>CM035412.1:28482237-28902237 GCA_020310875.1 Ceratopteris richardii
TATTCTCCATGGCACAGGCTGCGAGAGATAGATTGACGCGAGGTTATGCGGCACTTGCAGGATTGGAGAGATGGTGCTTTTAGACACATTTTCAGGAGCCCCGGACTAAGGGGTGGCTCTTTGACACTCTAGTGACACCCGCATTGATGTACGCAGCAGCAGTATGGGCACCAGGGATCACAGAGGCGATGTGGACGCAGATTGAGAGGCCCCAGGTCACCATGATATCACGCTTGCTGCGCAGCAAGCCCTCCGTTCCACATGACATTATACGAGCTGAGCTTGGCACACCACCGATGCTAGTGGAGGCCCTCTTCCAGTTGGTGACCTTTATTCTGAGAGTCAGAGAGCTCCCCACTAGCCGACTCACCAGGCTTGCATTTGAGAGCTCTAGACATTTGGCAGAGACAGGGCATGAGAGAGTATGGTATGCACAGACTTACCGATGGTTAGCAGACCATGGCATGAGCATTACGGATCTCCCCCCTTTTCAGTATGACCTCTCTTCCCCCCACATTACCCTCTCTCGTTCGGAGAGGAATAGGATCATCCGTAAGGACCTACTACAGATACACGTCAGGGAGACATGGATAGCACCACGGGAGCCTCTTCCCACAAAGAGGCAACACTACAGAGAGCACTTCCTGACTCTGACAGCGGATGGTTTCATTCAGAGACCACGATACATGGATACATATATGGCACCAGCTGAGAGAGTGGCCATTGGGCAGCTCAGAGTATCATCACACCAGCTCGAGATTGAGATTGGGCGAGCCACACATACCCCCAGGGATGAGCGATTATGCAGGATATGTAGAGAGGAGGTGGAGGACGAGGAGCACTACACATGTAGATGCCAGGCATATGAGGACATCAGAGACCGCTACCCACAGCTCTTCAGGGGGCCTAGAGAGATCAGGGCTTTATTTGGGACAGAGGACCAGCGCCCTCTAGGTCGTTTCCTAGTAGAGCTCCAGCGCCACCGCGCATCACTCCTCCAGCAGCGGATGGAGATACACCTGCCCCCCCCCCCCCCCCCCCCTCAGACTTATATTACAGATTTTTTCAGACCCACATACACTCGAGGGCCCAGTTAGATGCGGGGTGTCACATTACACAGAGCAGAGGAGCTTAGACGACAGCGTCGACGACCGAGACCCCTTGTCCGGAGAGCTCGTCCACATCAGAGAGAGATTCAGGCGATTCACGCATGCCATGACATGGAGATACAGAGATGTCAGCAGCGCACCCCTATCGATTTGGACACCCAGAGCATTTTGAGGATCTCCATGATGCCTTACCCACCGATGCATTATATCCTACACCCACTCCAGGCATTTAGGGGGTTGTGATACCATCGAGCCTCCCCTCCCTATGCATATCATATTTGTATCTCACCCATTGAGCATATAGAGTGCATACCCATAGCACCCCACACCCTTGATGCCAGCTACTATCCCTCCTTTTATACCCGTTTGCAGTACTCACACTTTATTTTCGTTTTGGATCACAGTGGTTTGGATCATACTGATGTATATGTTTTGTCTCATAGGCCGATTTTGGCCTCTGATAGACGTTAAAAAGTCTTTCTTTCTCTCTCTCTCTCTCTCTCTCTCTCTCTCTCTCTCTCTCTCTCTCTCTCTCTCTCTCTCTCTCTCTCTCTCTCTCTCTCTCTCTCTCTCTCTCTCTCTCTCTCTCTCTCTCTCTCTCTCTCTCTCTCTCTCTCTCTCTCTCTCTCTCTCTCTCTCTCTCTCTCTCTCTCTCTCTCTCTCTCTCTCTCTCTCTCTCTCTCTCTCTCTCTCTCTCTCTCTCTCTCTCTCTCTCTCTCTCTCTCTCTCTCTCTCTCTCTCTCTCTCTCTCTCTCTCTCTCTCTCTCTCTCTCTCTCCCCCCCCTCCCTCCCTCCCTTCCCCCCTCCCTTCCTCCCTCCCTTCCCCCCCTCCCTCCCTCCCTTCCTCCCTCCCTCCCCCTCCCTCCCTCCCTCCCCCTCTCTCTCTCTCTCTCTCTCTCTCTCTCTCTCTCTCTCTCTCTCTCTCTCTCTCTCTCTCTCTCTCTCTCTCTCTCTCTCTCTCTCTCTCTCTCTCTCTGTGGATATGTCATATGTGCCATATGGAGCCGGAGACAGAGCTACATTACATATGTCATTGCTCTGCATACTACGAGATACGAGGGTGCTTCCATTGCTTATTTAGAGAGGGCTTTGGACCATTCTCTAGAGTTATGCGATATGAGGACCAGAGATGCTTGGGCTTGTTTTTGCTTGAGTTGAGGAGACAGAGAGATAGCATATTAAGACATAGAGATAGCCTCTCGAGGCTTTCAGAGAGGAAGACTCAGAAGCAGGTTACAGATTACTTTAGGCAAGTTACTACCACTACACAACGAGATAGATCGGAAGTGCAACAAAGCCGGGATCTCACTTCCCTCAGAGGCACATTGGTGGACCGTGCGAGGGGCCTAGGGAGATCTAGGCGTCCACGATTGCAGAGGAAAATGACCCAACAGAGACGGCGATTATAGAAGAGGATTAGGCTTATTTTGGCACGCCACAGACGATATCCAATTAGAGTCTTGACTATAGAGGACAGTGAGGAGATCCGACACAAACCGATGCGGGATTTCCTTTGAGATGGAGGACCGCCCACACCTTGATCTTTCCGTGGCTGATGTTGGTTTATGCATATACCTCATGAGGTTGTACCCCTTCATTGTATCACTCAAGCCTCTAGCCATCACTGTATCACCTAGAGAGTCTGTAGACTATATTCCCTCTCCCGCTGCTCTATCTTTTTCACTACCAGACTAAGTTTTTAGTAGTTGTTTAGCATACACAGATTTTGTATTTGATTTTGTATCAGATTCACCAACTCTGTAAGTTTTTGGTCTCATAGGTCATTTTGGCCTTTTGCAAACGTAAATATATCATTTCATTTCATTTCCTCTCTCTCTCTCTCTCTCTCTCTCTCTCTCTCTCTCTCTCTCTATGGAGCTAGTTAGTCGTTTCAGATGCATTCTCATGCTTGTTGTACTATCCTTTTGCAAATAGACTATCGTAGATATCGCACTCCATACCCCCCCGCCACTTTCATGGGTATCTCCACATGCATACCACGGAGATATGTTTCAGCTTTACCAGTTTCTTTTTCAGCACTTTTATCTTCTCTGATAGATAGAAGATACACCCATGTACATCGTTTTGTCTCATAGGCCGAGTTCGGCCTCCTAATAGACGTAAAAACACTTTCTCTCTCTCTCTCTCTCTCTCTCTCTCTCTCTCTCTCTCTCTCTCTCTCTCTCTCTCTCTCTCTCTCTCTCTCTCTCTCTCTCTCTCTCTCTCTCTCTCTCTCTCTCTCTCTCTCTCTCTCTCTCTCTCTCTCTCTCTCTCTCTCTCTCTCTCTCTCTCTCTCTCTCTCTCTCTCTCTCTCTCTCTCTCTCTCTCTCTCTCTCTCTCTCTCTCTCTCTTTTTGGGTTGTCTTCCTTCAGGAGGCACTCATACCACCACCGATGTACCACATACTACACCCACCTCCCCCATCACCAGTAGCTACGGTGTTTTGCTCACTCATATTATGGATCCCCCTGTATTAGGTGGCCACTATCTGCTGAGTCAGAGCCACGTCTCCCCAGCCTTTTACCAGCCCTAGATAGCTTTGTGTTTATTTCATTTCATTTCATTTTCTACACATGGTTACTACATTTGTACATGGCTTTTGTCTCATAAGCCAAGTTAGGCCTCCAGAAGACGTTAATATGACTTTCTTTCTTTCTTTCTTTCTCTCTCTCTCTCTTTCTCTCTCTCTCTCTCTCTCTCTCTCTCTCTCTCTCTCTCTCTCTCTCTCTCTCTTTCTCTCTCTCTCTCTCTCTCTCTCTCTCTCTCTCTCTCTCTCTCTCTCTCTCTCTCTCTCTCTCTCTCTCTCTCTCTCTCTCTCTCTCTCTCTCTCTCTCTCTCTCTCTCTCTCTCTCTCTCTCTCTCTCTCTCTCTCTCTCTCTCTCTCTCTCTCTCTCTCTCTCTCTCTCTCTCTCTCTCTCAAGCAGAGTTCTTTCACAGTTGCAGGCGGATCCATCGAGGTAGTCAACTCATATGTATATCTAGGCGTGACGTTCACAGCAACCTTCAGGGCTTTCTCCATGTCTCAGGCAGCTCGAGATCACATCACACGAGGATACGCAGCATTAGATTTGATGGAGAGAGTGCCACCAGGCCTACTTTCAAGAGCCCTACACAAAGGGGTGGCTCTTCGACACTTTGGTCACCCGAGCACTTATGTATGGAGTAGCCATATGGGGCCAAGGTTATCAGCATCAGCATGGACAACGGTGGAGACACCACAGGTTCTCATGATTGCCAGACTCATCGGTAGCAAACCCTCGGTACCCCATGATATCGTAAGGGCAGAGCTTGCTGCACCACCGATGCTAGTAGAGGCACTCTTGCAAACATTATGCTTATTACAGAGGATCGAGGGCATGGATAGAGAGCGCATCCCTTACAGAGATTTCTAGGCATCACGAGACATGGCGTTAGCGGGGGACACCTCCTCATGGTATGCACAAACACGAGATTGGCTGGCCCACCATGGACTTGACATAGACAAACTACCACCAGTACATTATGACTCCCATTCCCCCACCTACTCGCTCTCCCACCAAGAGAGGAATAGGATCATTCATCACGAGATATGGCATACATACATACAGAGGACATGGGTCAGCCCCAGAGATCCATTGCCACCGAAAATGCTCTATTATCGTGAGTATTTCCTAGAGATCTAAGATCAGGGATTCATTGAGGTCCCACGTTACATGGAGACATATCTACCACACCACCTTCGTGTCTTCACTGGGAAGCTTCAAGTTTCATCACATCAGCTCGAGATCGAGAGAGGTCGGGCCAGAGGAGTCCCCCGGGAGGAGACGTGGTGCCGAGTTTGCCCCACAAACATAGAGAGAGAGGAGCACTTGATTACAAGATGCCCGACATACTTAGACCTACGAGCACAGTTCCAGATTGAGGAGTCACTCTAGTTGTGCATGACCATAGAAGACCGGCGGAGGGTGGGTCGCTAAATCACAACAGCATATGAGAGACAAGAGGAGATGTTACAGCACACATGTCAGACAGAGGCGGGTACCTAGTAGACTATTACTCAGTTCTTTCGAGGACTTGAGCCACATCAGATAGACGAGCCTTCGAGAGGCATAGGGATCACGCTCAAGAAGGCGGCGGCCCAGAGAGTGCTACGTAGATCACGTACGACTCGATACCGATGACCACGACTGCATCATGAGGATATCTCTCCCATCGAGAAAGCCCATGACCACATGATGGCGCATCGGCGCACCACCACCACTTGGGTCGCCCTCTTGCAAGAGATGTTGAGTCCACCGTCGATGTACCATATACTCCACCCTCCTCCACCCATCTCTACCCCCCACACACCACTACTTTATCTCCACTACCCCATCATTGCTAGGTACACCATCATCTTGTTGTTATCAGGCTACATAGTTCTTTTCTGTAGTGAGTACTTTTCTTTTCATCGATACACAGAGATGACCACAGTTGTACATGGTTTTGTCTCATAGGCCAAGTTTGGCCTTTTGGTAGATGTTAATCTCTCTCTCTCTCTCTCTCTCTCTCTCTCTCTCTCTCTCTCTCTCTCTCTCTCTCTCTCTCTCTCTCTCTCTCTCTCTCTCTCTCTCTCTCTCTCTCTCTCTCTCTCTCTCTCTCTCTCTCTCTCTCTTTATCTATCTATCTATCTATCTATGTATCTATCTATCTATCTATCTATCTCTATCTACCTATCTATCTATCTATGTGTGTGTGTTAGACATTGTTCTATAAAGACCTTTACATGTGTGTGTGGGACAAGCGCTAAGTATAGCCAAGGTACCTAGCTCGGGGGATATCCCAAGGTACCTAAAGAGTAATGGAAATGAGTGTGCATGATAGCCACATGTCCAAACTAGAGCATTCCGTATCATTACTATTTTGAGTACAAGAGGGTATAAAGGATGGGAGGAGAGTTGCAGGCACAACATTCAAGCCTTTAGCTTTCACGTCTTCTTAGTGAGATTTTACGAAGAGTTCCTACACTTGGCATCAAAGAAGTTTAAAGATCAATTTGGGACGCCTTTTCGCTTGAGAAATTAGGGGAAATTGTTCGAATAGAGGCCTTTATCGTCGTCGTCGTTAGTGGCAATGCACAAAGGCTGAGGTTTCTTGTTCAAAAAAGAATGGGAGGATCAGAGCCCCCTCATAGGAGTGTGGAGCCACCCAAGGAGGCTCTACATACACGTGCAATGCCTCCAACAGTACAACAACAGCACCACGGACGGCCGAACAGGTGCTTAGCCACCCAACCTCATAGGAGTGTCGAGCCCCTCAAGGAGGCTCTACATACACATGCAATGCCTCCAACAGCATAACAGTGTTGAAGGAGATGGTGGATAGTCTTCAGAGATGAAGTGTTGCTTGATCGTGCTTCACACCTACCAAGGATGATTGGTGGAGAGTAGAGTGGGCCTCTTTAGCTAGTTAATGATCATAAATAATCATATATGATGTTTGGAATATGATCCACTAATCAATGGATCAAAACAGATAGGTAGGAAGATGATCCAAGACTAAAAACTTGTTATTCTTGTCTCTACACTTGCTCAATGTTTTGAACAGTGCTCTGAGCACAGTAACAATTAGATTAATTCCTTTTGGGAAACTTTAATTAGCTTAGATAACTACCAATCATGAGTGATTTCATAAAAAATGATGGACTACACAATGAGAATGATGTTTAGCAATTCACAAAACCTTCCTGACATTTTCTGGGTGTGGCAGGCAACAGACCAGAGAGCAAAGATGTGTTAATATCTCACGATCCAGAGAAGCAATAATAATAAGACTTTTTAGTCATGTACTAGACAGTATGTTGAATCTACTATGCTTTAAATCATGACAAATGATCAATCATACACTGAGAACAAGCTTTTAGAAAGTCACTGTTCTCATAAAGTCATAGCAAAGAAGTGAAATGAGAATATAATGATAATGTATATATTAAATCCTATACAAATACAATGTCATTGGCAATCATATATTGCTCAATGTGTGAGAGCTGAATGAGCTATGAGATGAGCTCTCAATTCACGATACGTCCCCTTCACAATGATCTCATGGAGTCGAGATATCCCGCGGGTCCTTTGATCCTCTTTTTATAGTTGTGTTTGGAGCCAATGTTTGAATTCAAATTCAAAAGGTCTACCTAAAAGTGAATCCTAAAGTATAGGATATATTCTCTCAAGAATCAACTACCAAATAAATCGTTATTTAATGCTTCCTAAATCCACGTGGTTGTAAAACACTTTTACAAAGGTAAATGTGAAGGACTTTTACAAGAGGTTGATCATATAGAGTCTCATATGAGTTATACCAATAAATCAAGTATGTGGGCTTGGTTTCTATTGCACCAACACCTCCCGTTGAAGCCTAACATGCTTGGTCTTCATTCTTCCTTGATTTCCTACAAACGAATCATCAATTTGAATCTGTTCATCTTGGTTCCATCCAAAGACTTTGTGAGTATATCTGCGCATTGTAAATGAGTTGATACATAGGATAGTTGAATATCCTTGCTAAGCAATGTCTTCCTTACATAATGATAATGCACTTCAATGTGCTTAGTCCTTGCATGATATACAGGATTAGCAGCCAAATGTAGTGAACTAGTGTTGTCTCCAAAGATTATTCGAGTATAAGAGTTTAACCCCAAATCTGCATAAATCTGCATAAAGTTGCTTGAGCCATATAGCTTCTTGAGTTGCATTTGCCAAACCTCTATATTCTGTTTCTTTAGATGATAAGGCCACAGTTGGTTGCTTCTTAGATGACATGATATAAGCTTTGAACCTGGAAAAGATAGGTACCCTGAGGTGCTCCTATCATCCTTGGAGCAAGCCCAATCTGCATCAAAGTACATCTTTATGTCTAAGTCAGAAGTGAAGGGATAAAACAAAGCTTCATTCATGGTACCTTTTAGATACTTAAGCACCCCTTTTGCAGCTTCCATGTGAGGCTTCCTTGATGCATGCATAAACTGACTCAATGTACTTACTCCATAAGCAATGTGTACTCTTTTTGGGTAGCATAGTTGAGGCTCCCTACAAGCTTTTGGTAACGTGTAACATCCTCAAAAGTTCTCTTTCATGAGTACTAAGTTTATGGTTGAGTTCCATGGGTGTACCTGCAATTTCGGTATTCTCCATCTTGAACTTTACCAACATATCATGTATATACTTTCTCTGAGTAATAATATACCAGAATCTGTGTACACAAACTCTAAGCCAAGAAACTATGTTAATAAACCAAGATCACTAATTTTAAATTCTTCCATTAGTTGAGCCTTAACCTGCTTGATGCCATTAGCATCATTCCCTGTAATGATAATGTCATCCACATAGACACATAAGTAGATAACTTTTGAGTTGTTCTTCTTTATAAATAAGAGTCTGCCTTGCTAGCCACAAAACTTTGATCTTGCAAATAAGTAACAAGCCTATGGTTCCAAGCTCTAAGAGCTTGCTTTAGGCCATAGAGTGTCTTCCTTAGCTTGCATACAAAACCTGATTTATCTTTATCTTTAAATCCTGGTGGTTGTGCCATATGCAGTTCTTCTGATATCCATCCATTTAAAAATGCATTCTTGACATTTAAGTGATATAGATTCAAGTTCTTAGAGGCAGCAATACTTACCAAAAGCCTAATTGTTAGCATCTTTGCCATAGGTGAAAAGGTTTCTTTATAGTCCACTCCATGGGTTTGAGCAAACCCCTTTGCCACTACTCTTGTCTTATACTTGTTTATAGAACCATCTGAGTTCTTTTTGATTTATATATCCACCTGGATCCCATTACCTTCATGCTTGGCTTCTTGGGAACCAAGTCCCAAGTATGGTTTTCCTGAAGTGCTTCTACTTCTTTCTGCATGACTTCTCTCCATTCTTTCCTCTTACTAGCTTCTTCAAATGAAGAAGGTTCTTTTGTCATAGAGTCTTTAGTGATATACACAGAATGCTTGGTTACTAATGATGTATCATAGCCATACCTTATGGGCTTTTTACTCTCCCTTTGAGATCTCCTGAGTGCTTGATTGGAGAACTCTGGCATATCTTCTAATTTCTTGAATTTGGTCTTGCCTCTTGACTTCCAAGCCTTGAATTCAATCTTCTCTTTCCTCTGAATTGATATCTTCTGGAAATTGTTGATCTTCTTGTGTGAGTTGGAAAGTCATTTTCCAAATCATAGGGTAACCTGATCTTCCTACAATCATCTTCAAACCATAAATTATTTTCATCAAACACTACATTCCTACTAACCATAAATGCTTTGTTAGTGGGATTGTATAGCCTATAGCCCTTCTAGTTTTGATCATACCCAATGAATATACATTTTTCAGCTTTAGGGTCAAGCTTCCCTCTAATCTGTGAGGGAATGTGTGCATAAGCAATGCACCCAAATATCTTGCAATGGTCCAAGGAGGGTCTCCTTCCATTCCACGCTTCATATGGTGTCATTCCATCCAAGGATTTGGATGGGAGCCTATTAACCAAGTAAGTAGTTGTGGAAACAGCCTCTGCCCATAGGTAATTAGGTAGCTTCTTCTCATTCAATATTCACCTTGAAGCTTCAACTATTAACCTGTTCCTTCTCTCTACTACTCCATTCAATTCAAGAGTATATCTTGTCGTTACTTCCCTCTTTATGCCTCTATCCTCTAAACATGAATCAAATTTATGTGAAAAATACTCACCACCTCCATCAGATCTGATCCTCTTCAAGCTTCTACCTGTTTGGTTCTCAACTAGTGCCAAATACTTTTTGTAGCATGTAAATACTTCATCCTTATGCTTCATGAAATAAAGGATTGTCCATCTACTGTAATCATCTATAAATGAAACACAGTACCTTGAACCTGAGATGGATGGATCTTTGCTAGGGCCCCACACATCAGTGCGTACAAGTTCCAAGTAGTCTTCATGCATGTACCCTTTCTGTTCAATGGTTGCCAGTGAGCTTTACCAAATTGACATGCTCCACATTTGTATATCATGTGTTGCTTGGTCACATTGGGAATCCCAAGCACACTCTAATCCCTGCATATTTGTTTGAGTGTTCTTTCTCTTATGTGTCCTAGCCTTTTGTGCCATATCTCAAGCTCAGATAGGGTTTTATCCTTGTAATTAAAGAGTGCTTTGTTCCTTGTGTCTTCAGTCTTGAATGTAAATAATCTACCAGATTTCTCACCTTTAGCAATCCTTCTGAAGCCTTGTAGAGGGTCTTCAACATATGCTCCATGCTTAGTGAATCTGATATGTAAGCCTTTCTCAACAATCTATCCAACATTAATTGGGTTTTTGATTAGCCTTGGCACATACAAAACCTTACTCAAGAGGTTCATGTTACCATGAGATGTCTTGACATTTCCAATTTGCTAACCGAGTATTTGATGTCATCACCTGTCTATACTTCATGCTTCCCTTTGGGCTCTTCAAGATCAGATAATAAAGCTACATTTCCAGCCACACGGTTAGAACAACTTGAATCAATATAGAAAAGATGCTCATCATCTTTACCTTGCTTGGATGTCATGTTCATGATGAGTAGAGAGTCCTCTTGGTCTTCCTCTGAAACCTCCTTGATAATTGTTGTTGTTGTAGCCTTGATTGTAGTTATGATTATAGTTGCTTTCTCCATTGTTGTATTTGCCTTTGGATTGTCCATAGCTACCTCTATGGAAGCCTCTTTCCCTTTGATTCTTTGTGTTCTTGAAGCATTCTTCTCTGGTGTGGTTGGTAAGACCACAAATGTTGCAAGGTGGATTGTTGTAGGATCTCCCTCTGCCTTGCTTTCCTCCTCTTCCCCTTCCTCTAGCACTTTTTCCTCTACCTGTGTAGTTAGCTTGAGAGGTACTAGCCTCATCTTCATTCTTCTTGAGTTTACCTTTATCTTTACTTTTATTCTTATCTATATAAAGGTCAGAAGATTGATTACGTCTAGAATTGTCACCATTCTTGATGAGCTTTGTCTCATGGGTGAAGAGTTTCCCCATCAAGGTGTTGAAGTCAGGTACTTGCATATCCATGTAGAGGTCCATTGCTGTGGTGAATGACTCCCACTTATCATCAGCTTTGATGCCATTAATGATCTTCCTTACTATGTGTTCTTCTTCTATCTCTTCTCCAATACTTGCAAGTTGATAAGCCACATCTTTCATCTTGGTTACATAATCGGTCACTCCTTGCTTTGGTTGCTTCTTTAGAGTTGTAAACTCCATCAATAATTGATTCTTCCTAGCTCTTGTATTTGATGAGAAATATGATGAGAGTATTCTCAAGTCTCTTGGGAGGTCACGCAATTCCTAACGTGAGGCAATCACAAATCAGATATTGAGTTTAGTAGATAAGACCTGGCAAGAGCATCCTTTGCACACCATGTGGTCAACCTTTCTTGTTCTTCCCGTGTGGGTTGATGCTTGCTCCTGAATGTTGGCATCTCTTCATCTCCTGAGATGTATCCATATAGACTTCTCCCTTGAAGATAGGCTTGCATCCTTAGTGACCATGCTCAGTAGTTGTTTCTGTCCAATTTGTCAATGAAGGATGGAAATCCATCTCCCATCTTGCGAGCTCTCATACCCCTCTTGGAGAAGATGGTGGATAGTTTTCAGAGATGAAGTGGTGTTGCTTCATCTTGCTTCACACCTGCCAAGGATGATTGCTGAAGAGTAGAGTGGGCCTCTTTAGCTAGCTAATGATCATAAATAATCGTATATGATGTTTGGAATATGATCCACTGATCAATGGATAAAAATAGATAGGTAGGAAGATGATCCAAGACTAAAAACTTGCTATTCTTGTCTCTACACCTTCTCAATGTTTTGAACAGTGCTGCATAATAACAATTTGTTGTAAAACAATGTCACATCAGTCCAAAATCCATTTAGGGCAGAAACCCTAATTTTGGTACTTAGTCATTTTTGGCACAAAAATGGGTAAAATTTTTATGAGCCTATCTTGTAGAGCTTGAAGAGAACTTTCCAATTGTATATGACATGCAGTCATCAGAGATCAGATTTGGAAGAAAACCCTAACCCTAATTTTCTGCTCATTTAAGGTTTTGACCTCATATGATAGCTCTCGGCACGAGGATCATAAAAATGTTGTCAGATCATTCATCAGGTAGTCAGAAGTATGAAAAAGCAGGTCAAAAACTATTTTTAAAATTAGCTAAAAGCAACTTTAAAAATAAAGCAAACTCGCTTTAAAATAGTGATTTAAGTTTAAAAAGCAGCTTTTCGTTGAAAAAAATTGTCCAAGCTTTATTTTGATCGCTAGACATTGTGAGGGCTATATAAGAAAGGTCTTGGGTCACTTTCGAGTTACCACACACCAATTGGCAACACAAGTTTTTGGTCCCTCATTAGAGGTGGTGCTCTAGCACACATGGGACAATCATGGTGCACTCTAGGAGAGGATCAGCCATCTACATGATGTATTTAAAGATTGTCTTCTACATGAAGATTTCGGTGTACTTCAAAGACATTGGATGGAGGTTAACATAAGATTTGCATCTTATGTTAAAAATTTAGGTACATATTCTCTTTATGCACACAGGTACTACTTGGAGCTTATGGAGGCAGTGGCATCCATATCTTGAGGAGTCCTATTCGGCATATCTAAAGGAGAATCAGTACATGCATGCTACATACACATTCGGATGAGATGTTTGAGAAGGTGTTTCCACATGAGTATGAGGATTTCTGTCAGCAACATGTTAGCATTCTATGCTAATTCTGTAAGTATGTGATCTTTCACACACACATCTGATTTAGGGTCTTCCTTAGCTTAAAATCAGATAAGGGTTTGCTGAATATCAGTTTCCAACTGATCTTTCCTTTTTCTGCCACTCATATTCACTCTTGTACAAACTATCAGGTCATACATCTCATACATATTCAAATTTCTGTCCCTACATCTAAATATTCTTGTAACTTTTGTACATTCACTCTTCCATCTATTTCTGTTCACAAAGAGTGGTTGAGAATTTTGACTCCCACATTGTAAATTGATATTTGCATATATGATAGTGTGAGTAAGCAGTGGCTTACGTAACACTTTACACATGTTGTCTAATCTTTCTCTATCTTTGTCTCATCATTTGTATGATTAAGTGTGGTATGTTCATGTTTTGTCAATATTGGAAGATTGTTGGAATCTGTGTTGTAGATCCTGGAAACCTATGGAACTATGGACCTGTGGTATTAGTTATGGAACTACTAAATTTCTAACATTTGGCATCAGAGCATTCAAGCTCTCAAATTCCTAGGTTCCCAGACTCTCAGGTTTACAACATATGATTTAAGAGCATCTTCTAACATTTGACATTTGACATACACACTTAATCTAGATGAGTAGAGATTTGAGAGTTAGACAATTCAATCACATGTTTAATCATCAGTGTGGAGTATGAAGTTGATGATCTATTTGGAGCCAAATACTTTTGGAAGAGTATGAAAATACTTTACAAAAGTATTGTTTGAAGACCAAGACTTGATGAAGAGAAGGCTACTTCAAATTCAAGGAAGAACAATGGTTTGGAGAAGATGAAGGAACCAAATCAACATCAAATCAAAGGTATTAGTTTCTACTATCAAATTGTCATTTGCAGGTCATATCTTAGAAGAGCAGTTATGAAGAGATTTGAAGGATTGAAGAAGTGCTTTTATACACTTTCAGTCTTTGAAAGTAAAAGCATTAGCTACATCAAAACAGGTATCTAGAGGTTGTTCTTGACAGTTTTGATAAATCTGTTTCATGGCAAGAAAGCTCATCTAAGAAGACAAATTTGGAGATGAAATGAGTTTTGTTTTCAGCCAATCTTGTGTTTTAAGTTGGTTGGAAGTTTTTTTATCACATTGTGTACCTAGAGAGGTAACTAGAGAGGTAGTTCAGTATTCAGCCAAAAGGTTGGTGAATTCAGTCATATCAATCACATTTGAAGCAGGGTTTTGATTCAAAGATATGAGGAGATGGTAAAACATGATTCGATGTTCACTTCCATTTATATACCATATTTGTTTTGCCTCTTACTCGTAGCACTCGAGGAAGAGAAAAGTTCATTTGAAGAAGTCAAGAGTACTTGCTACTTCAAACTGAAGAGAACAAAAGGTATGGAAGAGAAGTTTGAAGATGTTGACATCATCGGGTGGAAGAACGATGCAGAAGAAGAAAGTTCAACATTTCCAAAGGGAAAGTAAGACTTCCTTGTCTCATATATTTTCCATATACTTTCCTACTTTTATCCTCTACACCCAAAGACAAGTCTACGAGAACATCTTGTGAAGAAGATAGTTTAAAGAAGAAGCAGTTGCTTGTTTTGCACTATACTTGGTCATGTTTTAGTAGATTTTGACAAAGAATTGCATTGAGAGAAAGAAAGGAAGCTTATATGTTTTGACTCATATTTGTATGAGTTATGTTTTAGTCTTGGTATATGACAAATTGAAGAGAAGTATTTTTCTTCTTTACCTAACTCTTGAGGTAAAAGAGTATTTGTAGCAGATGTTGAAGACTTGGAGTGAGGCTTTTGTTTGGAAAAGGTACCTCATATTCTATATATTCAATATATTCAAAAAATTCAGAGTTTTTCAGGATAAAAATTCAGAAAAACCAGTATTTTCAGAATTTCAATGTTTTCTGAAAATTCAGAATTTTAGAATTTGCAGGAAAATTATGAAATTTCAGTATTTTAAGAAAATTCAGAAATTTCAATATTTTGAGAAAATTCAGAAAATTCAGAAAAATTCAGATTTTTGTGTTGTACCCGTCAGTTGAAGAATTTACTTTCTATGATTGTCTAGATTTTTGGATACATGCTTGTATTCAAAAAGGTGTTCCATTAGATCCTATCACTTGATTGAGAAGTGGAGTTAGCCAAAGAAAGTCAAGCAGATACTATCACACTTCACCCGGGTAGAATATGAAAAGATGAAGTATCAACTTGCAACTTTTGGAGTTCTCAATGTGAGAGTTTGTCCACTTATGTTCCAGTAGGAGTTGCAGATTCTTGGGAAGGATTTGGTTAAAGAAAAGTTTTACAACTTTATGTGAGAAGCATGGACACTTAGAGATATTCAGGTAGCAAATCAAACATTCGGTCATGAAGGTTTGATGTAAGCAGATTGACACAGGTATTTTGTTAGAGAGATCTTGATAGATCTTGAATGATCTTGAAGATCTTGAGTATTTATGAGTCAATTGTCTATCCTTTGTTTGAAAAGTTCTTAGCATTGGAAGAAGTAATTCAAAGATTCAGATTCTATCAGATTCATGTTGCAGAGAAAAAGAAGAAGATACTTGTTATGTTGCAGAAGGTTATGGATCCTAAAATTTTGTTTCAGATATAGGTATTGATCACTAAAGATCAGATTTATTGAAAGAAGCAAGACGTTACAGATTTCATAAAATCTGATATAATTTGAAAAATTCTCGATACTAGTGTTAAATCATCCAGGGGGGCGATGAAACATGAAGACTTATTTTCAGCCATATGTAAAAGAATGCAGAAGAATGTCTTGAGAAAGTTCTTGTTAGGATGTTCCTGTTCAGGAGAAAGTTCTAGAGTTCTATTGAAGAGAAATTTGATATTTCAGAGAGGTATGTTTCAGAGGAGCGCACATATATGTTTCTACCAGACTCTTGAAGGAAGAGGTATGAAAGACTTACAGATAGAACAAGAATGAAGATAAGATGGCATCATAGATATGAAATTTTGATGAGACTCATGAGTGAGTTGAGTTGAGTACAGTCAGAGATGAACCAGCTAGTGTGCATAATACACTAAGTTTTGAGTTGTCAGTCAGAAGTCCCAGGATTCAGTTTCTGATTTTGTTTAGTGTATTTACATGACACAACAGAAGTACGTTGAAAAACCTTTCGTAAGATAAATGCAAATATGTGGATCCTAGTGTATGCTTACAAGTTTGAAAAGACAAGAGATAACACGTTCAGAGTCAGTACATGCTACATATGTTGTCAAGAAGTGATTGCTTGATGTGTACACTATTGGATATCTAGTTTGCATATTTTCTCAGTTTTATGAAGTTTGAAGAAAGTCAAATTCAGTTTTGAAGAAGACTTTTGAAGAAAAGGTTTGAAGGTCAATTCGGGAGTACAAGTTTGAAGTTTATGTCAGTTTGCAGATAAATGAAGCTACATATCCAGTTCAGTTTGTACCAATATGACATTGCACGAAGGATTGTTGGAAAACAATGTCACATCAGTCCAAAATCCATTTAGTGCAAAAACCCTAATTTTGGTACTTAGTCATTTTTGGCACAAAAATGGGTAAACTTTTTATGAACCTATCTTGTAGAGCTTGAGAGAACTTTCCAATGGTATATGACATGCAGTCATCAGAGATCAGATTTGGAAGAAAACCCTAACCCTAATTTTCTCCTGATTTAGGGTTTTGACCTCATATGATAGCTCTCGGCATGAGGATCATAAAAATATTGTCAGATCATTCATCAGGTAGTCAGAAGTGTGAAAATGCAAGTCAAGAAGCTATTTTTAAAGTTAGCTAAAAGCAACTTTAAAAATAAAGCAAACTCACTTTAAAATAGCAATTTAAGTTTAAAAAGCAGCTTTTCGTTGAAAAAAATTGTCGAAGCTTTATTTTGATCGCAAGACATTGTGAGGGCTATATAAGAAAGGCCTTGGGTCACTTTTGAGTTATCACACACCAATTGGCAACGCCAGTTTTTGGTCCCTCATTAGAGGTGGTGCTCTAGCACACATGGGGCAACCATGGTGCACTCTAGTAGCATGCTGAGGAGCAGCTATGGAGTTCTCCTTGGAGAAGAGTGTGCTCACACTCTTGCTTATAGAGAGGACATACCCATCAGCCGCTTGGTGGTGTGGATAACCATCTACATGATGTATTTGAAGATTGTCTTCTACATGAAGATTTCGGTGTACTTCAAAGACATTGGATGGAGGTTAACATAAGATTTGCATCTTATGTTAAGAATTTAGGTACATATTCTCTTTATGCGCACAGGTACTACTTGGAGCTTATGGAGGCAGTGGCATCCATATCTGGAGGAGTCCTATTCGGCATATCTAAAGGAGAATCAGTACATGCATGCTACATACACATTCGGATGAGATGTTTGAGAAGGTGTTTCCACATGAGTATGAAGATTTCTGTCAACAACATGTTAGCATTCTATGCTAATTCTGTAAGTATGTGATCTTTCACACGCACATCTGATTTAGGGTCTTCCTTAGCCTAAAATCAGATTAGGGTTTGCTAAATATCAGTTTCCAACTGATCTTTCCTCTTTCTGTCACTCATATTCACTCTTCTACAACCTATCAAGTCATACATCTCATACATATTCAGATTTCTGTCCCTACATCTGAATATTCTTGTAACTTTTGTACATTCACTCTTCCATCTATTTTTGTTCACAGAGTGGTTGAGAATTTTGACTCCCACATTGTAAATTGACATTGATATATATGATAGTGTGAGTAAGCAATGGCTTACGTAACACTTTACACATGTTGTCTAATCTTTCTCTATCTTTGTCTCATCATTTGTATGATTTAGTGTTTTGTCAATATTGGAAGATTGTTGGAATGTGTGTTGTAGATCCTCGAAACCTATGGAACTATGGACCTCTGGTATTAGTTATGGGCCTACTAAATTTCTAACACAATTATATTAATTCCTTTTGGGAAACTCTAATTAGCTTAGATCGCTACCAATCATGAGTGATTTCATAAAAAATGATGGACTACACACTGAGAATGATGTTTAGCATTTCACGGAACCTTCCCGACATTTTCAGGGTGTAGCAGGCACCAGACTAGAGATCAAAGATATGTTAATATCTCACGATCTAGAGAAGCAATGATTATGAGACTTTGTAGTCATGTACTAGACAGTATGCTGAATCTACTATGCTTTAAATCATGACAAATGATCAATCATACACTGAGAACAAGCTCTTAAAAAGTCATTGTTATGATGTAGTCATAGCAGAGAAGTGAAATGAGAATGTAATGATAATGTATATATTAAATCCTATACAAATACAATGTCATTGGCAATCATATATTGCTCAATGTGTGAGAGTTGAATGAGCTATGAGATGAGCTCTCAATTCACAATAGGTTCCCTTCACAATGATCTCATGGAGTTGAGATATCCCGCGGGTCCTTTGATCCTCTTTTTATATTTGTGTTTGGAGCCAATGTTTGAATTCAAATTCAAAAGGTCTACCTAAAAGTGAATCCTAAAGTATAGGATATATTCTCTCAACAATCAACTACCAAATAAATTGTGATTTAAAGCTTCCTAACTCCACGTGGTTGTAAAACACTTTTACAAAGGTAAATGTGAAGGACTTTTACAAGAGGTTGATCATATAGAGTCTCATATGAGTTATGTCAATAAATCAAGCATGTGGGCTTGGTTTCTATTGCTCCAACAAACAACACCATCGATGGCCGAACAACCGTCCGAGCACATGTATGTGAACAGGTAGGAGACCATTCTTCCTCCCTTGTGCAATGTGTTGTGAGGGAAGGAGGAACAAGGAGCCTATAAGAGCACGAAAATCGCCTCTGTACATGGGATTTAGCAATCGCTCGTGCACGCATCTCTGATTAGGAGCTCCATAGAGGAGGAGAGAACAAGCTAAATTTCTCATCTAACCCCCTCTTAGAGGGCATAGTTGTTGGAAATGAGGAGGGCCCTAATAATAATATTCATAGGTTTAGAGAATCTTCCAACACGTGAACCTTAGCATACGCACCTTAAGACTCAAAATTAGATGAATGAGAAATTGAGAGATAATATACAATTTCTCAAAAGTGTAATCATAAGCTGAATGCTTACCTACACTATCTTATATTGAATGTTAATTTACATTGTGTGTAATGATTAAAAAACTCAATATGTGCTGAATGTAGATACAAAATCTGAATCTAGACAGAATTTAAGGTTCTCGATATAAGAACTTGTTCATTTAGTGCCTAAGAGGCATGAAGAGTATGTGTATGTGAGTTTGAAGTGAATAGAAACAATTTAGAACTGTTTGTATAGTAAACCCTAATTCTAATGGTTGAGTTTGGTAACATGATACCAAATTTCCATGTGTCACCGACACCGGGCACGTGCTTTGTATCGCCGACACCTTGCTCGCAGCGATCTGAAAATCAAGCCATCAGCTTGACATAGGAGCTTGCTTTCCTTGATGTAGAGGCCATGAGGATCAAGACTATGTAAAAAACCTATTTGAGCAAAAATTAGGGCTAGGATTTTCTTTCATTTCAGGACTCTCATGACATAATGTTATATATCAAACGAAAGCTCTCCTCAAGTACTATCTTATGGTCTTATAAAACTTTTTGACCTTCTATGAGCAAAATTTGGCTAAGTACCAAAAACTAGGGTTGCTGGAAATTAGGGTTTTGTGCTATTTTGAGATTGTTTCCAACCATGGTTAGCATACCTACCTTCACCAAATTGTCCATAAAACCTTCAATTTTTGTCGAAAGGGAGTGATTCCAAGCCCTATGGAATCTTTTCAAAAAGTGGGCAACTTTCAAAAAGTAGCCAACTTTCAAAAAGTAGGCAACTTTCAAAAACTAGGCAACTTCTAAAAAATAGGCAACTTTCAAAAAGTAAGGACTTTTAAAAAGTAGGCAGCCTTTGAAACTTGGTCGTCTAAATGTATACGAATTCGGTTCAAAAGTAGGGAGCTTGGGGAATTAGGCAATTTGAAAAATGCGCAGCTAAAGTAGGCAGCTTCGGAAATTGGGCAACTTGGAACGGAAATTGGGCAACTTGGAAAATAGGCAACTTGGAAATTGGGCAACTTGGAAATTGGACAGCTTGGAAAATTGGGCAACTTGGAAAATGAGCAACTGGGAGTTGTTGATTCCTCCCTTCTTGATGAACTGGATCCTCTTGGTTTTTTCCATCTAGGTCCTTTCTACTTCTTCTGTTTCTGGCTCAAGATAACTCCTAGCCTCCTTGCCTGCAAAATATAACTCCATGCCCTGCATTCTCCATCTCATAAGAGTAGAAAGATAAAAATAAATCAGTCAAGGGACTTACCAGAGCACCATTCTACACCAATGTTCTCCAAATAAAGTGTAAGCATTCACGCAATCAAACCATTCCAATGTATGTTGAGTTAAGGAGCATGCAACACACCTAGACCAGATTTTTGACGAATAAGTGACCAAAGTGAAGCTTGAGTCTCTAGCTTCATGATTGAAAGTACAAGCTTCTCATCCACACCTTTCAGAGAGATTTGTTCTGCACGTATAGGTTCTGTCCAGCCAAGAGATAAAGATTGCACATCCATATAGCCTGTCCACAAAAAATACAGAGGTATCATAACTCAGCTTTTTTCAAATGCATTTAAGCACAAAAAGAAGAAAAAGATTGAAACACACAGAAACCGAAGTACAAAAATGTACCTGGAATGTACGTATTGATAAGGAAAAGAGCTGCAGACCTTCCCTGTTTACATGATAACAAACTCGGTGCCCCCAGGATTGTCAAGAACAAGGTAATTATTATAGCAATCACAGATCTTAGACCTGCTGCAATTATTCTTCTTGTGAGAGTTAATGCAGGGGTTGAAGACACTCCCATGGTCCTAAGCGATGCTTTCAACGTATGAACATCCTCTTTTTGTGAGGAGTCTTCATTTTCAGGTTTAGCACTAGCTGAACAGTTGATATACAACCTTTTTGGTTGGAATCCAAACACATTATCTAACTTACGTATGTTTTGAATATCTTTTGGTTCTTTATATCCCTAAAAAATTTGAAGTCCTGTTAAATAAATTTATGCATTTATGGTGTAAATATCAAACAGAAAACTAAGACTATTAACAATGGACAACCTGAATTCTTTGATCTAAAAGAGTCCTTGATGTCAATAGAAGATTGGCCCTGCTGAAAGAAATCATAGCAGAAAAATTAACCTCACTCTCAATGGAATAAATAAGATCGCATCTTACAAAATGAAAAAGTCTTGGATAAAATCTCAAAAGATGACGCAATATCCACAATTGCAAGAGTATGCTATTCTAATATTCTCCTGATGTTGGTTATCAAACTCCTCCTGGCATTTAATCTCCATATGGTTCAACTCCAACTCCCAAAAAAACAAACACTTATGGCCTTCCACCCTTCACTACATCTCCACTTTGAAAAAGGGAAAAAATGATCCACACAAGAAAGACATGGGTCACAGCATCAGAACATCTCACTATCAAGACCATATTCCAAGAATCATTACTTGAAATTATCAACCAAAAAGAGTCTTACATAAATACCCCACTGCGTTCTACAAAATAAGTGGCTATTGAGAGAGCAGAGTTGATTCTTCTTTTCAAAACTTGATCTTTTTATTAGTTAATTAACACATACTTTTTTCCTTTTAGCCTTCTTTCTTTCTTCTTACCTTCCACATTTCCTTCCTTTTGCCTTTTCTTTCGTTCTTCTTACCTTCCTACATACTTTTCCACCTCTTTCCATTGTTTTTCCTTCCCTTTGCCCTATCTTTATTTCTTCTTACTTTCCTACCTATCTTTCAACCTTTTCTTTATCATGTACTTTTCTACCTTGTTTTCTTTCTTCCCGCCTCCCTTCCTTGCATGCTTTCTTCCTTTTCTCCTTCCTTGCTTTATTTCTTCTTTGTTTTTATTCTCTCTCTCTCTCTCTCTCTCTCTCTCTCTCTCTCTCTCTCTCTCTCTCTCTCTCTCTCTCTCTCTCTCTCTCTCTCTCTCTCTCTCTCTCTCTCTCTCTCTCTCTCTCTCTCTCTCTCTCTCTCTCTCTCTCTCTCTCTCTCTCTCTCTCTCTCTCTCTCTCTCTCTCTCTCTCTCTCTCTCGATACACGTCAGGGAGACATGGATAGCACCACGGGAGCCTCTTCCCACAAAGAGGCAACACTACAGAGAGCACTTCCTGACTGTGACAGCGGATGGTTTCATTCAGAGACCACGATACATGGATACATATATGGCACCAGCTGAGAGAGTGACCATTGGGCAGCTCAGAGTATCATCACATCAGCTCGAGATTGAGGTTGGGCGAGCCACACATACCCCGAGGGATGAGAGATTATGCAGGATATGTAGAGGAGAGGTGGAGGATGAGGAGCACTACACATGTAGATGCCAGGCATATGCGGCCATCAGAGACCGCTACCCACAGCTCTTCAGGACACCCAGAGAGATCAGGGCTTTATTGGGGACAGAGGACCAGCGCCCTCTAGGTTGTTTCCTAGTAGAGCTCCAGCACCGCCGTGCATCACTCCTCGAGCAGCAACGATGGAGATACACCTGGCACCCCCCCCTCATACTTATATTACAGATCTTTTCAGACCCACAGCCACTCGAGGACCCAGCTCGATGCGGGGTGTCAGATTACACAGAGCAGAGGAGCTTAGACGACAGTATCGACGACCGAGACCCCCAGTCCGGAGAGCCCGTCCACATCAGAGACAGATTCGGGCGATTCACGCAGGCCATGACATGGAGATACGGAGACGTCAGCAGCGCATTCCTATCGATTTGAACGTTCAGAGCATTTTGAGGATCGCCATGATGCCTTACCCACCGATGCATTATATCCTACACCCACTCCAGGCATTTAGTGGGTTGTGATACCATCTAGCCTCCCCTTCCTATGCATATCATATTTGTATCTCACCCATTGAGCATATAGAGTGCATACCCATAGCACCCCACACCCTTGATGCCAGTTACTATCCACTCCTTTTATACCCGTTTGCGGTACTCACACTTTATTTTCCTTTTGGGATCACAGTGGATTGGATCATACTGATGTATATGTTTTGTCTCATAGGCCGATTTTGGCCTCTAATAGACGTTCAAAAATCTCTCTCTCTCTCTCTCTCTCTCTCTCTCTCTCTCTCTCTCTCTCTCTCTCTCTCTCTCTCTCTCTCTCTCTCTCTCTCTCTCTCTCTCTCTCTCTCTCTCTCTCTCTCTCTCTCTCTCTCTCTCTCTCTCTCTCTCTCTCTCTCTCTCTCTCTCTCTCTCTCTCGGACTAATAACTGTTTCCTACAGTTATTAGCCACTCCCACCCTTGCTCCATCGCGCATCGGGCGCGCTCCCGTCTTCATCGCAAGTCTTTAGGCTCAGTACTCTGAGCATTTTCTCATCTTCGAATGCAATGAGCGCTACGGCTAAGAAGGACGATTTGACAAAAATGGAGGACAAACTGACCATAGCTATCAAAGAAAACAAGAAGATGGTGGACTCCACTATCACGGCCATCATCAGCCGCCTCTCAAAGCTCGTGAAGGAAGTAGAAACATATCATAAGGAGAGGGAAGCATGGCAGAAAGAGAAAGAAGAATGGGCTAAGGAGAGGGCAAACATGAAAGAGGAATTGGAGCTCCTCAAAGCTTCAATGGTCTCTCTTACACCCGAAGAAGGAGAGATTAATATGAACAAGACAGAAGCTCTCAAAGAAGAACTCACCAAATCCTTGACCGAGAGCATGGAAAACAAATTAGAAGCTACCAAAGAAGGGTGGATCGACATAGTGAAGAAGAACATCAAAAAAGAAGCCAAAGAGAAAGCACAAAAGGAAGAAGCCCTCATCGTGCACACCACTATTGAGGAAGAAAAGATGAGACATGCCCGCCGTCTCAATGTACGCATCACGGGCATTGAAGAAAAAGAAGGCTCTACCCCCGAGTCCGATGGGAAGACACTATGCAAGATACTCGGCTACAAAGAGGAGTCCCCCCCATTCATCAAGTCTTGGAGAACGGGACGAGACCCCACGAAGAAGAGAGCTCTCATTCTACACTTCCCTTCCGAAGATATAAGATCTACTTTCCTACGCAAGAGGGTGATTTTGAGAGCACTTGATGGCCCCCCATCTACCTTGACGATGATCTCACACCCATGCAGGTAGCACACCGTCGTGCATGCATGCCGAGAGTACATCAAGCTCGCAAAGAAGGAAAGAAGGCTTCATACAGAGATGGTCGTGTCATCATTGATGGCAAGGCCATCCCATAGGGATTCGCGGCCTTTGAGACACTCGAGGAGATACACCTTGCAGTTTGGAACTGCAATGGAGATCTATGGACACACCCAGAGAGATTGGAAGAGGTGCGCAAAGGCAAAGACATCATTATGCTCACAGAGACACATGAGAGCCCGGACCGGGGCCTACCTCGTGTCCACGGTTTTCAGTGGGAGTCCACATACAAAGAGTGTACACGTCAGCACACCACCCGAGGATCAGGAGGAGTAGCCATACTCTTTAGAGATGGACTTCAGAGCAGGATACAGATAGTCGCACATGATTCACAGGCCAGATATCTTTGGATTCGACTCCAGCTCTCGCCGGAGAGGATCATCTTCATAGCATTATGCTACTTTGCTCCTTCTAGCTCGCGTTTCGCTATCATAGATCGAGAGGAGGACTCACCATACACTTGCTTGTCAGAAGAGATTACAGAGTACTCTGCATTAGGGGAAGTCTTCCTTATGGGAGACTTCAATGCCAGGACAGGCAATGATCAGTGTGAGATATTTGACCCAGAAGACCCGGAGATACTACATACCATAGAGGATGAGTCTACAGCTCGAGCTTCAGCTGACGCTACACACACTCACTATGGCACTCACCTACTCAGACTAGGCTCTCTACATAATCTCGTTATCTATAACGGGATGACTCAGTGGCCTACCTCAGGAGGATTGACATGCATACCACACTCAGTCACAGATG
The DNA here is from genome assembly GCA_020310875.1 of Ceratopteris richardii. NCBI lineage: Eukaryota > Viridiplantae > Streptophyta > Polypodiopsida > Polypodiales > Pteridaceae > Ceratopteris > Ceratopteris richardii. The sequence goes on from CM035412.1 coordinate 28,507,096, forward strand.
GCGGGGGAAGTACAGTAGATTACGTCATGGGGTCCAGAGAGGCCATCCACCTACTTACCTCATTCACCATCCCACCCATACCCATTGGGGCTGATCACACATACCTCACACTCTCCCTGAAGGGAGACACCCCTACACGCATACCCGCAGCACGCATCCCACACACCACCATCCACTTCACACACTAGCTAGCTCACATATATGCGGCTCGAGTCGAGCAGGGTCTTCTCTTACTTCATCCTGACACTCCACTATCCCTACTCACCTCTCAGATAGCATAAGTTCTTCAGACATCAGCCATCAGCTCCTTCCCACACACCATCCATTCTCGTCACACACCTCCTCCCGGGACTATGCCACAACATCGTTGGTATGATGAGGATTGCAGAGATCTTTACCGCCGACTACGAGCTCAGCGAGCATTGGGAGAGATCACAGAGAGAGAGGCCAAGGGACAGATGAAGACTCTCACACGTCGAAAGAGGCGAGCCTTTGAGGAGGCACAGGAGCTTGAGCTATACCATCTCTTTATGAGTATGGACAGTGCTGCAGCATGGCGCAGCCTACGAGAGCCACGCCCGACCACACCTATTGGAGACCCACACACATGGCATGATTATGCTCAGAGGTTATATGAGGTACCTAGGCAGCCTCCCATTCCCCAGCCACTTGAGCCTCTCCCTACTAGTTCTTCTCTCTTCACAACAAAGATGGTTGAGAGGGCCATACGATGACTTCGACATGGACGTTCGACAGACCACGCAGGATTGCAGAGCGAGCATCTCATATATGCAGCCTCCACTATAGCCCCGTTGATTGCACATGTCTTCAACCGGGCTATAGGAGAGGGCTTCCCAGAGGAGTGGACTAGGCACACCATTGTGCCTATCCACAAATCTGGCGACACCCTGGATCCAGGGAACTACAGGACCATGATGATTGGCCACACCATGGCCAAACTATACGGTGCCATACTTGAGGCAGAGCTCAGTTCATATGCAGAGACTGAGGGGCTACGAGCACGAGGCCAAGCAGGTTTTCGACGAGCTTTCTCTACTATTGATCACATCTTCATTCTGCGCTGCCTCATTGATGGGGCAAGGGTGCGGAAGAAGAGGCTATATTGCTGCTTTGTGGACTTCCGCAAAGCTTTTGATACAGTGCCGCGAGAGAGGCTCTTCCAACGCCTCCAGAGCTTGGGAGTACCATCAGGGATGATTTGGGCCATCTATGCACTCTATGAGCAGGTGACTGGGAGGGTACGGTGTCCAGGAGGTATGTCTGAGGCCATTGCTAGCACCATCGGTGTTAAGCAAGGCTGCCCACTCTCTCCCACTCTATTTGGTCTCTACATTGACGAGATTGAGGACTACATTCTCCGAGCTGGAGGAGAGGGTGCAGACCTCGCAGGTACACATGTCCACATTTTATTATATGCCGATGACATTGTCTTGATTTCAGAGTCACCCGAGGGATTACAGCGCCACCTTGAGGCCCTGGATGAGTTTTGTACACAGAGGGGCTTGACAGTAAACCTTGGCAAGACCAAGGTCATGATCTTCCACACCTCCCCCATGGTGAGGAATGGAGCAGGATTCAGAGCTGGTGGTGGACAGATTGAGGTGGTCACTTCCTATGTCTATCTCGGAGTCACATTCACGAGCTTGCCTGGCCCCTTCAGCATGAGACAGGCAGCCACCGATAGACTCACACGCGGATATGCAGCTTTAGCCATGTTAGAGCGGAGATGTCACCAAGCACACTTCCAGGAGCCCCGCACGAAGGGCTGGCTATTTGACACACTGGTCAGACCAGCTATGATGTATGCTGCGACGGTTTGGGCCCCAGGTCTCACAGTCACCCAGTGGAGTGCGATCGAGAGGCCACAGGTACGTATGATCTCGCGATTATTTCGTGGGAAACAGTCGGTGCCACATGACATCATCAGGGCAGAGCTAGCTGCACCACCCATGGCAGTAGAGGCACTATTCCAGACTATCTGTTATTCAGAGGATTAGGGACCTCCCTACAGATAGACTCACACACAGAGCTCTTGAGGCATCTATACAGATATCAGAGTTAGGATATGAGAGAGCTTGGTACACTCAGGTTAGAGTCTGGTTTGATAGTCATGGACTTGATATGGACAGATTGCCGCCTTTTCAGTATGACCCAGACTCACCTCACATCCACCTCTCTCGTCGTGAGAGGAATGTTGTGCTCAGACAGGATCTCTGGAAGCTCTACATTAGTCAGACATGGCACACACCACACATGGGATCGAGACTATCGCACTATCGAGACCAGTTCATAGACATACTAGCTGACGGTTTCATCCAGCGACCACGCTACATGGATACTCACATGCCTCATAGCTTGAGGGTAGCGATTGGCCAGCCGAGAGTCTCATCACACCGACTCGAGATTGAGACGGGCAGAGCCGCAGACATTCCCAGAGAGGAGCGGATATGCAGAGTATGCAGAGTAGAGATGGAGGATGAGGAGCACTTTGTATGCAGATGTAGCGCATATGATGGCATCAGAGGCAGATACGAGACTCTGTTTGCAGGGCAGCCCACCCTCCGAGAGATCATGGACTCTAGAGACCAGCGACAGCTCGGGCGATTCTTACTAGAGATACAGAGTCACAGAGATTCCCTACTCCAGCCTACTGTAGCACTCCATACAGGAGGGAGACAGAGTCAGCTCACTGACTTCTTTATTCCACGACGTGCTGCAGCCCTCCCCCCCTCAGCCCACATACCGAGCGGGGTGACTCTTCAGCAGGCTCAGATATCTCGAGCTAGGAGACGACCCCGTGATATAGGATATCAGGCCCCGAGACTTCACCGACACCAGATTGCGGAGATCCAGGCTTGTGACCATCGCGCCATGGAGGAGAGACGATCCCAGATGATGGCCGATCCCGTTGCAGCCATCAGGGTGGCCCTGACTCCACCTCCACCTATGTATCACATATTACATCCCACCCACTAGCACAGGATGGAGCTAGTTAGTCGTTTTAGATGCATTCTCATGGTTGTTGTACTACCCTTTTGCATATAGACTATCATAGATATCGCACTCCATACACCCCCCACCACTTTCATGGGTATCCCCACATGCACACTACGGAGATCTATATCAGCTTAACCAGTTTCTTTTCAGCACTTTTATCTTTTCTGATTGACAGAAGATACACCCATGTACATCGATTTGTCTCATAGGCCGAGTTCGGCCTCCTAATAGACGTAAAAACACTTTCTTTCTCTCTCTCTCTCTCTCTCTCTCTCTCTCTCTCTCTCTCTCTCTCTCTCTCTCTCTCTCTCTCTCTCTCTCTCTCTCTCTCTCTCTCTCTCTCTCTCTCTCTCTCTCTCTCTCTCTCTCTCTCTCTCTCTCTCTCTCTCTGTCTGTCTCTCTCTCTCTCTCTCTCTCTCTCTCTCTCTCTCTCTCTCTCTCTCTCTCTCTCTCTCTCTCTCTCTCTCTCTCTCTCTCTCTCTCTCTCTCTCTCTCTCTCTCTCTCTCTCTCTCTCTCTCTCTCTCTCTCTCTCTCTCTCTCTCTCTCTCTCTCTCTCTCTCTCTCTCTCTCTCTCTCTCTCTCTCTCTCTCTCTCTCTCCCCCCTCCCTTCCCTCCCTCTCTCTCCCCCCCTCCCTTCCCTCCCTCTCTCCCCCCCGTCCCTTCCCTCCCTCTCTCCCCCCCCTCCCTTCCCTCCCTCTCTCCCCCCCCTCCCTTCCCTCCCTCTCTCCCCCCCCTCCCTCCTTCCCTCCCTCTCTCCCCCCCCTCCCTTCCCTCCCTCTCTCCCCCCCCTCCCTCCTTCCCTCCCTCCCTTCCTTCCCTCCCTTCCTTCCCTCCCTCCCTCCCTCCCTCCCTCCCTCCCTCCCTCCCTCCCTCCCTCCCTCCCTCCCTCCCTCCCTCCCTCCCTCCCTCCCTCCCTCCCTCCCTCCCTCCCTCCCTCCCTCCCTCCCTCCCTCCCTCCCTCCCTCCCTCCCTCCCTCCCTCCCTCCCTCCCTCCCTCCCTCCCTCCCTCCCTCCCTCCCTCCCTCCCTCTCTCTCTCTCTCTCTCTCTCTCTCTCTCTCTCTCTCTCTCTCTCTCTCTCTCTCTCTCTCTCTCTCTCTCTCTCTCTCTCTCTCTCTCTCTCTCAGTGTGGAACTTCAACGGGGCACTCTGGACGCGACGAGACAGACTCGAGGAGATCCTGGCATCACATGACTTTGCATGTATCACAGAGACACACGAGAGCCCAGAGAGAGGTCTACCACGCATCGCAGGTTTTCATTGGGAATCTGCATTCAGGACCACGACGAGACAAGGTACAACGCGAGGATTGGGAGGAGTGGCCATCATATTTCGACACGAGATACAGAACCGGATCCATATTATAGGTAGAGATGACGAGGCACGATACATGTGGGTTCGCATGGAGCTAGCACAGGGAGTTGGATTTACATTGCTATATGCTACTTCCCACCAGGCGGGTCTCGATACGCAGGACAGGATCTTGGGGGACCGACCAGAGACAGAGACTCACCATACACAGGGCTTTCAGAGGAGATACTACATTACAGCACACTAGGTGAAGTCTTCCTTATGGGGGACTTTAATGGCCGCACTCAGTCACATCAGTGCGAGGCATATGACTTGGATCACCCACATCTCATGAGGGCCAGAGACCCGGATGAGATTAGCACCAGCAGAGTATCGGCAGATATGGGTCAGGACACCACCGGCTATGGCAGACATCTACTCGAGCTAGGCAGCAGACACCATCTCGTTATATATAACGGGATGAATCGTTGGCCAGGTTCGGGTGGATTTACTTGCTTTCCTCACGGGGGAGGTGAGAGCACAGTCGACTACATTTTGGGTACCACCTCTGGAGCTTCACTCATCCCCTCACTTAGCATTGGACGACGTCCAATTGGCACTGACCATACATTTATCACACTCACACTCTCATCTCCGATTCCATTAGACCCTCCCTCACCCACTGAGACACATACAACGATACACTTCACACACGAGCTCTCACATGTTTATGCACACCATTTACACACCCGCCTACTCTCGCTCGATCCACTCTCACCTTTGGACACACTTACATCACAGATCACCACCATCCTACACGACTCAGCTCTCCATAGCTTCCCACACCGCACACATATGCACCCTCCACGCACAGGATCCATGCCCCAGAACAGTTGGTATGATGCAGGTTGCCGTGAGCTACGGAAGCACCTACGGATTTTAGAGCATAGGGGAGATATTACACACACACAGGCACAGCGCCGCATGCAGAGCCTCACTCGCCGCAAACGGTGCGATTGGGAGGAGAGACAGTACTGGGATATTTATCATTTGCTCATGAGTCGAGACAGTGGAGTGGCATGGCGACATTTGAGAGAGAGGAGACAACAGACACCTATCCGAGACCCGAGCACTTGGCATAGCTATGCACGGAGTCTATATGAGATCCCAGACCAGCCCCCCATTCCCAGACCGCAGAGCTCACGTCCTACTACCTCTGCCTTCTTCACACCTATGGTGGGACGCGCTATTGCCCGGCTACAGCATGGCAGGGCCCATGACCATTTCGGTTTACAGGCAGAGCACCTCATCTATGGAGGCACGACTCTCGCACCGCTCATTGCCCACCTCTTCAACCGTGCATTGGTTGAAGGGTTCCCGGACTCATGGACTGAGCACATCATAGTGCCCATTCATAAGTCAGGTGATACTATGGATCCAGCTACATACCGGAGGATCATGATTGGCCCTATATTGGCCAAGTTATATGGGGTAGTACTAGAGACAGAGTTGAGTACTCTCGCTGAGAGGGAGGGTATCACGGCCCAGGACTGGCAGTTTCAGACGAGATTACTCGACTATTGACCACATCTTCACTCTTCGATGCCTGATAGACCAGGCAAGGGTGAGGAAGAGGAGATTATATTGTTGCTTTGTGGACTTCCGCAAAGCATTTGACACTATGCCCAGGGACCGACTCTTCAGACGACTACTTGATATCGGAGCTCCGGAAAAGATGATATGGGGGATCTATGCCTTATACGAGAGAGTATCTGGTAGAGTCAGATGCCCAAGGGGCTTATCCGATCCACTTGCTAGCACTATCGGGGTGAAGCAAGGATGCCCTCTTTCACCCACCCTCTTTGGTCTCTACATTGATGAGATAGTGGACTTCATACAGCAACAGGGGGGAGATGGCATTGAGGTACGGGGATCCACTGTCCATATTCTGTTATACGCTGATGATATTGTATTGGTTTCAGAGTCTGCAGAAGGTCTACAGCATCATCTACATGGCCTAGATGACTTTTGCAGACAGAGAGTTTTATCTGTGAACCTTGGTAAAACCAACGTCATGATCTTTCATACATCTGCACAGGTACGCAGACATAGTTTGTTCACAGCAGCAGGTGGACCGATCGAGGTGGTCCGATCATATGTTTACTTGGGAGTGACATTTACAGCAGGTTCAGGGGTCTTCTCTATGTCTCAGGAAGCTCGCGACCGCATCACACGTGGGTGCGCAGCACTAGCTTTGATGGAGAGACAGTGCCACCAGGCATATTTTCAGGAGCCCCGCACAAAGGGGTGTGGCTCTTTGAAACTTTGGTTACGCGAGCGCTCATGTATGGGGCAGCCATATGGGGGCCGGGATTAGCTACATCAGTATGGACACCATTAGAGAGGCCACAAATCCTCATGATTGCCAGACTTATCCGTAGCAAGCCTACAGTACCACATGATATCATTAGAGCAGAGCTCGCTGCACCATCGATGCTAGTTGAGGCACTGTTCCAGACAGTATGCCTATTACACAGACTTCGGAGCATGGATACAGAGAGCATTGCTTATCGTGCTTTCCAAGCATCATGTGATATGGCATTAGCAGGCGACACCTCCTCATGGTATGCAGAGACACGAGACTGGCTAGCCCACCATGGCTTTGACATAGACAGGCTACCACCACTACAGTATGACTCACATGCACCCACCTACTCACTCTCTCACCAAGAGAGGAATAGGGTCATTCGTCAAGAGATATCGCATACATACATACATAGGACATGGGTGAGCCCTAGGGATACATTACCACTGAAAATGCTCTATTACCGCAAGCATTTTCTACATATATCGGACGCGGGCTTCATCGAGATCCCGAGATACATGCAGACATACCTTCCTCACCACCTCCGAGTCGTCATTGGGCAGCTCCGGGTCTCATCACATCAGCTCGAGATTGAGAGGGGTCGGTCAAGGGGAGTACCCCGTGAGGAGAGGTGGTGCCCAGTATGCCAGACAGAGGTAGAGAGTGAGGAGCATCTTGTTATCAGATGCCGAGCACAGTTCCAGCTAGAGGAGTCACTCCAGTTGTGCATGACTATCGGAGACCGGCGACGCTTGGGGCGCTTCCTCACAGTAGCATACGAGAGGCGAGAGCGGTCACTACAGCCCACACATCAGCCACGGGTGAGTACCCAGCAGACCATTACCCAGTTCTTTCAGCGAGCAAAGCTACATCAAGGAGGTCCTTCTATAGGGCTCACGCTCCACCAGGCAACAGCACAAAGCGCACGACGACGACCACGCATGGTAGGATATCATCGACCGCGACTATATCAGGAGGATATCTCACCCATCAGGACAGCCTACGACCACATTATGGAGCATAGGCGTACCACCACCCCCTGAGTTGTCTTCCTTCAGGAGGCACTCAGACCACCACCGATGTACCACACACTACACCCACCTCCCCCCATCACCAGTAGGTAGGGTGTTTTGCTCACTCATATTATTATGGATCCCCCTGTATTTGGTGGCCACTATCTGCTGAGTCAGAGCCACGTGTCCCAAGCCTTTTACCAGACCTAGATAGCTTTGTGTTTATTTCATTTCATTTTCTACACATGGTTACTACATTTGTACATGGCTTTTGTCTCATAGGCCAAGTTTGGCCTCAGAAGACGTTAATATGACTTTCTTTCTTTCTTTCTTTCTCTCTCTCTCTTTGGCGAGCACTTTATATACGCAATCAATGTAGTTTCCCACCTCATCGCCCATCTCTTCAACCATGCTTTGGTTGAGGGATTACCTAACTCGTGGACTTTTTTCTACACATATTATTATATGCTGATGACATTGTCCTTCTTTTCGAGTTAGAGGAGGGGCTAGAGTCACATTTACAGGCACTCAATACCTTCTGCATGGAGAGAGGACTCAGAGTGAACCTTGGCAAGACCAAGGTCATGATCTTCCATACCTCCAGGATAGTACGCCATCGCGCCTCTTTCACCATAGCTAGAGGACAGATAGAGGTAGTGGACTCCTATGTCTACTTAGGTGTCCCCTTCTCGGGCAACACAGGAGTATTCTCCATGGCACAGGCAGAGAGAGATAGATTGACGCGAGGCTATGCGGCACTTGCACGATTGGAGAGACGCTTGCTTTCAACCACATTTTCAGGAGCCCCAGACTAAGGGGTGGCTCTTTGACACTCTAGTGACACCCGCATTTTTGTACGCAGCGGTGTTATGGGCACCGGGGATCACGGAGGCGATGTGGACGCGGATTGAGAGGCCCCAGTTCACCATGATCTCACGCTTGCTCCGCAGCAAGCCCTCTGTTCCACACAACATTATTCGAGTTGAGCTTGGCACGCCACCGATGCTAGTGGAGGCCATCTTTCAGCTGGTGACCTTTATTCTGAGAGTCAAAAAGCTCCCCACCAGCCGACTCACCATGATTGCATTTGAGAGCTCTAGACATTTGGAAGAGACAGGGCATGAGAGAGTATGGTATGCACAGATCTATCGATGGTTAGCAGACTATGGCATGAGCATTACCGATCTCCCCCCTTTTCAGTATGACCTCTCTTCCCCCTACATTACCCTCTCTCGTTCGGAGAGGAACAGGATCATCCGTCAGGACCTACTACAAGATCATCCGCCAGGACCTACTATAGATACACGTCAGGGGGACATCGATAGCACCACAGGAGCCTCTTCCCACAAAGAGGCAACACTACAGAGAGCACTTCCTGACTTTGATAGCGGATGGTTTCATCTAGATACATACATGGCTCCAACAGAGAGAGTGGCCATTGGGAAGCTCAAAGTATCATCACACAAGCGCGAGATTGAGGTTGGGCGAGCGACACATACCCCCAGGGACGAGCGATTATGCAGGATATGCCAAGAGGAGGTGGAGGACGAGGAGCAATACACATGTAGGTGCCAGGCATACAAGAACATCAGAGACAGCTACCCACAGCTCTTCGGGGGCCCACAGAGATCAGGGCTTTATTGGAGATGGAGAACCAGCGCCCTCTAGGTCGCTTCCTAGTAGTGCTCCAGCGCCGCCGTGCATCACTTCTCCAGCAACGGATGAACATACACTTGGCCCCCTAGACTTCTGTTACAGATTTTTTCAGACCCACAACCACTTGAGGATCGAGCTCGACGCAGGGTGTCACATCACAAAGACCAGAGGAGCCTAGATGACAACACCGACGACAGAGACCCCCATTCCGGAGAGCCCGTCCCCACCAGAGAGAGATTCAGGCGATTCACACACGCCATGACATGGAGATACGGAGACGTCGGCAGCGCACCCCTATCGACCTCGATGTGCAGAGCATTTTGAGGATCCCCACGATGCCTTACCAACCGATGCAATATATCCTACACCCACTCCAGGCACTTAGAGTGTTATGACACCACTGAGCCTCCCCTCCCTATGCATATCATATTTGTACATCACCTATTGAGCATATAGAGTCCATACCCATAGCACTCCATACCCTTGATGCCAGCTATTATCCATTCCTTTTATATTCTGTTTTGTACCCACACTTTATTTTCCTTTCGGGATCACAGTGGATTGGATCATACTGATGTATATGTTTTGTCTCATAGGCCGATTTTGGTCTCTAATAGACGTTAAAATCTCTCTCTCTCTCTCTCTCTCTCTCTCTCTCTCTCTCTCTCTCTCTCTCTCTCTCTCTCTCTCTCTCTCTCTCTCTCTCTCTCTCTCTCTCTCTCTCTCTCTCTCTCTCTCTCTCTCTCTCTCTCTCTCTCCCTCTCTCTCTCTCCCCTCTCTCTCTCTCTCTCTCTCTCTCTCTCTCTCTCTCTCTCTCTCTCTCTCTCTCTCTCTCTCTCTCTCTCTCTCTCTCTCTCTCTCTCTCTCTCTCTCTATCTATCTATCTATCTATCTATCTATCTATCTATCTATCTATCTATCTATCTATCTATCTATCTATCTATCTATCTATCTATCTATCTATCTATCTATCTATCTATCTATATATATATATATATATATATATATATATATATATATATATATATATATATATATATATATATATATATATACATATATATATATATATATATATATATATATATATACATATATATATATATATATATATATATATATATAGGAGCTCCGGAGGAGATGATATGGGGGATCTACGCCTTATATGAGAGAGTATCTCGTAGAGTCAGATGTCCGGGGGGCTTATCTCATCCACTTGCTAGCACTATCGAGGTGAAGCAAGGATGCCCTCTTTCACCCACCCTCTTTGGTCTCTACATTGATCAGATAGTGGACTACATACAGCAGCAGCAGGGGGGGTGACTGCATTGAGGTACGTGGGTCCACAGTCCATATTCTTTTATACTTTGATGATATTGTATTGGTTTCAGAGTCTACAGAAGGTCTACAACATCATCTACATGGCCTAGATGACTTTTGCAGACACAGAGGGTTATTTGTGAACCTTGGTAAAACCAAGGTCATGATCTTTCCTACATCAGCACAGGTACACAAACATCCGGGTTTCATCACATCAGCTCGAGATTGAGAGGGGTCGATCCAGGGGAGTCCCCCCTGAGGAGAGGTGGTGCCCAGTATGCGAGACAAAGGTAGAGAGTGAAGATCATTTTGTTATCAGATGCCCTGCATACTTAGACCTAGGAGCACACTTCCGGATAGAGGAGTCATTCGAGTTGTGCATGACCAGCGACGCTTGAGACTCTTTCTCACAGCAGCATACGAGAGGCGAGAGCGGTCACTACAGCCCACACATCAGCCACGGGTGAGTTCCCAGCAGACCATTACCCAGTTCTTTCAGCGAGCTTAGCTACATCCAAGAGGTCCATCTATAGGGCTCACGCTCCACCAGGCAGCAGCACAGAGAGCACGGCGCCGACCACACATGGGCGGATATCATCGACCACGACTATATAAGGAGGATATCACACATCAGGACAGCCTACGACCACATGATGGAACATCGGCGTACCACCACCCCCTGGGTTGGCTTCCTTCATGAGGCACTCGGACCACCACCAATGTACCACATACTGCACCCACCTCCACCCATCACCAGTAGCTAGGGTGTTTCTACTCACATTATGGATCCCCCATGTATTAGGTGGCCACTATCTGTTGAGTCAGAGCCACATCTCCCTAGCCTCTTCCAGCCTTATATAGCTTTGTGTAGCGTTATACTTTTTATTTCATTTCATCTTATACACAGGATTACTACACTTGTATATGGTTTTTGTCTCATAGGCCAAGTTTGGCCTCGAGAAGACGTTAATATGACTCTCTCTCTCTCTCTCTCTCTCTCTCTCTCTCTCTCTCTCTCTCTCTCTCTCTCTCTCTCTCTCTCTCTCTCTCTCTCTCTCTCTCTCTCTCTCTCTCTGTCTCTCTCTCTCTCTCTCTCTCTGTATATATATATATATATATATATATATATATATATATATATATATATATATATATATATATATATATATATATATATATATATATATATATATATATATATATATCATTAGAGCAGAGCTCTCTGCACCACCGATGCTAGTTGAGGCACTATTCTTTCGAGGCATCACGTGATATGGCATTAGCAGGCGACACCTCCTCATGGTATGCACAGACACGAGACTGGCTTGCCCACCATGGCTTTGACATAGACAGGCTACCACCACTACAGTAGGACTCTCATGCACCCACCTACTCGCTCTCTCATCAAGAGAGGAATAGGATCATTCGTAAGGAGATATGGCATACATACATACAGAGGACATGGGTGAGCCCTAGGGGTACATTGCCACCGAAAATGCTCTACTACCGCGAGCATTTTCTACATATATCGGACACGGGCTTCATCGAGATTCCGAGATACATGCAGACCTACCTTCCCCACCACCTACGAGTCGTCATTGGGAAGCTCCGGGTTTCATCACATCAGCTGGAGATTGAGAGGGGTCCGTCCAGGGGAGTCCCCCGTGAGGAGAGGTGGTGCCTAGTATGCCAGACAGAGGTAGAGAGTGAGGAGCATTTTGTTATCAGATGTCCAGCATACTTAGACCTACAAGCAGAGTTCCAGATCGAGGAGTCATTTCAGCTGTGCATGACTATGGGAGACCAGAGACGCTTGGGACGCTTTCTCACAGCAGCATACGAGAGGGGAGAGCTGTCACTACAGCCCATACATCAGCCACGCGTGAGTACCCAGCAGACCATTACGCAGTTCTTTCAGCGAGTTGAGCTACATCAGAGAGGTCCATCTATAGGGCTCACGCTCCACCAGGCAGCAGCACAGAGAGCACGGCACCGACCACTCATGGGCAGATATCGTCGACCACGACTATATCAGGAGGATATCTCACGCATCAGGATTGCCTATGACCACATGATGGAGCATAGGCGTACCACCACCCCCTGGGTTGTCTTCCTTCAGGAGGCACTCAGACCACCACCGATGTACCACATACTACACCCACCTCCACCCATCACCAGTAGCTAGGGCGTTTTACTCACATTTTGGATCCCCGATGTATTAGGTGGCCACTATCTGCAGAGTCAGAGCCACGTCTCCCCAGCCTTTTCCAGCCCTATATAGCTTTGTGTAGCGATATACTTTTTATTTCATTTTATCTTCTACAGAGGGTTACTACACTTGTACATGGTTTTTGTCTCATAGGCCAAGTTTGGCCTCCAGAAGACGTTAATATGACTTTCTTTCTTCTTTCTCTCTCTCTCTCTCTCTCTCTCTCTCTCTCTCTCTCTCTCTCTCTCTCTCTCTCTCTCTCTCTCTCTCTCTCTCTCTCTCTCTCTCTCTCTCTCTCTCTCTCTCTCTCTCTCTCTCTCCCTCTCCCCCCCACAAAGGGGTGGCTCTTCAATATTTTGGTTACGCAAGGGCTCATGTATGGGGCATCCATATGGGGACCAAGATCAGCCACATCAGTATGGACAGCATTAGAGAGGCCACAGATCCTCATGATTTCCAGACTTATCCGTAGCAAGCCTTCACTACCACATGATATCATTAGAGCAGAGCTCGCTCCACCACCGATGCTAGTTGAGGCACTATTCCAGACAGTATGCCTATTACACAGACTCCGGAGCATGGATACAAAGCGCATTGCTTATCGGGCTTTCCCGGCATCACGTGACATGGCATTACCAGGCGACACCTCCTCATGCTCTGTACAGACACGAGACTAGCCGGCCCACCATGGCTTTGACATAGACAGGCTACCACCACTACAGTACGACTCACATGCACCCACCTACTCGCTCTCTCATCAAGAGAGGAATAGGGTCATTCGTCAGGAGATATGGCATACACACATACAGAGGACATGGGTAAGCCCTAGGGATACATTGTCACCGAAAATGCTCTATTACCGTGAGCATTTTCTACATATATCGAACAAGGGCTTCATCGAGATTCCGAGATACATGTAGATATATCTACCCCACCACCTTCGAGTCGTCATTGGGCAGCTCCGGGTTTCATCACATCAGCTCGAGATTGAGAGGGGTCGGTCCCGGGGAGTCCCTCGTGAGGAGAGGTGGTGCCCAGTATGCGAGACAGAGCTCGAGAGTGAGAAGCATTTTGTTATCAGATGCCCAGCATACTTAGTTCCAGATAGAGGAGTCACTCCCGTTGTGCATGACTATGGGAGACTAGTGACGCTTGGGACGCTTCCTCGCAGCAGTATACGAGAGGCGAGAGCGGTCACTACAACCCACACATCAGCCACAGGTGAGTACCCAGCAGACCATTACACAGTTTCTTAGCGAGCTGAGCTACATCAGAGAGGTCCATCCATAGGGCTCACCCTCCACCAAGCAGCAGCACAGAGAGCACGGCGCCCACCACGCACGGGAAGATATCGTCGACCACAAGTGTATGAGGAGGATATCTCACGCATCAGGACAGCCTACGACCACATGATGGAGCATAGGCATACCACCACCCCTTGGGTTGTCTTCCTTCAGGAGGCACTCAGACCACCCCCGATGTACCACATACTACACCCATCTCCACCCATCACCAGTAGCTAGGGTATTTTACTCACACTTTTACTCACATTATGGGTCCCCCATGTATAAGGTGGCCACTATCTGCAGAGTCAGAGCCACGTCTCCCCAACCTTTTCCAACCTTATATAGCTTTGTGTAGCGATATACTTTTTATTTCATTTCATCTTCTACACAGGGTTACTACACTTGTACATGGTTTTTGTCTCATAGGCCAAGTTTGGCCTCCAGAAGACGTTAATATGACTCTCTCTCTCTCTCTCTCTCTCTCTCTCTCTCTCTCTCTCTCTCTCTCTCTCTCTCTCTCTCTCTCTCTCTCTCTCTCTCTCTCTCTCTCTCTCTCTCTCTCTCTCTCTCTCTCTCTCTCTCTCTCTCTCTCTCTCTCTCTCTCTCTCTCTCTCTCTCTCTCTCTCTCTCTCTCTCTCCTCTCTCTCTCTCTCTCTCTCTCTCTCTCTCTCTCTCTCTCTCTCTCTCTCTCTCTCTCTCTCTCTCTCTCTCTCTCTCTCTCTCTCTCTCTCTCTCTCTCCTCCCCTCTGCCCTCTGTCCAGCGGCGCCCGTCGGTCTCCAGCACCGTCCGTCGGTCTCCTGCACCGTCCGTCGACTCTATCCAGCGGCGCCCGTCGCCCAGCAGCCCCCCGTCGCCCAGCAGCCTCTGTCGCCCCTCTGCCCAGAAGCCTCCGTCGCCCCTTGACCCCCTGCAGCACCAGCCTACAGCCATCTGCGCCAAACACTACTCTGCCCAATAGCTTCCGTCCGCAGCCTCTGTCAGTCCTCTGCAGCACCGGGATCCACCTTTGCCCAGCACCCCCCTGCAACCCCGTCACCTTCCCGCCTCCAACCTCTCCGGCAAAGCCACCTGTCACGCCTCCCATCCGCGGCCATTGCCGAAACCCTAACCCGCCATTACGCTATGGAAACCCTAAGCTTCCATGCACTACTCAAAAACCTAACCCCCAAGCCTAACCCTAACCCTAACCCTAACCCTAACCCTAACCCTAATCTCAAACCGATTATGCAGGATATGTAGAGAGGAGGTGGAGGACGAGGAGCACTACACATGTAGATGCCAGGCATATAAGGACATCAGAGACCGCTACCCACATCTCTTGAGGGGGCCTAGAGAGATCAGGGCTTTATTGGGGACAGAGGACCAGCGCCCTCTAGGTCGTTTCCTAGTAGAGCTCCAGCACCACCGCGCATCACTCCTCCAGCAGCAGATGGAGATACACCTGGCCCCCCCCCTCAGACTTATATTACAGATTTTTTCAGACCCACATACACTCGAGGGCCCAACTCGATGCGGGGTGTCACATTACACAGAGCAGAGGAGCTTAGACGACAGCGTCGACGACCGAGACCCCTTGTCCGGAGAGCTCGTCCACATCAGAGAGAGATTCAGGCGATTCACGCACGCCATGACATGGAGATACAGAGACGTCAGCAGCGCACCCCTATCGATTTGGACGCCCAGAGCATTTTGAGGATCGCCATGATGCCTTACCCACCGATGCATTATATCCTACACCCACTCCAGGCATTTCGAGGGTTGTGATACCATCGAGCCTCCCCTCCCTATGCATATCATATTTGTATCTCACCCATTGAGCATATAGAGTGCATACCCATAGCACCCCACACCCTTGATGCCAGCTACTATCCCTCCTTTTATACCCGTTTGCAGTACTCACACTTTATTTTCGTTTTGGATCACAGTGGATTGGATCATACTGATGTATATGTTTTGTCTCATAGGCCGATTTTGGCCTCTAATAGACGTTAAAAAGTCTTTCTTTCTTTCTCTCTCTCTCTCTCTCTCTCTCTCTCTCTCTCTCTCTCTCTCTCTCTCTCTCTCTCTCTCTCTCTCTCTCTCTCTCTCTCTCTCTCTCTCTCTCTCTCTCTCTCTCTACCTGAGCCCTAATCCTAAACCTTGAAATGGCTCCCATGGACCGGAAGGAAGTGGACGACCTTATTGCTAAAGCTCTCAAAGAGGCCAAAAAGGAAGCAGACCGCAACCTCAATATGGAGATAAGAAAGATGATGGAAAAGTTCAAAGGACTCGAAGAACAAGTAATGAATAAAGTCAAAGGGCTGCAAGAACAAGTGTAGACTCTCACAGAAGAAAGAGACCATTGGAGGGCAGCTTATGAGCACATAAAAGCTCTTCCAACGCCTCCAGAGCTTGGGAGTACCATCAGGGATGATTTGGGCCATCTATGCACTTAATGAGAAGGTGACTGGGAGGGTACGGTGTCCAGGAGGTATGTCTGAGGCCATTGCTAGCACCATCGGTGTTAAGCAAGGCTGCCCACTCTCTCCCACTCTATTTGGTCTCTACATTGACGAGATTGAGGACTACATTCTCCGAGCTGGAGGAGAGGGTGCAGACCTCGCAGGTACACATGTCCATATTTTATTATATGCCGATGACATTGTCTTGATTTCAGAGTCACCCGAGGGATTACAGCGCCACCTTGAGGCCCTGGATGAGTTTTGTACACAGAGGGGCTTGACAGTAAACCTTGGCAAGACCAAGGTCATGATCTTCCACACCTCCCCTATGGTGAGGAATGGAGCAGGATTCAGAGCTGGTGGTGGACAGATTGAGGTGGTCACTTCCTATGTCTATCCCGGAGTCACATTCACGAGCTTGCCTGGCCCCTTCAGCATGAGACAGGCAGCCACCGATAGACTCACACGCGGATATGCAGCTTTAGCCATGTTAGAGCGGAGATGTCACCAAGCACACTTCCAGGAGCCCTGCACGAAGGGGTAGCTATTTGACACACTGGTCGGACCAGCTATGATGTATGCTGCGAAGGTTTGGGCCCCAGGCCTCAGAGTCACCCAGTGGAGTGCGATCGAGAGGCCACAGGTACGTATGATCTCACGATTATTTCGTGGGAAACAGTCGGTGCCACATGACATCATCAGGGCAGAGCTAGCTGCACCACCCATGGCAGTAGAGGCACTATTCCAGACTATCTGCTTTATTCAGAGGATTAGGAACCTCCCTACAGATAGACTCACACACAGAGCTCTTGAGGCATCTATACAAATATCAGAGTCAGGATATGAGAGAGCTTGGTACACTCAGGTTAGAGTCTGGTTTGATAGTCATGGACTTGATATGGACAGATTGCCGCCTTTTCAGTATGACCCAGACTCACCTCACATCCACCTCTCTCGTCGTGAGAGGAATGTTGTGCTCAGACACGATCTCTGGCAGCTCTACATTAGTCAGACATGGCACACACCACACATGGGATCGAGACTATCGCACTATCGAGACCAGTTCTTAGACATACTAGCAGGCGGTTTCATCCAGCGACCACGCTACATGCATACTCACATGCCTCATAGCTCGAGGGTAGCAATTGGCCAGCTGAGAGTCTCATCACACCGACTGGAGATTGAGACGGGCAGAGCCGCAGACATTCCCAGAGAGGAGTGGATATGTAGAGTATGCAGAGTAGAGATGGAGGATGAGGAGCACTTTGTATGCAGATGTAGCGCATATGATGGCATCAGAGGCAGATACGAGACTCTGTTTGCAGGGCAGCCCACCCTCCAAGAGATCATGGACTCTAGAGACCAGCGCCAGCTCGGGCGATTCTTACTAGAGATACAGAGTCACAGAGATTCCCTACTCCAGCCTACTGTAGCACTCCATACAGGAGGGAGACAGAGTCAGCTCACTCACTTCTTTATTCCACGACGTGCTGCAGCCCTCCCCCCCTCAGCCCACACACCAAGCGGGTTGACTCTTCAGCAGGCTCAGATTTCTCGAGCTAGGAGACGACCCCGTGCTATAGGATATCGGGCCCCGAGACTTCACCGACACCAGAGTGCGGAGATTAAGGCTTGTGACCATCGCGCCATGGAGGAGAGACGATCCCAGATGATGGCCGATCCCGTTGAAGCCATCAGGGTGGCCCTGACTCCACCTCCACCTATGTAACACATCTTACACCCACCCACTAGCACAGGATGGAGCTAGTTAGTCGTTTCAGATGCATTCTCATGGTTGTTGTACTTCCCTTTTTCATATAGACTATCATCCAGTTTCTTTTCAGCACTTTTATCTTTTCTGATTGACAAAAGATACACCCATGTACATCGATTTGCCTCATAGGCCGAGTTCGGCCTCCTAATAGACGTAAAAACACTTCTCTCTCTCTCTCTCTCTCTCTCTCTCTCTCTCTCTCTCTCTCTCTCTCTCTCTCTCTCTCTCTCTCTCTCTCTCTCTCTCTCTCTCTCTCTCTCTCTCTCTCTCTCTCTCTCTCTCTCTCTCTCTCTCTCTCTCTCTCTCTCTCTCTCTCTCACTCATGGACTCAGCACACCATAGTGCCCATTCATAAGTCAGGAGATACTATGGATCCAGCTACGTACCGGACAATCATGATTGGCCCTATATTGGCCAAGTTATATGGGGCGGTACTAGAGACAGAGTTGAGTACTCTCGCTGAGAGGAAGGGTATCACATCTCCAGGACAGGGAGGCTTCAGATGAGATTACTCTACCATTGACCACATCTTCACTCTGAGATGCCTGATCGACCAGGCAAGGGTGAGGAAGAGGAGATTATATTGCTGCTTTGTGGACTTCCGCAAAGCATTTGACACCGTTCCGAGGGGACGACTCTTCAGACGACTACTTGATATCGGAGCTCCAGAGGGGATTTACGCCTTATACGAGAGAGTATCTGGCAGAGTCAGATGTCCGGGGGGCTTATCTCATCCACTTGCTAGCACTATCGGGGTGAAGCAAGGATGCCCTCTTTCACCCACCCTCTTTGGTCTCTACATTGATGAGATAGTGGACTACATACAGCAGCAGGGGGGTGATGGCATTGAGGTACGTGGGTCCACTGTCCATATTCTTCTATACGCTGATGACATTGTACTGGTTTGAGAGTCTGCAGAAGGTCTACAGCAGCATCTACATGGCCTAGATTACTTTTGCACACACAGAGGGTTATCTGTGAACCTTGGTAAAACCAAGATCATGATCTTTCATACATCAGCACAGGTACGCAGACATAGTTTGTTCACAGCGGCAGGTGGACCGATTGAGGTGGTCGGATCATTTGTGTACTTGGGAGTGACATTTATAGCAGCATCAGGGGTCTTCTCTATGTCTCAGGCAGCACGTGACCGCATAACACGTGGGTATGCAGCACTTGCCTTGATGGAGAGACAGTGCCACCAGGCATATTTTCAGGAGCCCCGCACAAAGGGGTGGCTCTTCGACACTTTGGTTACACCCGCCCTCATGTATGGGGCAGCCATATGGGGACCACGATTAGCCACATCAGCATGGACAGCATTAGAGAGGCCACAGGTCCTCATGATTTCCAGACTTATCCGCAGCAAGCCTTCTGTACCACATGATATCATTAGAGCAGAGCTAGCTACACCTCCGATGCTAGTTGAGGCACTATTCCAGACAGTATGCCTATTACACAGACTCCGGAGCATGGATACAGAGCGCATTGCTTATCGGGCTTTCCAGGCATCACGGGACATGGCATTAGCAGGAGACACCTCCTCATGGTATGCACAGACACGAGCTTGGCTGGCCCACCACGGCATTGACATAGACAGGCTACCACCACTACAGTAAGACTCTCATGCACCCACCTACTCTCTCTCTCATTAGGAGAGGAATAGGGTCATTCGTTAGGAGATATGGCATACATACATACAGAGGACATGGGTGAGCCCTAGGGATACATTGCCACCGAAAATGCTCTATTATCGTGAGCATTTTCTACATATATCGGACGAGGGCTTCATCGAGATTCCGAGATACATGCAGACATATCTACCCCACCACCTTCGAGTAGTCATCGGGGAGCTCCGGGTTTCATCACATCAGCTCGAGATTGAGAGGGGTCGGTCCAGGGGGGTCCCCCGTGAGGAGAGGTGGTGCCCAATATGCCAGACAGAGGTAGAGAGTGAGGAGCATTTTGTTATCAGATGCCCAGCATACTTAGACCTACGAGCACAGTTCCAGATAGAGGAGTCACTCCCATTATGCATGACTATGGGAGACCAGCGACGCTTGGGACGCTTCCTCACAGCAGCATACGAGAGGCGAGATCGGTCACTCCGGCCCACACATCAGCCACGGGTGAGTATGCAGCAGACCATTACCCAGTTTTTTTAGCGGGCTGAGCCACATCAGAGAGGTCCATCTATAGGGCTCACGCTCTACCAGGCAGAAGCACAGAGAGCACGGCGCCGACCACGCATGGGCGGATATCATCGACCACGACTATATCAAGAGGATATCTCACGCATCAGGACAGCCTACGACCACATGATTGAGCATCGGCGCACCACCACCCCATGGGTTGTCTTCCTTGAGGAGGCACTCAGACCACCCCCGATGTACCACATACTACACCCACCTCCACCCATTCACCAGTAGCTAGGGTGTTTTACTCACACTTTTACTCACATGTCCCCCATGTATTAAGTTGCCACTATCTGCAGAGTCAGAGCCACGTCTCCCCAGCCTTTTCTAGCTTTATATATCTTTGTGTCGGGATATACTTTTTATTTCATTTCATCCTCCACACAGGCTTACTATACTTGTACATGGCTTTTGTCTCATAGGCCAAGTTTGGCCTCCAGAAGACGTTAATATGAATTTCTTTCTTTCTTTCTTTCTCTCTCTCTCTCTCTCTCTCTCTCTCTCTCTCTCTCTCTCTCTCTCTCTCTCTCTCTCTCTCTCTCTCTCTCTCTCTCTCTCTCTCTCTCTCTCTCTCTCTCTCTCTCTCTCTCTCTCTCTCTCTCTCTCTCTCTTTGCGCCACTGTTTCTGCCCGCCACTGTCGAAACCCTAGATCTCTCCTCTACCCGCTACTGTCGAAGCCTGCCGTAGGGTTCCCTGCCCGCCGCCACTGCCCGATTAGAGTCGCGTGCCCGCCATGCCCGATTAGGGTTTGCTGTCCGCTATGCCGGATCTCTTCTCAGATCTGCGGGGTATGACATGGTCCTTTCTCAAACCCTAAAAGTACTAACTCCATACTGCTTGGAACCCTACACATAGTCCTTCCCTCACGCCATGTGACTCTCAACCCTAACCCTAAGCGGCAACCAACCCTTACCCTAAGCGCAAACAAACCCTAACCCTAAAAAGTAAAAAGTAAAACCCAACCCAAATGCCTAATCTAATCTAATCCATCAAACTAGCCTTAACCATAATCAAAAACCCCCCAAAAAAACTAAATCTCAACCCTAACCCTAATCGAAGCCCTAACCCTACTCCTCTTCCCCCCTCTCTCTCTCTCTCTCTCTCTCTCTCTCTCTCTCTCTCTCTCTCTCTCTCTCTCTCTCTCTCTCTCTCTCTCTCTCTCTCTCTCTCTCTCTCTCTCTCTCTCTCTCTCTCTCTCTCTCTCTCTCTCTCTCTCTCTCTCTCTCTCTCTCTCTCTCTCTCTCTCTCTCTCTCTCTCTCTACTCGAGCCCTAATCCTAAACCTTGAACTGGCTCCCATGGACCGGAAGGAAGTGGACGACCTTATCGCTAAAGCTCTCAAAGAGGCCAAAAAGGAAGCAGACCGCAACCTCAATATAGAGATACGAAAGATGATGGAAAAGTTCAAAGGACTCGAAGAACAAGTGATGAATAAAGTCAAAGGACTGGAAGAACAAGTGAAGACTCTCACAGAAGAAAGAGACCATTGGAGGACAGCTTATGAGCACATGAAAGAAGAGGGGGAGATCTCCAACGTGGAGATACTCAAGGAAGAAATAAAGAAGGAAATCAAAACGGAGGTAGAATCTACTCGAGAGTCATGGGTGGAAGTAGTACACAAAAGGGTTAAGAAGGAAGTTAGGGAAGACGTGCAGAAAGAAGAGCTCACACGAGTCCAGTATACACTTGAGGAGGAGAGGCTTCGGCACACTCGAAGACTTCACATTCGGATTACAGGCCTACCCCAAGGGGTATCACCGGAGGGAGACTCCACTGACATTTGCCATCGACTTGGATACGAGAGCATGCCTTACACAGACGCATGGAGGGTTGGGAGGGATACATCACGTTTGCGAGCACTCATCCTCAAGATGAGTTCGGAGGAGGCACGGACCTCCTTTTTTAGACGTCGATCGGTACTACCTGGACTACCCGGCGGCACCCTCTACATGGACGAGGACCTCACGCGTATGCAGGTGGCACACCGACGCGCTTGCATGCCACAGATACTCCAGGCACGTCGGGAGGGGAGGAAGGCCTTTTACCGTGATGGTAAGGTCTTCATAGATGGACTCCCTATCAAATAGGGCCATGCGGCCTATGAGACATCACTACACCAGGAGACACCACTCAGAGGAGCAGTGTGGAACTGCAACGGGGCACTCTGGACGCGACCAGACAGAGTCGAGGAGATCCTTGCATCACATGACTTTGCGTGCATCACAGAGACACACGAGAGCCCAGAGAAAGGTCTACCACGCATTGCAGGTTTTCATTGGGAATCTGCATTTAGGACTACGACGAGACAGAGTACAGCGCGAGGGTCGGGAGGAGTGGCCATCGTATTTTGACAGGAGATACAGAGCCGAATCCATATTATAGGTAGAGATGAGGAGGCACGATACATGTGGGTTCGCATAGAGATAGCAGAGGGGAGCTCGATTTACATTGCTATATGCTACTTCCCACCAGGCGGATCTCGATATGCAGGACAGGATCTAGGGGGACCGATCCGAGATAGAGACTCACCATACACAGCGCTTTCAGATGAGATACTACATTACAGCACACTTGGTGAAGTCTTCCTTATGGGGGACTTCAATGGCCGCACTCAGTCGCATCAGTGCGAGGCATATGACATGGATCACCCGCATCTCATGAGGGCCAGAGACCCGGTTGAGATTAGCACCAGCAGAGTATCGGCAGTTACGGGTCAGGACACCACCGGCTATGGCAGACATCTACTCGAGCTAGGCAGTCGACATCATCTCGTTATATATAACGAGATGAATCGGTGGCTAGGTTCAGGCCGATTTACTTGCTTCCCTCACGGGGGAGGTGAGAGCACAGTCGACTACATTTTGGGTACTACCTCTGGAGCTTCACTCATCCCTTCACTTAGTATTGGACGACGCCCACTCGGTGCTGACCACACATTTATTACATTCACACTCTCATCTCCGATTCCATTAGACCCTCCCTCACCCACTGAGATACATACCACGATACACTTCACACACGAGCTCTCACACGTTTATGCACACCATTTACACACCCGCCTACTCTCCCTCGATCCATTCTCACCTTTGGAAACACTTACATCACATATCACCTCCATCCTACAGGACTCAGCTCTCCGCAGCTTCCCACACCGCACACATATGCACCCTCCACGCACAGGATCCATGCCCCAGAACCGTTGGTATGATGCAGACTGTCGTGAGCTACGGAAGCACCTACGGATTTTAGAGCATAGAGGAGATATTACACACACACAAGCACAGCGTCGCATGCAGAGCCTTACTCGCCGCAAACGGCGAGATTGGGAGGAGAGACAGTATTGGGATATTTACCATTTGCTCATGAGTCGAGACAGTGTAGTGGCATGGCGACATTTGAGAGAGAGGAGACAGCAGACACCTATTCGAGACCCGAGCACTTGGCATAGCTATGCACGGAGCCTATACGAGATCCCAGACCAGCCTCCCATTCCCAGACCGCAGAGCCCACGTCCTTCTACCTCTGACTTCTTCACACCCACTATGGTGGGACGCGCTATTGCCCGGCTGCAGCATGGCAGGGCCCATGATCATTTCGGTTTACAGGCAGAGCACCTCATCTATGGAGGCACGACTCTCGCACCGCTCATTGCCCATCTCTTCAACCGTGCATTGGTTGAAGGGTTCCCAAACTCATGGATTGAGCACACCATAGTGCCCATTCATAAGTCAGGTGATACTATGGATCCAGCTACATACCGGACGATCATGATTGGCCCTATATTGGCCAAGTTATATGGGGCGGTACTAGAGACAGAGTTGAGTACTCTCGGTGAGAGGAAGGGCATCAGGGCTCTAGGACAGGCAGGTTTTAGACGAGATTACTCTACCATTGACCACATCTTCACTCTGAGATGCCTCATCGACCAGGCCACCAGGGTGAGGAAGAGGAGATTATATTGTTGCTTTGTGGACTTCCGCAAAGCATTTGACACTGTTCCCAGGGATCGACTCTTCAAACGACTACTTGACATCGGAGCTCCGCAGGAGATGATATGGGGGATCTACGCCTTATACGAGAGAGTATCTGGTAGAGTCACATGTCCAGGAGGCTTATCTGATCCACTTGCTAGCACTATCGGGGTGAAGCAAGGATTCCCTCTCTCACCCACCCTCTTTGGTCTCTACATTGATGAGATAGTGGACTTCATACAGCAGCAGGGGGAGATGGCATTGAGGTACACGGGTCCACTGTCCATATTCTTTTATACGCTGATGATATTGTATTGGTTTCAGAGTCTGCAGAGGGTCTACAGCATCATCTACACGGCCTAGATGACTTTTGCAGAGACAGAGGGTTATCTGTGAACCTTGGTAAAACCAAGGTCTTGATCTTTCATACATCAGCACAGGTACACAGACATAGTTTGTTCACAGCAGCAGGTGGACCGATCGAGGTGGTCGGATCATATGTTTACTTGGGGGTGACATTTACAGCAGCATCAGGGGTCTTCTCTATGGCTCAGGCAGCCCGTGACCACATCACACCTGGGTACGCAGCACTAGCTTTGATGGAGAGACAGTGCCACCAGGCATATTTTCAGGAGCCTCGCACAAAGGGGTGGCTCTTTGACACTTTGGTTACGCCAGCGCTCATGTATGCGGCAGCCATATGGGGACCAGGATTAGCTACATCAGTATGGACAGCATTAGAGAGGCCACATATCCTCATGATTTCTAGACTTATCCGCAGCAAGCCTTCAGTACCACATGATATCATTAGAGCAGAGCTCGCTGCACCACCGATGCTAGTTGAGGCACTATTCGAGACAGTATGCCTATTACACAGACTTCGGAGCATGGATACAGAGCGCATTGCTTATCGTGCTTTCGAGGCATCACGTGATATGGCATTAGCAGGCGACACCTCCTCATGGTATGCACAGACACGAGACTGGCTTGCCCACCATGGCTTTGACATAGATGTTGGAGCAAGTCTATGACAGGCCTAAGTATTGGCTTGAGTACCACAAAGTCATAGAAAAAGCCTTAAAATGAAGACTATGTAAAGTTCACTTGTGAACTACCTCTTGTAACTTTTGAAGAGTTTACTTAATGTAAAAGTAAGAGAATCTTAAGTGGTTGAGTCCACTTGATCAAGAATGGAAAGAGGAGCCACGAATTCGTGATTTGTGGTAGGTAGAGAATCAAATCAATCATTGATTGATTGGAGAGTGATTGAGGGAAGTTAGCCTCCCAAACTCAACTATAAATAGATGGCTGTTTTAGTCGTGGTTAGAGAGACCTATGTGAAGACCTCCAAGAGCTGAGCTTTATGCCATATCAAGGTGTGATTACAAGGCACACATATGTATCAGTAAGTCATTGTATTATACAAGCAATATACTCTCATTTTCATGATTATTTGAGTTCATCTTTCCATGTTCTTGTGAAGTGTACTACTCACTGCCATTACTCTGAGTTTTCTCAGTCAGCTTGCAGAGATGTTTTCTCTGAGCTTGGTGCATCATTTTCAGTGATTTAACTTGGTAAAGTTAGCTCTATAAGTCTACTATAGGCTCACAAATTTTCATGTCATTTGGATGTTGCAATCTTCAGTTATGTTCATTTGAAGTCAACAGGGTCTGTTCATCTTCACTTCTCTGTCAGGTACCCGACTTTTTCACTCATCTTGTCAGAGCCATTTCTCAGTGGTTACTTATCCAAATTCAGTGATTTAAAGCTTGTTGGATTCAGCTTACTGTCTAGTATAACCATAAAATTTTCATAATCATTGGATTTCTACATTTTGAGTTATATTGATTTTTCTGCTCACTGGTCTATTTCTGTAGCAGCCCGTGAAAATCGGGATGATGTCATCACTTGTTAAAACTCATTCTCAGTGTGTGGTTCATTATTTTTTATGAGATTACTCTTGAAAGTTAGCTCTTTAAGTTGCCTAGACTTCCCCAAGAGGAATTGAGCTAATTGCTGCTGTGCTCAGAGAATTATGTAAAACACTGGACAGGTGTATGAACCAAGAATAGCAAGTTTTCACCTCTGAGCTAACTCCAACTTATCTGTTTTGATCTATCTTTTTGAGAGTGATCTTCCAAGGTACATAGGGTGTCTAATACATCCATTGGCAAGCTAAAAGGGCCCACCATATACTCCTGGAGTTCATTTGGCTGGTGTAGATCAAGGATTTTGCAACACCTCTTCATCTTCTAGCACATACCTATCCATCTCTTCACAGTGGTATCAGAGCAAGGTTGGACAACATGGCAGATGGATTTCCTTCATCAATTGACAAATTAGACAGAGGTAACTACTCAGCTTGGTCATTAAGAATGGAAGCCTATCTCCAAGGTAGAAGTTTATATGGTTATGTAGCTGGAGATGAAGTTATGCCAAGTTTCAGGAACAAAAGTCAACCAACACAAGAAGAGCAAGAAAGATTGAGCACATGGTGCTCCAAGGATGCACTTGCAAGGTCTTATCTCCTCAACTCTATCTCAGATTTTTTGTTGCCTCACATTAGAAGTTGTAAGACATCTCAGGAAGTGTGGGATGCACTTGAAGCTTTCTTTTCTTCAAGTACCAAAGCTAGGAAGCATCAACTATGGCTGGAGTTCACAACTCTCAAGAAGGCTCCCAAACAAAATGTGACTGATTTTGTCACAAAGCTCAAGGACGTAGCGGATCAGTTGGGAAGCATTGGAGAGGTAATAGATGAAGAGCAAATTGTAAGGCAGGTCATCAATGGCTTGAAGGAAGATGATAAGTGGGAAGCATTCTCCACAGCTATGGATTTGTACATGGACATGCATGTACCTGATTTCAACACACTCATTGGACAACTACTTACTCAAGAGGCAAAGCTTATCAAAAATGGAGAAAGCTCTAAAGGTAATCAATCTTCAGCTTTATACACGGATAAAAGCAAGTCTAAAGATAACAAAGGAAAGGCAAAGAAAGTGGATGATGAAGCAGGTACATATCAAGCTAACTATGCAGGTAGAGGAAGACATGGCAGAGGTAGAGGAAGAGGAGGTAGACAAGGCAGGGGGAGATCCCAAGACTCCAACTCATGTTCTATTTGTGGATTAACTAATCATACAACTGAAAATTGCTTTAGGAATTCCAGGAATCAAAGAGGCAGAGGATACAATAGAGGAAGTTATGGATACTCAAGAGGAAGGTTCAACAACTACCATGGCAACTACAACAACTACAATCATTCAAACTATAAAGGAAGCTACAAAGGAAGGAGAGACTACAATAACTACACAGAAGACTCAAACAAAGAGGATTCATTATTGATCATGAACATGGCTATGCCACAAGGTAAATCTGATGAGCATGTTTTCTACATAGATTCAGGTTGTTCAAATCATGTGGCAGGAAATGTGGCACTCCTATCAGATTTAGAAGATCCAAGGAATAAGCATGAGGTACAAACAGGAGATGATACAAAACATCCTGTGGAGAAAATAGGCAATGTCAAAGCACCTGATGGAAACATCAACCTACTCAGTAAGGTACTCTATGTCCCTACCATTACAAAGAATTTGATAAGTGTTGGGCAGATAGTAGAGAAAGGGTTGCAAGTCAGGTTCACAAAAGCAGGAGCATTTGTTGAAGATCCAAGTCAAGGATTCAGAAAAATTGCAAAAGGTGAAAAGACAGGTAGATTGTTCACATTTGAATTACAGGACACTAGAAACATTGCTCTCTTTAATTATGGTAGTCAGACACTCACAGAATTGGAAGTATGGCACAAAAGGTTAGCACATATTGGTGAAAGGTCATTAAAGCAAATTTGTAGGGACCAAAGTGTACTTGGACTCCCTAATTTGTCAAAACAACATATGATTTATAAGTGTAGTGCATGTCAATTTGGAAAGTCTCACAGGTTACCATTCATGAAGAAAGGTTATATGCATGGAGATCTCTTGGAGTTGGTTCATACAGATGTATGGGGACCTAGCAAGGAAGCTTCAATATCTGGATCAAGGTATTATGCTTCCTTTATTGATGATTGCAGCAGATGGACTATCCTATTCTTTATGAAACACAAAGATGAAGTTTTTTCAGGTTTCAAAAGATATTTGACTCTTGTGGAGAATCAAACAGGTAAATCACTAAAAAGGCTAAGGTCAGATGGAGGGGGAGAATACTTCTCCCATGAGTTTGATTCTTTTCTTCAAGAAAGAGGAATCAAAAGAGAGGTAACTACAAGGTACACTCCTGAGCAAAATGGAGTGGCAGAAAGGAGGAATAGGACAATTGTTGAAGCTGCAAGGTCTATGTTAAATGAAAAGCATTTACCTAATTACTTATGGGCTGAGGCTGTATCTACAGCCATTTACTTGATTAACAGGTTGCCTTCAAAATCCCTTGATGGGATGACTCCATATGAGGCTTGGAATGGAAGAAGACCAAGCTTAGATCATTGTAAAATTTTTGGATGTATTGCTTTTGCTCATGTTCCTTCACAGGTTAGAGGCAAGATGGATCCAAAGGCAGAAAGGTGTGTATTTATTGGATATGACAACAATCAAAAGGGCTACAGGTTATACAACCCTACCAACAAAGGATTCTTGTCAAGCAGAGATGTAGTTTTTGATGAGAACAATTCATGGTATGAAGATTCATGCAGGAAGGTCAATTTACCATATAATCTTGAAGAAGATTTTCCAAAGCTTGGTAGAGAACAACCGAAGATTGAAGAACAAGACACCTCAGAGGATGATGAAGAATCTCAGATGGAAAAGATCAAAGCATGGAAGTCTAAAGGTAAAGCAAAATTGCAGGAACTTGGACATGAGGCAGAATCATCACATCATGGCCTAAGAAGATCTATGAGGGAAAAGAAAAAACCAGA
Source organism: Ceratopteris richardii (assembly GCA_020310875.1). NCBI lineage: Eukaryota > Viridiplantae > Streptophyta > Polypodiopsida > Polypodiales > Pteridaceae > Ceratopteris > Ceratopteris richardii. The sequence continues at coordinate 28,536,549 of CM035412.1, forward strand.
AAGGTATGGGTTTGAAACCTCATTAGTAACTAAACATTCTATCTACATAGCACAGGACATAAACCAAGAGGAGCCATCATCATTTGAAGAGGCCAAAGCAAAAACAGAATGGAAGCATGCAATGAAGGAAGAGATTGAAGCACTTCAGGAAAACAACACTTTGGATTTGGTGCCCAAGACTTCATCCATGAAGGTAATAGGCTCAAGATGGGTCTATAAACTCAAGAAGAATTCTGATGGTTCCATTAACAGGTATAAGGCAAGGCTTGTAGCAAAAGGCTTTGCACAAACTCAGGGAATTGATTATGAGGAGACCTTCTCTCCTGTGGCAAAGATGCCTACTATTAGGGTTTTGCTTAGTATTGCCTCTTCCAAGAATTGGAAGATACTTCAACTAGATGTAAAGAATGCATTCTTGAATGGTTGGATAACAGAAGAGGTATATATGGCACAACCACCTGGTTTTGAGAATCAAGTTTATCCTGATTATGTGTGTAAACTTAACAAAGCATTGTATGGTCTCAAGCAAGCTCCAAGAGCTTGGAATTTCAGGCTTGTTTCATTCTTGCAGGACAAAGGCTTTCAACCAAGCAAGGCAGATCCTTCACTCTTTATTAAAAAGAGTAATTTTGAGGTCATCTACCTATGTGTATACGTAGATGATATTATATTGACAGGAAATGATGCAGATGGTATGAAGAAGATCAAAGATCAGATGAGAGAAGAGTTCAAGATAAGTGATTTGGGTTCACTTACCTACTTCCTAGGTTTGGAAGTTGTCTACAAAGATCATGGTTTGTTTCTCACTCAAAGAAAGTACATTAAGGACATGTTGGCAAAATTCAAGATGCAAGATTGTAAGATTGCAGGTACTCCAATGGAGGTCAATCACAAATTGAGCTCACATGAAGGTGAACTCATAGAGGACATCACATCATATCAAAGTCTAATGGGTAGTCTCAACTATGCCACATTGACAAGAGTAGATATATGTTACAGTGTGAGTTTGCTAAGTCAATTTATGCACACACCAAGGAAACCACATATGGATGCTTCCAAAAGAATTCTCAAGTATCTCAAAGGAACCATAAATGAAGGACTTTATTATCTTTATGTATCTGATTTAGGTTTGAAGCTATTTTCTCATGCAGATTGGGCTGGCTCCAAGGAAGATAGAAGGAGCACTTCAGGTTATCTAACCTTTGAAGGTTCAAAGCTTATTTCATGGTCATCCAAGAAGCAACCCACAGTTGCTCAGTTTCTCTCTCTTCTACTGAAGCTGAATATAGAGGTCTTGCCATAGCTACACAAGAAGCTATGTGGATGAAGACATTATTCAAAGATCTTGGATTGGAGTTTGGAACTCCAACTATTTTTTGTGACAATATGAGTTCTATTCACTTGGCTGCTAATCCTATTTTTCATGCAAGGACTAAACATATTGAAGTTCATTATCACTATGTACGAGAGAAGGTTCTAAGCAAAGAGATTCAAATATCATATGTGTCCACTCATCAACAATGTGCAGATATTCTAACCAAAGCATTGGATGGTACAAAGCTTTGCAAATTCAAGGCTATGATTGGTTTGCAGGTAATCTTGGAAGATTGAAGACCTCAAGCATACTTGGCTTGAGGGGGAGCTATTGGAGAAAGTCTATGACAAGCCTAAGTATTGGCTTGAGTCCCACAAAGTCATAGAAAAAGCCTTAAAATGAACACTATGTAAAGTTCACTTGTGAACTACCTCTTGTAACTTTTGAAGAGTTTACTTAATGTAAAAGTAAGAGAATCTTAAGTGGTTGAGTCCACTTGATCAAGAATGGAAAGAGGAGCCACGAATTCGTGATTTGTGGTAGGTAGAGAATCAAATCAATCATTGATTGATTGGAGAGTGATTGAGGGAAGTTAGCCTCCCAAACTCAACTATAAATAGATGGCAGTTTTAGTCATGGTTAGAGAGACCTATGTGAAGACCTCCAAGAGCTGAGCTTTATGCCATATCAAGGTGTGATTACAAGGCACACATATGTATCAGTAAGTCATTGTATTGTACAAGCAATATACTTTCATTTTCATGATTATTTGAGTTCATCTTTCCATGTTCTTGTGAAGTGTACTACTCACTGCCATTACTCTGAGTTTTCTCAGTCAGCTTGCAGAGATGTTTTCTCTGAGCTTGGTGCATCATTTTCAGTGATTTAACTTGGTAAAGTTAGCTCTATAAGTCTACTATATGCTCACAAATTTTCATGTCATTTGGATGTTGCAATCTTCAGTTATGTTCATTTGAAGTCAATAGGGTCTGGTCATCTTCACTTCTCTGTCAGGTACCCGACTTTTTCACTCATCTTGTCAGAGCCATTTCTCATTGGTTACTTATCCAAATTCAGTGATTTAAAGCTTGTTGGATTCAACTTACTGTCTAGTATAACCATACAAATTTTCATAATCATTGGATTTCTACATTTTGAGTTATATTGATTTTTCTGCTCACTGGTCTATTTCTGTAGCAGCCCGTGAAAATCGGGATGATGTCATCACTTGTTAAAACTCATTCTCAGTGTGTGGTTCCTTATTTTTTATGAGATTACTCTTGAAAGTTAGCTCTTTAAGTTGCCTAGACTTCCCCAAGAGGAATTGAGCTAATTGCTGCTGTGCTCAGAGAAGTATGTAAAACACTGGACAGGTGTATGAACCAAGAATAGCAAGTTTTCACCTCTGAGCTAACTCCAACTTATCAGTTTTGAGAGTGATCTTCCAAGGTACATAGGGTATCTAATACATCCATTGGCAAGCTAAAAGGGCCCACCATATACTCCTTGAGTTCATTTGGCTGGTGTAGATCAAGGATTTTGCAACACCTCTTCATCTTCTAGCACATACCTATCCATCTCTTCACAATAGATAGGCTACCACCACTACAATACGACTCTCATGCACCCACCTACTCGCTCTCTCATCAAGAGAGGAATAGGATCATTCGTCAGGAGATATGGCATACATACATACAGAGGACGTGGGTGAGCCCTGGGGGTACATTGCCACCGAAAATGCTCTACTACCGCGAGCATTTTCTACATATATCGGGCACGGGCTTCATCGAGATTCCGAGATACATGCAGACCTACCTTCCCCACCACCTACGAGTCGTCATTGGGCAGCTCCGAGTTTCATCAACTCAGCTCGAGATTGAGAGGGGTCTGTCCAGGGCAGTCCCCTGTGAGGAGAGGTGGTGCCCAGTATGCCAGACAGAGGTAGAGAGTGAGGAGCATTTTGTTATCAGATGTCCAGCATACTTAGACCTACGAGCAGAGTTCCAGATCGAGGAGTCATTCCAGCTGTGCATGACTATGGGAGACCAGAGACGCTTGGGACGCTTTCTCACAGCAGCATACGAGAGGGGAGAGCGGTCACTACAGCCCATACATCAGCCACGGGTGAGTACCCAACAGACCATTACGCAGTTCTTTCAGCGAGTTGAGCTACATCAGAGAGGTCCATCTATAGGGCTCACGCTACACCAGGCAGCAGCACAGAGAGCACGGCGCCGACCACGCATGGGCGGATATCGTCGACCACGACTATATCAGGAGGATATCTCACGCATCAGGATTGCCTACGACCACATGATGGAGCATAGGCGTACCACCACCCCCTGGGTTGTCTTCCTTCAAGAGGCACTCAGACCACCACCGATGTACCACATACTACACCCACCTCCACCCATCACCAGTAGCTAGGGCGTTTTACTCACATTTTGGATCCCCCATGTATTAGGTGGCCACTATCTGCAGAGTCAAAGCCACGTCTCCCCAGCCTTTTCCAGCCCTATATAGCTTTGTGTAGCGATATACTTTTTATTTCATTTTATCTTCTACACAGGGTTACTACACTTGTACATGGTTTTTGTCTCATAGGCCAAGTTTGGCCTCCAGAAGACGTTAATATGACTTTCTTTCTCTCTCTCTCTCTCTCTCTCTCTCTCTCTCTCTCTCTCTCTCTCTCTCTCTCTCTCTCTCTCTCTCTCTCTCTCTCTCTCTCTCTCTCTCTCTCTCTCTCTCTCTCTCTCTCTCTCTCTCTCTCTCTCTCTCTCTCTCTCTCTCTCTCTCTCTCTCTCTCTCTCTCTCTCTCTCTCTCTCTCTCTCTCTCTCTCTCTCTCTCTCTCTCTCTCTCTCTCTCGCTCACGCTCCACCAGGCAGCAACACAGAGAGCACGGCGCCGACCACGCATGGGCGTATATCATCGGCCACAACTATATCAGGAGGATATCTCACGCATCAAGACACCCTTTGACCACATGATGGAGCATAGGCGTACCACTACCCCCTGGGCTGTCTTCCTTCAGGAGGCACTGAGACCACCCCCGATGTACCACGTACTACACCCACCTCCACCCATTCACCAGTAGCTAGGGTGTTTTATTCACACTTTTACTCACATTATGGGTCCCCCATGTATTAGGTGGCCACTATCTGCAGAGTCAGAGCCACGTCTCCCCAGCCTTATATAGCTTTGTGTCTCGATATACTTTTTATTTCATTTCATCCTCTACACAGGGTTACTACACTTGTACATGGTTTTCGTCTCATAGGCCAAGTTTGGCCTCCAGAAGACGTTTATATGACTTTCTTTCTTTCTTTCTTTCTCTCTCTCTCCCCCCCCCCCCCTCTCCCTCCCTCCCCCCTCCCTCCCCCCCTCTCCCTCCCACTCCCTCCCTCCCCCTCCCTCCCTCCCTCTCCCCTTCCCCTCCTCCCTCCCTCCCTTCCTCCCTCCCTCCCTCCCCTCCCCTTCCCCCTCCCCCTTCCCCCTTCCCCCATCCCCATCTCCCCCCATCCCCCCCTCCCCCTCCCCCTCCCCCTCTCCCTCTCCCTCTCCCTCATACGACTGGGTACTGACGACCACGACTTCATCATGAGCACATCTCTCGCATCATGATACCACACGATCACATGATGGAGCATCAGCACACCACCACCACTTGGGTCGCCATCTTGGAGGAGGTTGAGTCCACCGCCGATGTACCATATACTCCACCCTCCTCCACCCATATGTACCAGTTAGGGTATTCATATTCACTCTCACATATATCCCCATGTAGTAGGTGGCCATTATCTGCGGAGTCAAAGCCACGCTCCCCCCCATCATGATAGCACACAGAGAGATTGGAAGAGGTGCGCAAAGACAAAGACATCATTATGCTCACAGAGACACATGAGAGCCCGAACCGGGGCCTACTTTGCTCCTTCTAGCTCGCGTTTCGCTATCATAGATCGAGAGGAGGACTCACCATACACTTGCTTGTCAGAAGAGATTACAGAGTACTCTGCATTAGGGGAAGTCTTCCTTATGGGAGACTTCAATGCCAGGACAGGCAATGATCAGTGTGAGATATTTGACCCAGAAGACCCGGAGATACTACATACCATAGAGGATGAGTCTACAGCTCGAGCTTCAGCTGACCCTACACACACTCACTATGGCACTCACCTACTCAGACTAGGCTCTCGACATAATCTCGTTATCTACAACGGGATGACTCAGTGGCCTACCTCAGGAGGATTGACATGCATACCACACTCAGTCACAGATGGCGGGGGAAGTACAGTAGATTACGTCATGGGGTCCAGAGAGGCCATCCACCTACTTACCTCATTCACCATCCCACCCATACCCATTGGGGCCGATCACACATACCTCGCACTCTCCCTGAAGGGAGACACCCCTACACGCATACCCGCAGCACGCATCCCACACACCACCATCCACTTCACACACGAGCTAGCTCACATATATGCGGCTCGAGTCGAGCAGGGTCTTCTCTTACTTCATCCTGACACTCCACTATCCCTACTCACCTCTCAGATAGCATCAGTTCTTCAGACATCAGCCATCAGCTCCTTCCCACACACCATCCATTCTCGTCACACACCTCCTCCCGGGACTATGCCACAACATCGTTGGTATGATGAGGATTGCAGAGATCTTTACCGCCGACTACGAGCTCAGCGAGCATTGGGAGAGATCACAGAGAGAGAGGCCAAGGGACAGATGAAGACTCTCACACGTCAAAAGAGGCGAGCCTTTGAGGAGGCACAGGAGCTTGAGCTATACCATCTCTTTATGAGTATGGACAGTGCTGCAGCATGGCGCAGCCTACGAGAGCCACGCCCGACCACACCTATTGGAGACCCACACACATGGCATGATTATGCTCAGAGGTTATATGAGGTACCTAGGCAGCCTCCCATTCCCCAGCCACTTGAGCCTCGCCCTACTAGTTCTTCTCTCTTCACAGCAAAGATGGTTGAGAGGGCCATACGACGACTTCGACATGGACGTTCGACAGACCACGCAGGATTGAAGAGCAAGCATCTCATATATGCAGCCTCCACTATAGCCCCGTTGATTGCACATGTCTTCAACCGGGCTATAGGAGAGGGCTTCCCAGAGGAGTGGACTAGGCACACCATTGTGCCTATCCACAAATCTGGCGACACCCTGGATCCAGGGAACTACAGGACCATCATGATTGGCCACACCATGGCCAAACTATACGGTGTCATACTTGAGGCAGAGCTCAGTTCATATGCAGAGACTGAGGGGCTACGAGCACGAGGCCAGGCAGGTTTTCGACGAGCTTTCTCTACTATTGATCACATCTTCATTCTGCGCTGCCTCATTGATGGGGCAAGGGTGCGGAAGAAGAGGCTATATTGCTGCTTTGTGGACTTCCGCAAAGCTTTTGATACAGTGCCGCGAGAGAGGCTCTTCCAACGCCTCCAGAGCTTGGGAGTACCATCAGGGATGATTTGGGCCATCTATGCACTCTATGAGCAGGTGACTGGGAGGGTACGGTGTCCAGGAGGTATGTCTGAGGCCATTGCTAGCACCATCGGTGTTAAGCAAGGCTGCCCACTCTCTCCCACTCTATTTGGTCTCTACATTGACGAGATTGAGGACTACATTCTCCGAGCTGGAGGAGAGGGTGCAGACCTCGCAGGTACACATGTCCACATTTTATTATATGCCGATGACATTGTCTTGATTTCAGAGTCACCCGAGGGATTACAGCGCCACCTTGAGGCCCTGGATGAGTTTTGTACACAGAGGGGCTTGACAGTAAACCTTGGCAAGACCAAGGTCATGATCTTCCACACCTCCCCCATGGTGAGGAATGGAGCAAGATTCAGAGCTGGTGGTGGACAGATTGAGGTGGTCACTTCCTATGTCTATCTCGGAGTCACATTCACGAGCTTGCCTGGCCCCTTCAGCATGAGACAGGCAGCCACCGATAGACTCACACGTGGATATGCAGCTTTAGCCATGTTAGAACGGAGATGTCACCAAGCACACTTCCAGGAGCCCCGCACGAAGGGCTGGCTATTTGACACACTGGTCAGACCAGCTATGATGTATGCTGCGACGGTTTGGGCCCCAGGTCTCACAGTCACCCAGTGGAGTGCGATCGAGAGGCCACAGGTACGTATGATCTCGCGATTATTTCGTGGGAAACAGTCGGTGCCACATGACATCATCAGGGCAGAGCTAGCTGCACCACCCATGGCAGTAGAGGCACTATTCCAGACTATCTGCTTTATTCAGAGGATTAGGGACCTCCCTACAGATAGACTCACACACAGAGCTCTTGAGGCATCTATACAGATATCAGAGTTAGGATATGAGAGAGCTTGGTAGACTCAGGTTAGAGTCTGGTTTGATAGTCATGGACTTGATATGGACAGATTGCCGCCTTTTCAGTATGACCCAGACTCACCTCACATCCACCTCTCTCGTCGTGAGAGGAATGTTGTGCTCAGACAGGATCTCTGGCAGCTCTACATTAGTCAGACATGGCACACACCACACATGGGATCGAGACTATCGCACTATCGAGACCAGTTCATAGACATACTAGCTGACGGTTTCATCCAGCGACCGCGCTACATGGATACTCACATGCCTCATAGCTTGAGGGTAGCGATTGGCCAGCTGAGAGTCTCATCACACCGACTCGAGATTGAGACGGGCAGAGCCGCAGACATTCCCAGAGAGGAGCGGATATGCAGAGTATGCAGAGTAGAGATGGAGGATGAGGAGCACTTTGTATGCAGATGTAGCGCATATGATGGCATCAGAGGCAGATACGAGACTCTGTTTGCAGGGCAGCCCACCCTCCGAGAGATCATGGACTCTAGAGACCAGCGACAGTTCGGGCGATTCTTACTAGAGATACAGAGTCACAGAGATTCCCTACTCCAGCCTACTGTAGCACTCCATACAGGAGGGAGACAGAGTCAGCTCACTGACTTCTTTATTCCACGACGTACTGCAGCCCTCCCCCCCTCAGCCCACATACCGAGCGGGGTGACTCTTCAGCAGGCTCAGATATCTCGAGCTAGGAGACGACCCCGTGCTATAGGATATCGGGCCCCGAGACTTCACCGACACCAGATTGCGGAGATCCAGGCTTGTGACCATCGCGCCATGGAGGAGAGACGATCCCAGATGATGGCCGATCCCGTTGCAGCCATCAGGGTGGCCCTGACTCCACCTCCACCTATGTATCACATATTACATCCCACCCACTAGCACAGGATGGAGCTAGTTAGTCGTTTTAGATGCATTCTCATGGTTGTTGTACTACCCTTTTGCATATAGACTATCATAGATATCGCACTCCATACACCCCCCACCACTTTCATGGGTATCCCCACATGCATACTACGGAGATCTATATCAGCTTAACCAGTTTCTTTTCAGCACTTTTATCTTTTCTGATTGACAGAAGATACACCCATGTACATCGATTTGTCTCATAGGCCGAGTTCGGCCTCCTAATAGACGTAAAAACACTTTCTCTTTCTCTTTTCTCTTTCTCTCTCTCTCTCTCTCTCTCTCTCTCTCTCTCTCTCTCTCTCTCTCTCTCTCTCTCTCTCTCTCTCTCTCTCTCTCTCTCTCTCTCTCTCTCTCTCTCTCTTTGTAGAATAAATTTTTGAAGGACAGAGTAAAGGATGGCACCAAGGAACCAAATATCAAACTGGCCGCCAATACATCCAAAAGCTAGAGTTGGGCGCAAAGACGTCCAAAATCCGGAGTTGGGCACCAAGACGTCCAAAATCTAGAGTTGGGCGCCAAGATGTCCAAAATCTAGAGCCGGGCGCCAAGACGTCCAAAAGCTGGAGTTGGGCACCAAGACGTCCAGATTCATCAAGACGACAAGTAGACCTGACAAGGCGGCCAAGTGGGCCCCAACCACTCATCATTACACGACAAAGTCTGGTACTGGCGGCCAAGCTGACAATTGAAACCTCCTAGTGCATTAACTTTCCATTACTCATTATCTGGCGTCCATGCTGACAAATGAAACAGCCTAGTGCATTAACTTCCCATCACTCCCGTGTAACAGACTCTCCTATTGTAACCGGTTCCTCACCTCTCTCCTATAAAACGGAGAAACCTCAAGAGAAAGATATAGCATATAGTGCACACTACAGGAGACTATAGCCGAGAGTGAGTGGAGGCTTAGAGCTCGTAGAGACCTGCTTATGTTGTTGCTTATGCTACTTATGTGAGAACACTTGGAGGCTGAATTCTGTTGTTCCATTGTTTTGTGTTTGTAGGATAAGTGGTATGATTAGCTAATGGCTTATACAGATTGTGTTACATTTGGTTGCCCTAGTTCGTGTTGAATATGGTGTTGGCTTGTGCTCTATTCTGTTTCATGCTTGCTGCTCTTGTGACTCTTACTCCTAAGTGTATTTTGTAGTGGTGATAAGGAGGCTTGGTGATATGTGTCTATTATGGTACTCTTACTCCAAGTGTATTTTGTAGTGGTGATAAGGAGGCTTGGTGATATGTGTCTATTATGGTAATGTGCTTAATATGCCCATGTGCTTACATGTGCTCCAGGAGTAGTGCATTTTGCATTCCATGCACCCACACACTTCACTTCACCATCTACAGGTGAAAATTTGGCACGCCCGGTGGGACAGGGCTTCTGGAGATTTCCTTTTCCTTGAGAAATCGCTTAGAGTTTGAATGCCCAGGGCCACCTCTCCTCCTTAGGGCAAGCTTGAGCGACTCCTCTTCCTCCTCTCTTGGCTTTTGGGCGAATCCTCCTCCTCTTCCTTCTCTCTTGGCTTTTTGGGAGACTCCTCCTCCTCTCTTGGCCTTTTGGGCGACTCCTCCTCCTCCTCCTCTCTTGGCTTCTTGGGCGACTCCTCCTCCTCCTCCTCTCTTGGCTTCTTGGGTGACTCCTCCTCCTCAACTCTTGAGCAACCTCTTGTTGGGCGACGACTCCTCCTTCTTGGGCAACCTCTTCATTGGGCGACTTCCTCCATCAGGGTGAGCCACCTCCTCCCATCTAATCACTCTCTCATTATTTCCTCTCTTGGAAATAGTTCCCAAGATGGTCCATGACCCACACTAGAGCTAGCAAAGAGAAGCCGCTAAGTCCTAAGAAGACACCAATCAAAGGTTACCACAGAAGAAGGCCAGACCCTTACCTAACACCCATACGAAGTCTATCTGCCTCAAGTCTAGCTTTAGCTTCTAGAATAGAAGGGTTAGACGACCAGGCTAAAACTCAAAAGACTTTACCTCAAGACACTCTTCTTAGTAAGACTATGGAAAGGAACTTTCCACTCTTCTGTCAAGGATAAATATTAGATTTTCTTCATTTCATGGTGATGCTAATGAAGATCTTGAAGATCATGTACGAAGATTTCTTTCAATTTGTAAGAGCAGGGACTTACAGCAACGACAGGACGCCTTCCTTGCTCTCTTTCCATCAACCCTTGAAGGATTGGCCGACAAATGGTTCAGCCAGTACGCAGAAAACCATTTCCAAACATGGGAAGCATTGAGGACCGAATTCACATACGCATTTCGGCCAGGTAACTCTACAGAAAGAACGTTAGATGAACTTGAGAATCTAATTTTGCATATGGGAGAATCATTTTCAGAACTTATGATGCGGGCAAGGTCACTCGTGGCAAGATTGCCGAAACCACCAGGGGATTTCCTTGTTAAGAAGTGGGTAGAGAAAGCCTTGCCGAAATCCACACAGCAGAAGCTGACAGAGCTTTTGAGACCGGATGCCACTTTAAGAGAATTTGAAGCAGCTTCCACAAGGATTGAGGCTGCACGGGTTCATTTTGGAACACATCCAAGAAAGACTTTTCGCCAAGATGAAGATATGGTGACATCCTTGAGAAAGGAACTAGAGACCTTGAAGCCTCAAAGAAATAGAGAAGAGGACAAAGGTACCTCAAAAGGTCTCGCTCAGATATGACAAGAGCTTGAAGAACTCAAAACATTAAGGGAGGTAAGAACTGGAATGTGGTGTTCTCTCTGTAGTACTCAAGGACGCACATCACAAGAGCGTCCAAGGAGGCTAACATGCCAGTTTTGTGGAAAGGGTGGCCATGAGGCCAAGGATTGTTATTTTTTGAAGGGTCTCAGGAACCAGAATACGATGCCAGAGGACAACCACCAGCAGCTCAATGGGTAGGGGTGGCTCAGTCCTCCTTGTTAGAGCAACCACCCTTGCCATCCACGACAACACCTTCTGTAACAACTTTTTACACCAATCAAGGATATCAACGGCAAGAAGGTAGGCCTCGTCAGAACCGACCCCCTAGGCCTATAATGTGTTACAGATGTGGGGAGTATGGACATTTCCAAAGTAAATGTTCCCTTCCCGAGGATGCCCCACCATGCAAACGCTGTCTTGAAACAAGGGATCATTACACAAAGGACTGCCCAAAGTCAATGCCGTCCACAAGCACACAAGGTAACTCTTGCCCCCTTCATATGATCACAGTAACTAATGATGAGGGCGATGTAGACTCTCCAAGTGCCCGAGTAGTACAACTTGAGGAACTTCCCGGAGTAATGACTAGGGCACAAAAGTAGAAGGCAGCTTTGAAGGATGCTGCCAAGGAAGGAAGAGATCTAGCCTGTTCAACAAAGGAAAAGGGAAAAAAGACCATGGAGCATGAACCTTCTCAGGAAGCAAAACACAACCAAGACAAGGAGAAAATCTCACTGGGAAGAGTAGGAAGAAATGAAGATACTCTTTGAGCAAGTTATTGACAAAGCTTATGCAGTATCTAAGGAGGACCTAAGGCACTTTCAAAATGGAGCTACTTCAAGGAACAATCAAGAAGGCTTTCTCACTGCAGTTCAAGTCTTGTCGATCACCTACCAACAGGTATCTTTATATAACTTGTTACCTATGAGTCCTGGATTTAGAGGAGAAGTAATGGCTGCCATAAATGGGTTAGACCCTGGCACCATATTAAGTGGCGGGCAAGGCTTCACTTCTCTAATTTCTCAACAAGAGCCCTAGATTAACTGTAAGTATCAAGGGAACTCCCTTGGTAGGAGTGATAGTTGATGGGGGATCTGGTATTAATATGATGCCTGAGTACACAATGACATTGCTAAATTTGAAACCAACTAAGGCTGCCCATTTTACGGTATCATTGGCAGACCAAAGCAAGGTAAGCCCACTAGGCATAGTGGAAAAGGTTGAAGTCGTCATCCATAAGCTAAAATTTGTGTTGGATTTTGTGGTAATAACACTCCCAAAGGTGAAGGGAGGATTTCCTCTTTTGATAGGAAGGCCATGGCTACGTCACAGTAAAGCGATACATAATTGGGGCAATGACAGCTTATGGGTGGCGTGACCAGACAAGGTGATGAGACAGCTTCAGATGGAAGGAGGAACGGATGAAGCCCTAGGTACTTCTCAAGTTGTTCTCCATCCAGAGTTCTCCATCCAGAGCAAACTACAGAGGAAAGCAAAAAAGATAACAGTGGTGAAGACGAAGAGTTTGAGCAAACTGGACAAGAAGGAGCAAGCATTTGGGCCACACCTCCTCCACCATGGGTTCTAGAAAATGAAGAAATATCAGGACAAGAAAGGGCGTCTTCACCTCCTTGGGCATCTCCACCTCCTAATTCAAGTTGAGCATCTACACCGCCTAGTTCAAGTTGGGCACATTCACCTCCCAGAGGCAAAGATAGGGTGACTCCACCTCCTAGTCTCAATTGGGCACCTCCTCCACCTCCAAATAGCTGGGCGACTCCACCTCCTAGTCCCAGCAGGGCGCCTCCGCCTCCAAGTAGCTGGGCCACTCCAGAGGCTTGGGCTCCATACTCTCCTCAAGGGCCTCCACACTGGGCACCTGAATGGGCAGTTTATCCTCCATCTTGGGCTACCTCTACAATTGGTTGGGCGGCCCAATGGGCATCCGGGAAGCCTCACACAGAGCCAACTAAAACAAAATTACCTGACATTAAGGAAGAAGTTGATATAGGAGAAGAATTATTTAATGAAGGTCTAGGTGACATCATGGATTGGATTGAGGAGACTAATAATGTTTCATGCTTCACAATAGCAATCAAGAGAAAGAAGAAGAAGAACCTACTATGGAGTCTCTGGTATTAGGAGAACCAGCTAAAGATTCCCGAAGGGGTAAAGTCTTGAAAGGAGTTGAAAGAAGGAAAGGGATTGAAGGAAGCCAAACAGAAGAAGAACTAGTAGAAAGCATTTTCCCATTGGTGGAAGTTCTAGCGGGATGGACGCAGGAAAAGACCTAGGAAATCACCATCAATGATAGTCCAGCATTCACCAAGGAAATGTTGTTCAAGGACGAGGAAGAGGCAATTCTGGAGCCAGTTAAAGAAGTCAACTTAGGGAAAGAAGAAAATCCATAAAATCTTCTACTAGCAATTTGGTTGTGGGACCACCCTCTTCTCCTCACAAAGGTAATAACATTCATGAATAATTTTAAAGACGTATTGCATGGAGTTACAAAGATTTGACTGGAACACCAAAAAAGCTCGGAATACACACTATTCCTCTAGTGGAAGAAGCTCGGCCAATTAGAGGGAAAATGTATAGGTTAAATCCCAAATATGCAGAAGGAGTCAAGAAGGAAATCCAGAAAATGGAGGAAGCACGTATCATAATTCCTATAGAACATTCAGAGTGGTTGTCTTCCATGGTCATCGCACCTAAGAAGCAACCTAATAAAATCAGGGTTTGTGTGGATTTCCGAGCATTAAATAAGGTAACCATCCCTGATGGGTTTCCCACCCCCTTTTCTGAACAAGTGATTGAAGATGTGGCAAGACATGTGCTGTACAGCTTCATGGATGGTTTCAGTGGATACAATCAACTAGAAATCCATCCTGAAGATCAACCAAAAACAGCCTTTGTAACTCCTTGGGGAACTTATATCTACACCAAAATGGCTTTCGGCCTTAGAAATGCACCAGCCACTTTCAATAGGACAATATATCTTATCTTCAACAAGTTGCTCCTAAAATTCTTAAGAATTTTCATGGATGACTTTTCAGCCTTCTTTGGAACAGCCTTCACCACTGTAGTAGAAAATGTAGCTGAACATTTGAAGCAATTAGAACAAGTGTTCCAGCATTGCAGAGAGAGAGGTTTGAAACCCTAACAAATGTCATTTCCTGGTAACCCAAGGTACCTTGTTAGGACATGTGGTCTCTGCTAAAGGGATGACTCCAGATCCTGATAAGATAATGTCAATTCTTAAGCTTTCAAGACCCATAAATGCTAAAGAGGTCCAGAGCTTCTTGGGGCACACGGGATATCACCAGAAGTTCATACGCATGTATGCAGAGGCAGCACGACCACTTTCACGACTTACCAGTAAAAGCTTTCCCTTTCAATGGTTTGAAGAAGAAGAATCTGCATTCACTTATCTAAAACAAAGGCTTGCATCTGCACCTATATTCATCTCACTAGATTGGTCTAAGACATTTCATGTGCATGTAGATGCAAGCTTGTATGCAGTAGGAGCTATACTCACTCAACCAAGCAAAACACACAAATTAGACCAGCCCATTCATTATGCAAGTAGGCTCCTCTCAAAAGCCGAGAAGAACTATAGCACTACAGAAAGGGAAGCATTGGCTATTGTATTTGCCCTCAAGAAATTCAGGCACTATTTATTAGGCACTACATATTCACAATAATTACTGATCATCAAGCTTTGAAATATTGTTGAATAAGCCACAAGTGGCAGGAAGAGTATGGAGATGGTTGCTTCTCTTCCAAGAATTCGATTTTCGAAATTGTATAGAGAAGCGGTAGGCAACATGTCATTGTGGACCACCTCTCTCGCATCAGACACCCAACTCAAGCAATAAAGGGAGTAGAAGATGATTTCCCAGACAGCCAAATATACAAGGTAAATGTAGCACCTATATGGTATGATGATTTGACTCTGCTCCTAGGAAAGGGTCAATTTCGTACTGGGTCTACTCCATTGGAAAGGCGTAGACTCCTCTTGAAAAGTAAGAATTTCATAATGGTGAAAGATAAGGTTGGTCCTGATGGGATGTACAGAAAGTGTCTTCAACCACATGAAACAGAAAATGTTCTTCAATTGGCACATGAGGGTAAGTCTAGTGGTCATTTTCCTGGACATATCACTGCACTGAGGATACTCCAAAGTGGCCTATGGTGGCCATATCTCTTCAGAGATGCCACTAAATTTTCCAAGGCATGTGATGTTTATCAACGATGTGCGCCCAAACCGACACGACAAAGGAACCAACCACTTAATATCTCTGTAGCTTGGCAACCCTTTGAGCATTGGGGAATAGACTTTGTTGGCCCAATTTTCCCAGTAGCACAAGATTCAAGTGCAAAGTATCTTCTAGTGGCGACGGATTATGCCACTAAGTGGGCTAAAGTAGTAGCCAGTAAGGAATGTACTGCTGAAACGGTAGCCACCTTCTTGTATGATTACATCTTTTGCAGATATGGATGTCCAATAGAGGTAACATCAGATCAAGGATCCCATTTCGTCAAGGTATTGACTTTAATTTTTGAGATGAGAAAAACATGCTTAGAGTTTCCTAATACATGGGGACAGGCATATCTTCGAACATTATGGGCCTACAGAACTTCGTTCAAGGCCACAATAGGACATACTCCATTTGAGCTAGTCTATGGAATACAAGCAATTGCTCCTTTTGAGTTCTTGCATGGCTCCAGCCGCGTCGGAACCAATCGAATTCCTGGGTTTACTAGCGCACTCTCAGCCAACATTGTGAGGCTACAACTTCTTGAAGAAAAAAGAAAGATAGGCAATGAAACTCTAGTGGAAGTACAGGAAAGAAGAAAACAGGATCATGATGCAAACCTCTGGAAATCAAAGATCAAGGAAGGAAGCTTAGTTTTGTTGTACCACCCGCGGCTCTTTGAGAAGAAAGCCATGAAGAAGTTGATGCCGAGATGGAACGGACCTTTTAGGGTCATATGCACACTTCCAAAAGGTGCAGTATAAATCTCCACATTGACGAGCACAGTACTGCCCTTAGTCAACGAATCTAAGCTAAAACCCTATGTGGAATGATAGGGAAGCAGGGACTTGCCCTTGTATATAATGTATATACCTCTTATGTTATTTCCTATTAGCTTATGGCCTTCCCTTATTTAGCTATTGGATTTTTCTCATCTATCTTCTTCAGGTATCCCATCTATCTACTGCCCTTTCCACCCACTCCCACACTACTACCACCACTACCATTTTCCTCTTGCTACTCATAGGCATTATGCTACTAACTTCTTCTACCTCCTATCACATACGGATTCTTCTCCCTTATCTTTCCTATGCCACCTCTTTTGGCATAGAATGGCAAGAGATCACTTTATAATACTTACCTAGGCGACCTCTCCTTCCCTTTTCCCTTCCCACCTCTTTGGGCCACCTCCCCTCCTCTTCCCTCTAGAGATAAAATAGGCGATCTCTCCTCCCCCTTCCACTTTTTGGGCGACCCCACCTCCTCCCACATCTAAACCTAGCATAGGAGACCTCTCCTCCCCCCCTTCCACTTTTTGGGCGACCCCACCTCTTCCCATCTCTAAACCTAGCATAGGCGACCTCTCCTCCCCCCTTCCACTTTTTGGGCGACCCCAACTCCTCCCATCTCTAAACCTAGCATAGGCGACCTCTCCTCCCCTTCCACTTTTTGGGCGACCCCACCTCCTCCCATCTCTAAACCTAGGATAGGCGACCTCTCCTCCCCTCTTCC
Source organism: Ceratopteris richardii (assembly GCA_020310875.1). Lineage (NCBI taxonomy): Eukaryota > Viridiplantae > Streptophyta > Polypodiopsida > Polypodiales > Pteridaceae > Ceratopteris > Ceratopteris richardii. The sequence continues at coordinate 28,553,636 of CM035412.1, forward strand.
ACTTTTTGGGCGACCCCACCTCCTCCCCAATCTAAACCTAGCATAGGAGACCTCTCCTCCCCCCCTTCCACTTTTTGGGCGACCCCACCTCGTCCAATCTCTAAACCTAGCATAGGCGACCTCTCCTCCCCCCTTCCACTTTTTGGGCGACTCCACCTCCTCCCACATCTAAACCTAGCATAGGAGACCTCTCCTCCCCCCCTTCCACTTTTTGGGCGACCCCACCTCCTCCCATCTCTAAACCTAGCAAAAGCAACCTCTCCTCCCCCCTTCCACTTTTTGGGCGACCCCACCTCCTCCCACATCTAAACCTAGCATAGGAGACCTCTCCTCCCCCCTTCCACTTTTTGGGCAACCCCAACTCCTCCCACCTCTAAACCTAGCATGGGTTGCCTCTCCTCCACTTTCCGCTTCCCCTCTTGTGTTAACTTGGGCCACCTCCCCTCCACATCCCTCTAAGTGTTCACTAAGACCACCTCCCCTCCTCCTTATTCAAATATAACTTGGGCCACCTCCCCTCCTCTCCCTCTTGTGTTAACTTGGGCCACCTCCCCTCCTCCTCCCTCTAAGTGTTCACTAAGCCCACCTCCCCTCCTCCTCCCTCAAATGTAACTTGGGCCACCTCCCCTCCTCTCCCCTCTTGTGTTTAACTTGGGCCACCTCCCCTCCACATCCCTCTAAGTGTTCACTAAGCCCACCTCCCCTCCTCCTTCCTCAAATATAACTTGGGCCACCTCCCCTCCTCTCCCCTCTTGTGTTAACTTGGGCCACCTCCCCTCCTCCCTCTAAGTGTTCACTAAGCCCACTTCCCCTCCTCCTCCCTCAAATGTAACTTGGGCCACCTCCCCTCCTCTCCCCTCTAAGTGTGCACTAAGGCCACCTCCCCTCCTCCTCCCTCTTAAGTGTGACTAGGGCCACCTCCCCTCCTCTCCCCTCTAAGTGTTGACTAGGGTCACCTCCCCTCCTCCTCCCTCAAGTGTTGACTAAGGCTACCTCCCCTCCTCCTCCCTCTAGTGTTGACTAAGGCCACCTCCCCTCCTCCCTCTAGTGTTGACTAGGGTCACCTCCCCTCCTCCCTCTAAAGTTGACTAGGGCCACTCCCCTCCTCCTCCCTCTAGCCTCCCAAAAATCTCAATGGCAACCTCTCTTCCCTGACTTCCAGCATTGGTGACCCCAACCTCTCCAACTTCCAACTTTGCATGAAATGATCGATCTCTCCTCCCTCTCCCCACCCCATTCATCCTCAAATTGGGCGACCTCTCCACCCTCCCTCACCTTAGTAATTTCTCCAACTCTCCTTCTCCCTCATGCATATGGGGGACCTCCCCTCCTCCTCTCTCTAAATTTGGGCATTGGCTACCTCCCCTCCTCCCTCATGCATATGGGCGACCTCCCCTCCTCCTCTCTCTAAATTTGGGCATTGGCAACCTCCCCTCCTTTTGCCTCTAAATGGGCGACCTTCCCTCCTCCTCCCTCATCATCATTAAGGCAAACACTCCACCTCCATTCCTCCTCAATTGGGCGACCTCTCTACCTCCCCTCATCCCCAAATTGGGCGATCTCTCGACCTCCCCTCATCTTCAATTGGGTGACCTCTCCACCTCCCCTCATCCCCAAATTGGGCGACCTCTCCACCTCCACATGAGAGTTACCTCAAGTAGTCATATAGTCCTTTGCTCTTGCATTCGTGAAGCTCCCCCTTCCTTTGTAGCTTCTCTTTTGCTTTGCTTCATCTCAAGCCTTGTTGATGAAGCTTTTGCACCAATTTTGCTCCGATACCAACTATCGAGAGTGAATTCTCCTATGCACAAAAAGAAGCGTATAGTGAGCCCTTGTAGGTCGAGCACTTGGACGAACAACTACACATTAGGTTGCTTGCTTCTATCCAGGTGTCAAAACTGAAACAAACATGTGGCTTTACTCAATCAAACTAGACAAAGAGAGCTTTTCAACAAGCTATAAATCACTTAATTTGGATAAGTTTTGGTCGGGAAACTCAGCTCACAAAAATAGACTACATGTCCACACAGGTATGTTGAAGACCTAGACTTCATTCTCGAACTAATTACTCAAAGAATAGAACTTGAAGGAGATATTTGAGAAAGATAAAGTATAAAAGATAAGCTTTCCAAAAAGCTATAAGTCATGTAATTTGGATAGTTTTTGGTCGAGAAAATCAACTGATGAAAATAGATTACTAGTCCACAGAGGTATGTTCAAGAACTGGACTTCACCTCTCGGATCGATAACTCACAAAATATAGCTCCTTTCAAAAAGAAATTTGAAACAGAGAAATTACATAAGAAAGAAGCTTTCCAAGAAACTATAAATCACGTAATTTGGATAAGTTTTGGTTGGGAAACTAAACTGATCAAACTAAACTACCTATTTACACAGGTATGCTGAAGAATTGGACTTGACTCTCAGACTGATAACTCACAGAATATAGAAGCTTTGAAGGAGATATTTAAGATAGAGAAAGTACACAAGATAAGCTTTCTGATGAGTGTTTAAACACAAGAAATGATTACATATACACTGAGATATGAGCTCACAACATGGCTTTGTACAAAGTGACGTGCGACTTGAACATAGTTGAAAAAAATGCATTTTTTCAAGAAATAAGAAACGTTTAGGACTCCTAATACGTTTTTTTGCCATATCAAGGTTTTTTTTCTGACTTATGTTTGGGACATGTTTTTTATGTTATACTTACCTATCAGCTTCATTTTGGTCTCTTGTTGCCTTGGGCACATAGTGTTGCCTCTTTGCCTCAGTCTTGCACACATACTTGGCCTCTTGCTTACTCTTGCAACCTCTCTTTCCCTCTCTTGTTCTCTTCTCTTTCTCTCTTTGGAGCACATAGAGAGAGAGAGAGATTTTCTGCCTTGTTTGATTTCTTTGCGTTTTGGACACACACACACACACAGAGAGAGAGAGAGAGAGAGAGAGAGAGAGTTTCAGCCCCTTATGACTTTTCAAGTTTCAACATGGGTAGAGCTCCCAATGTCATATGTAATCATGTGAAAATTCATAGCCTTACGTCTTGGGAATGAAGTTGTTGCAAGGGCATTAGATATGTATGGATTATTTAAAAGATAAAAATAAAAAACTTTGCAACAAAATATAATACTCGTTTTTTAATTCTATTTTTTTAGTACCCTGCGTACTAAACGTTTTAAAACCCGTTTTTAAAACTCTCGTTGTACTATGGACTTTAAAGAGTCTATGAGAAGACAAAATGACAAAATGGCTTCTAAGATCAAATCCGACTATTGGGGGCTTGTGAACATAAGCTTGAGATCCAAAAATTTTAAAGTAACTCACATTGGGCTTCTTACCACAATAAGCTTCATAATAAATTATGACCTTTAAAGCTTGTATGGAAGATCTATTAAGAATGTGGTTGGTTGTATGTACAACATCAAACTCATTTGGAATAAGCACATGAATCTTTCTTAAAGATGACTTTGTAACCGTATGATAAGAAAGTAGAAATGGATAGTAAATTCTTCTTCATTTCTAATACATATAGGACATTAGAAATAGTGAAATTTCCTCCTCCTCTTGATTTTAGGTTTACTTCTCCAACACCTACAATATCCGGATCATGATCATCTCGATCATGACCATCTGCTATGGTCACCCTTCTTCCTGTGGAGTTAGTAAGAGAAAAAAATACCTTTTTGCAACTTGTCATGTGTTTCATAGCACTGGAATAAAAAATCCAAGGATTTTTTGAGACTGCATTTAATATTGCTTGATCAAAATTATCTAATAATCTTTTTTTCTCATTAAAAATCCTCCTTGTGCATTCTGCTATAAAATGTCCTCGTTTCTTGTGATAATGGCATATACCTTTCTTTGAGATGGATGGAGAGTCAGTAGACTTCTCTTTAGGAATGGTAGAAGTACTAGAACAGGACGTGGTAGAAGACGTGGTTCAAGATTTAGAAGTTGAAGACTTACTTTTCTTCTTGTTCTGCTAACTCTTCTTCTCCTTCTTTATTGTCTCATTCTTCTTCTTTCCCTTGGATGATGACACCATGGCTTCTCTTCCATACTCTTCTCCTAGTCTTCATCTTGAAGTAAGAAAAACAATAACTCTTCAAAAGATATTTCTCTCTCTCTTTGTAGAGAGAGAAAGAGAAATACCAAAAGAATGATATGTAGATAGAAGTGAATATATGAGGGTATTCACCTTCTCATCATCATGTAATGTGACTCCATCATTAAGTAATTGATCATGTAAGTTTTTGAACTTCATAATGTGTGATTAAATTGATTCACGAACTTTCATCCTTGTGTTGGCTAATTGTCCTCTCGTGAGCTTTCCTAGCAAGGTTCTTGCTTTGATAGAGATTCTCTAATTCCAACCATGACCTTACCTGCGGAATGATATGCATCTTGACTCCCAAAACAATAAATGAGAGTGCTTGTGCATCTCTAGAATCCCATCTGGATTGCTCTGTTGTAAGTTGAATCTATAGAATGATATGCCTCTTGACTCCCATAGCAATAATGAGAGTGCTTGTGCATCTCTAGAATCTCATCTTGATTGCTCCGTTGTAGGTTGAATGTGTATTTGTCTCCCTGTCTTTGGTTGAAGATGTAATCTCCTCTTCTTGCTCTTCAGTCTGTTGAGCAAAAATTGGCATGGCATCCCTCTTAGATAAAGATGCCACATTTTCCTCTGCTTGTTTTGGCCTAGGGTACTTGCCATCAACAATGTTCCATGATTCCTTGGAAACTAGTGAATTCATCATCAAAAATCTCTACGATGGATAATTAGACATTCCATCAAGTCTGTCTTCTTTCTCAAGTCTATCTCTATGGTCATTCATCTTGAGTTAAGGGTGTATGTCAACTATGCTCTCATACCAAATGTTGGAAGTGTGGTAGGCCAAATCAATAATCACAAGTTTAATCCAAGATCTTTCCAACACTTGACCTTAGCCACATTACATACAGTAACGATAAATGACAATATAGAGAGGTAAGAAGACAATTATGAAAGTGCAACAGCTTAATGCTACTACACACTTAAGGGTTCTAGTTACAAAATGTAGTGTGTGAGTGTCTAAGAGGTATTATGTGAGTAAACATGTGCAAAAAAATAAGGAAATGGACTGTTTTAAAAAGTCAATACAGCAAACCCTAATCTGAAGTTAGGTCTTCTCTCATGTAGAGCAGTAGCAATGATCACTTTTCGTGATGAAGTAATAGGCAAAGGCCTGGAACAGCAACAACACTTGAAGAAACCCTAAAGTAAGTACTACTCTCAAAATCAGCATGCATACTATGGAGTATGAAGAAGAACAAGGATCAGCTGCCAAAAAACTCCTTCAAATCTGCAAATCCTGCTCCTTAAGTCCTCCTAGCTCTTCATCGTAAAGCTTGAGCTATACTAGCTTGAGAACTGATGATTTATGAGGTCAATAATAGTCTCTTTATATAACCAAAGCTGAGCCGCGAAAATCTTCCTGAAAAGAAGCTCCAAAAGCATAAATCAAAATCGGATTTGCACCAAACTTGTACGAGTGTGCGTTTTATGAGATGTTTTCTATTGATTGTGCTTTTCTAGCCTTTAATAGAGTCGCCTATTCTCGTCCATTGGATTAACCTACTTTCCAAATTTTAGATCTTAACCATTCATGATAATTAAGTGAAAAACAAGTTAAAAAGCAATTAGGGTTTGACTTTTGGTTGACTTTTCGATGTTATATCATTAGAAAGCTCTCTCAATGAGTACTTTTGAATGATTCAATAAATTTTTTTGACTATCTTTGACCAAATTTTGATGAAGTACCAAAATTAGAGTTGCTAGAATTTTTGGCAATTTTGAGCATTCTGACATTGCTTTTCAACATTTAGCGTGTGTTGTTGCGACATGCTATTGCACTTGTATATTTATCTTGTTATCTCTCGATATTGTCATTTCTCTCTTTTGATCAAGTCAAAGTGTGTTATGTGTTAAGATCAAGTGTTGGAAAGATCATGGATTAAACCTCTGATCATTTTGTGGGCCTATTAAACTTCCAACATTCGATTTCATAGCATAATTGATATACACCCTTGTACTAATGATGATGAATTTGCTAGTTTCCAAGGACTTGTGAAATATTGTTAATTGCAAGTTCTCCAAGCCAAGACAAGCAGAGTAAGATATTGCTTCTTCATCCAATAAGGTTGCTGCCCCAATTTCTACCTAGCAAACTGAAGAGGAAGAAGAGGAGATTATATCGTCATCCAAGATAGAGGGAGATAGATGCATATTCAACCTACAGAACAGCAATCCACATGGTCTAGACACGAGCACACTCATTTATTGCTATGGGAGCCAAGAGGCTATGATTCGGCATATGAGATCATGCAAAACCTCTCATCACAACATGCCATCAAGCTTGGTTGGAATTGAAGAATCTCTATCAGAGAAGAAACCCTACTAGGAAAGCTCATCTCATGAGACAATTAGCCAACACAAGGTGAGTCAGTTCAATCGCACATTTTGAAACTTTAGGACTTAAGAGGTCGACTACTTAATTTTGAAGTCACTAAATATGATGATGATGGTGGTGAATACCCTCATAAATTCACTTCCATCTACCTATCGTTCTTTTGTTACTTCTCTTTCTCTCTCTACAAGAGATAAAGAACTATCATTTGAAGAGTTGTAGTTCTAGTTCTACTTCTAAGTCTTTATCCACTTCTTCTACCACATCTAGTTCCATTACTTCTACTATGCCCAAAGAGAAGCCTACTTCCATTACATCCACTACAAAAAGAGGTTGTGGAGTCCCGAATTGTTATGGATACTCAATTGTACTTGTTGCACTTGTAAATGGTAACAATGTACCTTAAGGTAAAGTACTTTGTACTTTAGTATTTACTTTGTACTTTAGTATTTACTTTGTACTTTAGTATTTACTTTGTACTTCAAGGTATTTACTTTGTACTTTCAAGGTACACTAAGGGGAACTAATGGGTACTTATGTACTCAAATCCAATAGGTACCATATATAAAGGAAAACCCCCCTCCAATATGCACTTGGAAGGAAGTGGTACATGGAGCGGCTTGTGGAAAAGCGTGGTTGGGAGTTGGTGCTCCGTGCGGGTCGATACACACTCTTCTTATAGGCATCTCTTAGTGCCTTCCCCATTCTTGTTTATTACTACTTTACTTCGGTTAGCCCTTGTAGTCTGGCTAGTTTTGTTGTTGGTTTCTCTTGTGCCGATTCCAATTCCTTTGTACTCTAGGTATACTTCTCAGTGGCTCTCTTGTCCAAGTGTTGTCGTGTACCTACATGACCAAGTGTACTCCAAGTTGAAGTTTCTGTTAGTAATTTTGAAGAGATCCCATTGTAATATGAAGGGTAGGAAGTTTCTCGGTGGCTCTTTGATTGTTCCATTATATTGTGTGATTGTCTACTATTTCATTATCACCATCAACAGGCTCATCCTGAGTGTCTAACTTCTCTTCGAACAAACCTCACCTCACTGCCCCTAAAGGTCTACCCATCATCACCTACAATTATAGCTCTTTGACTGTTCCATTGTATTGTGTGATTGCCTATTGTCTCACTTATCACCATCAAAAGGCGCATTGTTAATGTCTAACTTCTCTTTGAAAAGACTTCATTGCTCCTAAATGTCTACCCATCATCACCTACAATTTTGGCATGCCTGATGGGACCCTTTGTTGTAGAGTCCCATTCAAATGCCCCACAAACACTACCATTGGAGAAGGAAGATCCATTACTCACCCCCCGAGGACAACGACTCATAAGCCTAATCACCAAAACCATCCATGGCCCACTGGGATTTAGCTTCACTATTATCACGGATCAATATCAACTTTCCCACATTTAAGGAAGCGGAGATTGAAGACTTATATTAGCACTTCCGAAGATTCCTAGCATTATGCAAAAGAAAAGGCATGGAGAGAAGAAAAGATTCATATTTGGCTTTATTCCTTGCAACCCATGGGAGTTAAGAGGTATATTATACCTCAAATCAGGTCTCGCAAAACCTCTCGACAAGCTTGGTTGAAGTTGGAGAATCTCTATCAAAGGAGAAACCCTGCAGGCTGCTAGGAAAGCTCATGTAAGGAAACAGCTAACCAACACAAGGATAAAAGTTGGTGAATCAGTTCAGACACATATTTTGAAGCTTGACGACGTATGAGATCAGTTACTTAATGTTGGAGTCAACATTTCATAAGAAGAGATGGTAAATACACTTCTAAACTCACTTCCATCTACATATCGTATTTTTGTTACTTCTTTATCTCTCTCTATAAGAAATAGGGAACTTTCATTTGAAGAGCTATAGTTCTTGTTATTTCAAGATGAAGATTAACAAAAGGGTATGGAAGAGAATGATGAAGCCATGTTATCATCATCGAAGGTAAAGAAGAACAAGGAGACAAAGAAGGAGAAGAAGAGTCAGCAATCCAAGAAGGAAAGTAAGTCTTCTAATCCTAAGACTTCTAGTCCTTCCCCTAATGCTTCCTCTACACCCAAAGAAAAGTCTTCGACTACATTTGATTTAAAGAAAGGAGTATGCCATTACTGTAAGAAACTAGGCCATTACATAGCAGAATGCAAGACAAGGATCTTTGATGAGAAGAAGAAAGCATCGAATAATAGTGTTGAAGATGATTCAAAACCTAAATCTTCAAAGACAAATTCTTATGCATGTATTACTATTGAAGAAATAGCTTTTGATCAGGCAACATTAAATGCAATCTCAGATAATCCTTGGATTTTTTATTCTTGAGCTACTACACATATGACAGGTTGTAGAAACGTATTTTGTTTCCTTTCTAACTCTTTAGGTAGAAGAATGACCATTGTAAATGGTCATGAATTGGATGTTGTAGGTGTTGGAGAAGTGAAACTTAAGTTCAGAGCAAATGGAAATTTCACAATTTCCAATGTTCTTTATATTCTACACATGAACAAGAATTTGCTCTCTATCTTTGCTTTCTTGTCAGATGATAAAGTTATTTTTAAGAATGATTCATGTCAAATCCTCTCACCTGATGAGAAGCATTGTCTTCTTCAAGGTGAAAACAGAAGTCTCATGTTGGTAGTGTCCAAAATAAGTCATTCTTATATTGCTAGATCTACAACACCTAAGGAGAATATGAATTTATGGCATGCTAGATTTGGTCATATCATTCACACAGCTCTCAAGCATATCAAAGATCAAGGTATGGTGGAGAGTTTCCCTACTTTTGCTTTACCAGATGATGCAGAGTCATGTGAAGGATGTCTTAAAGGAAAGCTTCACAAACTACCTTTCAAGAAGCATGGATACATCATGGCCACAAAGAAGTTGCAGATCATACATTCAGATGTGTCCGACGATAGCAAATTCCATTCAAGGTTTCAAGTACTTTGTTACGTTCATTAATGATTTCTCAAGATATTCGTGGACTTACCGTCTTAAAGTGAAGTCAGAGGTTTTTTCTACTTTCAAGAAATTCTTAACTATAATTGAAAATGAAAGTCAGTCAAAGATCTAAATTTTGAGACGTGATAGAGGAGAAGAAACATGTCTAAAGACTATAAGTCTTTTCTTGAAGACAAAGGTATCTCTCATCAACTCACTATTGCTTACACTCCAAAACAGAATGGTGTTGTAGAGAGAAAAAATAGGATACTTGTTGAGATTGATGGGTAGTATGATGTCACCCAAAAACCTTTCTCCCAAGTTTTGGTTTGATATAGTACATACCACTTATCACATTCTGAACACGTCTTCCACAAAAGCTTTGAAGTTCATCACACCTTACGAAGCTTATTATGGGAAGAAACCCAAAGTGAGTTACTTCAAAGTTTTTGGTTCCACAGCTTATGTTCACATTGAGAAGAAGGATCATGGTAAGCTTGATGTAAAAGCCATTAAAATTGTCTTTATTGGTTATGCAATTAAAAGCAAAGGATACAGAATCTATGTTCCATATACAAATGATATCCTACTCTCATGCAATGCATATATTGCAGAAAGTCAGATTTATGATAAGAAGGAAGAGTTCCAAAATTCATATAAACAAATGACTATACATTTTTCAGAAGGAATTTGGATTCTTATATTCAGCCATACAAGTGGGGTGATGAACCTTCTCAAACCCTAAGAGATGCACTCCAGAGTGATATGATTATCACATGTCCCAAAGATTAGATCTTCAGTTGTTTAAAGAGCAACTTAAGTTTTAAGCATATATTTGATGTAAATGACTTGGGTATTTTACATTATTATCTTGGGATTGAATTCATGTACAGAGATGAGTGTACCTACATGACACAACAGAAATACATTGAGAAATTCTTGGAAAGGTTTGAGGTGACAGATTCCAAGCCTATGCAGACACCTATGGATGTCAATGTATCATTACAGTTGGAAGCACACTTAGAACCATTTGATGCTACATTACATAGTCAAATGATTGGTTGCTTGATATATTTATATAGTACACGTTTTGACATTCAGTTTGCAATTTCTCAAGTATCCAGGTTCATACACTGTCAGCTCAAGATTTAGTGGAAGTCAGTCAAGAGATACATTCTAGAGAAAGTCACAAAAAGTTTTGCAGGTTGTTGAACCTTGTACCATTGTGACATTGAAGGGGATTGTTGGAAACAAAGTCAATTGGTCCAAAACCTGAAGGTATAGAATATGAAGAAGTCTTTATATAATCCTCTCACAAGAAAGCTGAGGGCGACTTAGCTAGACGAAAGCGCTTCGAATCTTGGGACCTGAGTTCGAATCCTCTGTGGAACAGCAACGATGGTGTTTTATTGAAAAGCAAAAAACTAACTTTTGGTCCCAGATTTCGAAATTGCTAAATCTAGCGATCGTAGATTTTCTAGAGCCGATCGTAAGGATTCTAGCTTTTTAAGGTGTGCTTTTCATAAGACTCATAAAATATGTAAGAAGGGTCAAGCTCACTTCATGATCATCACTCAAGGAGCAATAGGAGCTACGTTGCATTATTTGTTATTCGACAATTCGTTTATTCGTGAATAATTACAAAATTTTATGGCAACCTCCCATTATTCGACCGAATTATTCGGTGCCATGTCAGCTTATTCGGACATGCGAATACTTTTTGCACGGTAATTTGACAATTTTCAATCGAACTTGCTTTTGATCGAAAAAGTTTTCGATCGAAAATTTTATAGGTCGAAATTTTTTAGATCAAATATATTTTCGATTGAAACAAATTTGGTCGAATAATTTTTCATAAAAGAATACAACTAGACTCATTTTTCATAAGAGCTACTTTGTTTTTTACGAACTTACAGTGTTGTAGAAAGAGCAAGGTATAAACTCTTGTTATGAATGTTAAGTACTTTAGTACTGAAATCATTAAGAAAAATATTTTTGTTTGCGAATTAAAAACTATTGTGATTGTTTGACTCAACATTGATTCTTACTTCACAATAGTATATGTATGTGTGTGTATAATTGTGAGTAAACATGTATTATGATTGTTTGAATTAATATTGATTCTTACTTCACAATAGTATATGTATGTGTATTTGAGTGTATAATTGTGAATGAAATCTATTGTGATTGTTTGATTCAACATTGATTCTTACTACACAATAGTATATGTATGTGTGTGTATGATTGTGAGTAAAAATGTATTGTGATTGTTTGAATCAATATTGATTCTTACTTCACAATAGTATGTGTATGTGTATGTGCGTGTATGTTATATGATTGTAAGTGAAAATCTAATATGATTGTGTATGTGTATGTATATGTGTGTGTATGATTGTGAATTAAAAACTATTACAATTGTTGGAAAAGATTTTATGTTTTTTTTTAAATTCAAGGGTGGAGAAGGTATTAATAAGTGAAGATCAAAGGCATCCAGGGCTGCAGCTCAGCTAAGAGAAGGTTCTTGTTGTATCGATTCACAGATCCATAGATCATTTTTAGGAAGTTGTAATGTATTGATACAACCAAAACCTTCTCTTAGCTGAGATGTTGGACCTTGGCATCAAGACAATAGCATCAAGAGGGATTTGTTGCGGGGAAAGAAATCGACTTGTTAAGACAATAGCATCGAGAAGAATGGCGAAGTTTTGATAGAAATCAACTTATGCACTTGATCTTTGAATATTTACGACAAAAAGATGCAAACAGGTAAAAAAATATTTTACTTTTTATGATATAGTTTAGCATTTTTTCAAGCATGTAATAATGAATTTTTATTTCTTTATATTTTTGTCGGTTATTTTGAAGGTTTATTGATTTCGAGCCGAGAAGGTGGTGGGAGGTATTAATAAAGTGAAGATCAATGGCATCTTGGACAATGTATATCAGCTAACAGAAGGTTCGTGTTGTATCAATACAATATAGCTTCACAGATCCATAGATCTTCTTTATGAAGTTGTATTATTTTAATACAACACAAACCTTCTGTTAGCTTAGATATTGGCATCAAGAAAATCGCATCAAGAGGGACTTCTTGGTAGGAAAGAAATCGACTTATTGAGATAATAGCATCAAGAGGGACTTGTTATGGGCAAGTTTTGATAGAAATCAACTTATGCACTCAAACTTTCGATACTTACGATAAAAGAGATGTAAACAGGTAATAAAAGATTTTATTTTTTATGATATAGTTTAATATTTTTTCAAGCACATAATAATGAATTTTTACTTTTTTATATTTTTATCGGTTATTTTGAAGGTTGATTGATTTTGAGCTGAGTATGAAGGTAGAAATTTCCCATTAAAAAGGGATCGTTATCGATCGTTAACTTGAATCATTTGAATGGGTATCAGACAATAGGTTCTCCTTTATTTAATAAAATATAGGTGAATCCCACCACAGAGATGAAAACATGTTCTTTTAAGTTAGAACATGAAGCTCGGGGGTATGCCTAAAGTTTTATATATAGCTGTATTTGCCATTTGTACATGACTTTACTTATTTGTACCTGACTTTACTTACTTGTACATGACTCTGAAGGTAGATAAGGTTTCTTGACTTCGCTTTTTTTTTTAAGGCTCAAGTTGATTTATTGTTTGTATGTGCTTGTATTTATGTATATATACATATGCATGTGTATATGTATGTACTATGTATACATATGCATGTGTGTGTATGAATGCATGTATGTATGCACATGTGTGTGTATGCATATGTATGTATGTGCATGTGTGTATATGCATATGTATGTATGTATGTGTGTATACATGTGTCTATGTATGTATGCATATGCATGTGTATGCACATGCATGCGTATGCACATGCATGCATATGCATATGCATGTATGTATGCATGTGAGTGTATGTGTGTGTGTCTATATGTGTGTATGTATATGTGCAAGTATCTATATGTATAGGTGTATGTATATATGCGTATATGTGCAAGTATCTATATGTGTATGTGTGTGTATGCATATGTGTGCATTTGTAAATGTGTGTGTATGCATATCATATATGTGTGCATTTGTGTGTGTGTATATATGTGTGTATGCATGTGTGTGTATGTGTATGTGTGTGTAGTGTGTATGTATGTGCATGTGTGTGTATGCATGTATCTATGTATGTATGCATATGCATGTGTATGTATGCATGTGTGTGTATATGTGTGTGTATGTATATGCGCAAGTATCTATATGTGTGTGTATATGTCTATGTGTGTGTATGATTTTGTGTGCACATGTGTACATGTTTGTGTGTGTATATGTGTATATGTGTATATGTGTGCGTGTTTGTGTGTGTATGCATGTGTGTATGACATGCACATACATACACACATATGCATACACGTACTTTCAAATCTGTAAAACAAAAACATTAATTTTACCTCTGAAGAAAATTCTCTATGGTAGGATTAGAGCTCTATAGACTCTCAAAAAACATGTGCGGAATGTGTTTTTGTCAATAAGTTTTCGATCGAAAGAACTTTTGATCAAAAATTTTTCAATTGAAACTTTTTTGTTCGAAACAATTTTCGATCGAAAGTTTATCCCTATCTGGTTTTTTTTTTCGGTGTTTATTCATACAACCTTGAATAAAACGAACATATTCAGTATTTTTTAATTATTCGATCGAATAAATGCAACCTAAAATAGGAGACCTTGGAGGTGTCTTCTTGGAGGAGTGTCTTCACACTTGGAGGTGATCAAGGAGGTGCTCAAGCTTCGAGGAGACTCTACACTTGAAGGACAATGAGATCCTCTACTTGGAGGAAGTGTTCTCACACACTTGGAGCAGTTGTGCTCTACATCTGGAGACATCTGGAGGAGTTCATATCAGCAACAAGTCTACATCTGTCCCCACTTATTCATTCACTAGTTTCTAATTTAGGATAATCAGAATTGGGGTTTGCAGTAAAACAGTTCTAAACTGGTCATATTCTCCATATTCTCACACGCACACTCTTCATACCTCTAGGAATACAATTTCTTGTATCTAGTTCCTATTTTTGCCTAGATTCAGATATTATCAGTTTGTATCATATTCACACATTGTAATTGACATTGGAATATAGATAGTGTAGGCGAGCATCTTAGCTTACCATAAACTTTGAAAAACCTGTCTATTCTCTCTCTCTCTCTCTCTCTCTCTCTCTCTCTCTCTCTCTCTCTCTCTCTCTCTCTCTCTCTCTCTCTCTCTCTCTCTCTCTCTCTCTCTCTCTCTCTCTCTCTCTCTCTCTCTCTCCCCCCTACACAGTAGATTACAGATCATGGCCCGCGACGTAAATGTAGAAGTGGTACAGAGGACTTCTTTTAAGAAGAGGTATAGATACAATTTTCAAGACACCTACTCAAGGGGAGTTCTTCCTTAGGGGAGTCCTTCCTTAAGGGAGTTCTTTCTTAGGGGAGTTCTTCCTTAGGGAAGTATAGCTTGTAACATGCCTGTGCAGAGAATGACTTCACAACCGAAGAGAATAAGAATTAAATTATTTAAAAAAAAAAAAACACACACACACAAGGACTTAATGGCTCCAAATGACTTCAATAGAATTACAGAGAGATAAAGAGTATGCCAACATATGAGAAGACACAACCCATGTGATCTCACACTAGTTTCTTCTGCAACTGGCTTTTCCTTAAGGTTACTTGCTCATTCCTCTTACTAACAGGGCTCCCTCTCCACTAATAGCACAACAATTAGCAATCAAACAGTGTGATCAATGTCAAGGACGCAATGGCAATCGCACTTCACAGACTCTACACTAACTCAAAAACGATTGATGATTAATCCAAGACAAAAGCTCAAGGACATTACAAAAGTGTCCAATATGCCTTTGGAGACAACAGTGAGCATTCAAAAGCAACTACACATGTGCCTGAAGCATCACGATATACTCTGAGACCGAACCAACAACTAGCCAAATACTTCAAGACCAAAATACATAGACAAGCTATCCGCCACAGAAGTAGCCCAGACTCCCATCAAGCTTATCTTCAGCTTGAAGCATGCCAAAGAAGTCATTGCTTCCTTCCATTTCATTAAAGAACAACAATGTGACAAAATTATTACTTCAACGAAAGCTAAAATGAATGCTGAAATTTCAGCTCATAAATCGTCACTCTGATGGCGATTTTGACTGCACAAATGGCTTTGAAATGGGTGAAACCTCCAATGAAATAGTGCAACTCGTGAAAATGTTTCTTGGCCGATGAAATTGACTATCTTATGCTCCGAAGTCGATTTGCACGGTTAAAAGTGCGTGCATCCCGCGACGCGAAAAACCCAAACTTGAGAAGGAACTGAACCTGCTCTGGTACCACTGTTGGGTGTGTGTAGAAGTGCGAGAGACACACAAGAAGTACACACAAGGTGCACAAATGCAACAAGACACACGGAGAAGACGGATGGGTTGAATAGCTCTCTCTTTTGACAATATTCAAAACTGAAGTAAGAGCTGAATAATATCCCTAAGTACAAAGTACCACCACATATGAGTGAACCATGTATGTGGTAACATGGAAAAAAACCTCTAGCCAACACTAGAGTAAAAAGTGCTCATGTATAGGAAAAAGGTTCACATCAAAGCTACTCGAGGAACACATAAGTGTAACAATGCCCACTATGATGTATCTGATGTATCTGATATATCACATGTATGACATTACACATAATGATTCCAACTTTTTGGCAGATATTTATGATTTATCTTATCATGTATGATCATTGATGTCCGATGTACGATGTATCATGTTACTTTTTGGATTCATACTTTTTGACATTGGACAGTGATCATTGGACAGTGTACAGATCACAGTATCATTTATGATACTTATATGCTATAGGCTATACTATATAGCCCATGATGTACTCAGATTCAAATATATATGTATGTTTTTTACTTCATTTATCAGAGTTCATAATTTTCTCCCTCGACTATATTGTGTTTTATGCCACATGGTTCATTAATGGTTGTAATTTGTTATTTATAAGTTATAACTTTATGCATAATATATATGTATATACTATATCTTAGATTTTTGTGAGCATATGTGTATTTGTCACAACGCACCTTACCTTCGAATACCATTCGGTCCTCGCACCGAACCGAACGCACTTGGTATAAAGTGGTAAGTGTATCCCAAGCATCCTTTGCTTGTTTGCAATAGCAAATGTGAGGGATAATGGTACATTTGATAAACAGAGCTATCAATGCATGTGCCCGAGAATATATGGCATCCCAATGAAGTTTCTCTGCAGTAAATGGAGCAGGAACCGCAACACGAAAAAGGATTTGAAGATCGTCATCTTCAACACCATCTGCATCACCTTCCATAATTGTATTTGCAAGTTTAATAGGACGTTTTTTAACACCCAGCCCAATATTTCATAACCCTATTGCTACCAATACATGACGCATCATATCTGCCCACAATGGGTAATTAGTGTCATCCAACTTACCCTCAACAGCCAAAATATGGAATACATCATTGCTTTCAACCATGGCTAGTGACTAAATACCCTGATGCAAAAAAATGGCTTCACCTCAAAAAGTTGGGCAAAATCACCCTCTCTAGCTCCGCTAGACCTGTCGCAGACTTCGAGGGACTTGTACTCGCGAACCGAAACATGTATATATGTTTGGCTTGAAACTTGAGAAGTGCATCTACTAAGATTGAATCTGATATGAATACATTTGTAGCATATGTTGCACACACAATGTCCTTCAATGTCAGATAACTTTGTGATTGATGACACTAAAGGCCATCTTAATGTTCTCCTTCTCCTTGTTGTCAACATAGAGGCCATCTTAACTTTCTCCTTCTCCTTGTCATAACCATAGTCCTCTTGTCCTTTAGCTTCTTCTTTCTATCCATTTCTTGCGAGTACTATGTAGCACTTCTAGTCAAAATTATTGTACCTTTCTCATCGCATTGGGAGCAAGTGATCTCTTTGCCCCTACTTAAACTTTTGGACCTTTTGGAAGAAGTAGGTTGCATTGTAGATCTCCCTCTACCCACATTAGAATAGCTAGAAGACTCCCTACTAGTTTTTTGTAGATTTCCTCATTGAGGATAGATCTTCATACTGCACCAAAGTTTAGACTTAAACTATTAGACAATGAAATCACCAACGCTTCCATGACTCTTGCATTTTCATGACGTAAAAAATGACATTCAACTTGTCATCAAAGACCTACAATCCGACATCCTTGAGTTGATTCAGTATACTACTACTCTCTGCTACAATCTTAGTTTCCTCTAGCATAGTAGCCCACTTCCTCATGAGGTAAGTCTTGTGCACTACAATGTTTGGTTCATAGGTAGACTTGCTCCATACTTTGTAGGCTTCACTCAACTATTTGATATCTCCAAGGAACTTGTTCAAGATTGCCCATAGATTAAGAGCCTTCCATGAAGCCTCTTTCACCACATAGGGTGCATTCATCTCCAATGCCTCTCCACACCCACATCGATAGAGTGTCAGCTGTTGAATGTCTCCAAGGGCCCTGTTCACGGGAAGAAATGCAAGACCTCGGCCAAAGATTAAGATGATCCAAGGCCACTAAAGATCTCCAACTCTGCAATCTGATCCTTATGGGCTAGTCTTATTTATATATTAATGAATGTGGGATCAGCAGTCATTCTGGCCCTCATTTCTACATGAAGAACAAAATATAAAATAAAGTATGTAGAATTCTTCTAAGAGCTTTGGTAGGACGATAGAGAAAGGGGGAAAATACATGAGTACAATATATACAAGGAGGAACCTAGAGGCCTTTTACCCTATCAGCTTTTATGATCTCAATAACTATAGGCATTAAACTAGTGATGAAGAGCAGCATTATTCGGTGGTTCAATCCTACTACTTCAGCAGCTCAATAGTGACGACAAAGAGGAATCAAAGGAGACTTTTGGTAGTATTGAATTGAAACAGAAAAAACGAATATTGATGGGAAGCACCTTAGCAATCAGCTCTTGTAAAAAGTGTGGAATCGAAGGCACTAGGTGTATGATATTGAAGGCATTTTGCTGTTGGATCACATAGCAAGAATTCTTTGTGGTGATAATCGTTGAAAGCCGATTATATAAGCAAATGTGAAAGCATTTTCTCCACGAGGTTAATCCATATTATCGATGGCACTTACAAGCATCACAGCAAAGTTTACATATAGATGCAGCATAGGTTCAGGATGTCAAATAGAGCGGCTTAGCAAAGTTTACAGAAGTAAATTGAGCGGCATAGCAAAGTTTACAGATGCACCTCAGATTTAGAATGTCACATAGTGAACTTGTGCAAAGACCTAATTGGAGAATGATATTGAAGAATAGTGGCACGCACACGTAAAAACGGAGAGATTTCACTTTTAATTCGTAGTGGATGGAATTTTTATAAATACCATTTGAAAGCATCATTGGTGTTACAATTCTAATATTACAAGCCGAGAGACCGATTGGTGGATTATAGCATACGATTAATTGGCAAAATAGGCCATATTATGTGTATACAATACTAGGAGTTGTCTTTATATTCCTGTTCGATTGATTTTTGAAAGAAAACTAAAACAGTCTCTTGTAGAGAGTTGTCCGTTCTCATCTGAAGATTACAACCGTAGCTTACATGTGCTTATGAGGAAGTTATATTTTCCATTCATCATTTGTTGGAGTTGACGGGTAATCTTCGGTGGTATATGGACGTTGTACGGGTATGTAGTTTATCTCTATTTGTCATTCTACAGTGAGCGATACAAAGACTTCGACTATACAGATTGAACGAAAAACGCACACAAACTCACACCTTCCTGCCTCTAGACCATCAGATATCCCACGGTACCACGACCTCGTATGAATGGCAGGCAGAGATGGCAGACTAACAATTCCTACCACTGCTTCCGCCTGAACCCACCCTCAACATTCTTAAGTATGAGTAGTTCTAAGATAGCCCACAGGCTACTGAATGACTAATCTCTAATGAGGCGGAAGCCCAATATGAAGTTCGAAATGGCAATCCTGAAAAGTGAATGAGATTGCTGCTACAAAGAAGATTCTTCCATGTACATCTCAAAGTTGCATGCGCGAGAATAGTGAAAGTAGTGAATACGAATTGTCCCACATCAATCTCACTTCCAGCTGATCAGGAATAGCACACCTTGTAGAACTCACCTTCGCAGCTCGATTGACGGCGAGAGGCTGAACGAGAAGAAGTAGCGATTGAGCGCCATGGCAAGCTCACAAGTTCAACGCCACTGTCGTCGCATGAAAAAATAATGCCGAGTGGCAAAAACTGCTGATGCGCATTCAAGAGGATTTCAGATGTCGCATGTTTAGCATATGTCATCCATGGAACCGTTGACTCAGTTTTTTTTTTTTAATAAGTTCGATCGCCCACCTACTCTTTTTGGTATTATGGTTGAAATTAGAAAGAAGAAACTACTTCTCATTCAGGGATTAAGTTCAATTGTAGATCTTCAGTACAAGGTGCAAAGGGTTAACCATTAGGGCTTAAGATGGTAACCATTAGACCTATGCATCCCCAACAATTTCTTCACCTTATTTTAAGTAGATTTGAAAATGGTTTTTTTGTTTTTTGAAAGTTTGGTCATCAACCTACTCTTCCAATTGTGCTTGAAAGATTGAAATGAACAACGTACACACCCTGGGGATCTTCCTTATCCCCCATTTTCCAGAGGTTATACATTAGGCCACACTTTGGGTTTGAATCAAAGACCTCACAATTCAAGGGCCATTGTTTTACCACTACAACACAATATCCCTCACTTGAGAAAGAAATTTTACTTCACCCAATTAATAAAGCATTATTGCAATATGGTATGGGGAGGAAGTTTAAAGCTCTTTATGAGTATTCAATGTCAACTCATCAATTCAATACTATCCCATTCATGATTTTACATTATTAAGATTTTACATAAGATTTAATCTATTGTTTTTCAATTTCAACTCATCAATTCTCATCAATTCTCCTGTATTGTTTCTTCTCATGATTCAAAGTTCCATTCTACATTATAAAGATTTTACATAAGATTTACACTATTAAGCAGTGAATCTTTTAGGAGCTTGTCAAATGATGACCCACGAGTGATCCTTATCCTTTTTCTTGTTCCATCTACTTGCTATGTTGGTTTTATTTCCTCCTTCTATTTTCTTCTTGGTTAAGTTATGAAAGTTGATAGTATTTGAGGCTTGTATGGATGCTTGAGTTCGGAATCTTCTTAATAATGATTTTTTTTAGTTGTATGGATGCTTGTATAAGAATATATACATATATATATATATATATATATATATATATATATATATATATATATATATATATATATATATATATATATATATATATATATATATATATATATATGTGTGTGTGTGTGTGTGTGTATATATATGTGTGTGTGTGTGTGTATGTATGTATGTATGTATGTATGTATGTATGTATGTATGTATATGTGTGTGTGTTAGCTTTTGTAATACACAAACTCGCACAAGAAACATGGTAAATACGAGGCTTTGAAGCATGACATATAAGAGGCTTTGGAGCACAACACATTTTGACAATAGCATGTGTAGAATGTAACAAAAAAAAAAGAGCCCATTAGGATTACACACATACAACTATTAATGCACTTTGATTATTAGTAAATATGGTGGTGGAAAAGGACTAAATAACACCCATATTAACCATAGGGTGCTTAAGCCAAACACACTTGTAGGTAGCTATCAAATAATTCATATGATCTGCAACCTCACAACTAGAAGTCGTAATAGTGAGGTTCTTAATGCTAGAAAAAGATATGCAAGAACTACCAAGACTGAAGCAAAAACCACTTACTAAGGAGAATGCAAGGCAAAGTGCAGAAAAAAAATCCTTTTGTGCCAAATGTATATATAGGGTTTGGTTCATTAGTATAAGTGCCTTGAACGCAGATATAGGTATAGTAGAGCCTGACAAGGTGTTTTTGTTCAAAGTTTTGAGATACAATCGATTTTTTATCAGGGCATTTAGTCATTAGCCATGGCTGCAAGCAATGTTGTATTATGTATACTGGTTGTTGAGGATAAGTTGGATGGTACTAATTACCCATTGTGGGCATACACGATACATCATGTATTTATAGCAAAAGGGTTGTGGAATGTTGTATAGGGTGTTCAAAAATGTCCTACTACACCTACAAACACAATGATTGAAGGTGATGTAGATGGCATTGAAGATGATGATCTTCAATTTCTTGGTCATGTTGTGGTTCGTGTTGCAACTACTGTTGGAGTTTGAGTTTTGTAGAAGCATGTAAAAAGCACAAGGAAGAAGAAGCTTGGATCACAATGCACAATACTAAATGTATTAGCAAGTGAATGTACAAAGATAAGTGATCCATTAGGGTTATAGGCATATATAAAAGCCGGAGGAAAAAACCTCCTAAAGAGGGAAAAAAGAGCACCGACAATCCTAAGTGTGTTCACACACATCATTATCAAAATATATTAGCGAATCCCCCTCGGGAGTGATGCGGTGAACAAGGAGCTAGCACTCATGTATAAGCAAGTGCCAAGCTATGTGGAAAAAGATCAACCCTTAAAAGGAAGTAAGCCTAAAGTTTTGCAAAAATCTTCAAACTCTCCCTAGACAAAGCCTTTGTGAAAAGGTCTGCAACATTCTCTTGTGTGGGCACATAGACCAAATTGATCTCGCCAGCAAAAAACCTCTCCTTAATGATAATGCACCTCAATATGCTTTGTGTGAGCATGGAACACAAGGTTCCTAGCAATTGCCAATGCGCTTTGAACTCTGAGTGAAGATGGTGGTGGCACAAGACACATCAACACCTCAATCAGCCAAAAGGCGTACGAGTCACGCACACTCAACAGTCACTATGAAAGTTGCCCTATACTTAGCCACACAACTAGAAGTATCCATAGTGGACTTCTTCTTGCTAAACCAAGATATGCATGAGCTGCCAAGCATGAAGCAAAAACCACTAGTGGACATGCGAATGTCATAGCAACTAGCCCAGTTAGAGTTAGAAAAGGCATGTAATCTGGCACTAGTGATCCCCCATTGGGATAAAACAATTCAAGTAACCAAGTACCACTCAAGCAGTGAACGATACACTTAACCGCCTGCCAATTCTTGACACTTGGGCAATGCATAAACCTTCTCCCACAAACTGAATATCAGGCCAAGTTATGCATAAGAGCATTCAACAACCTGTTGATATATTTAGGTAGTGATGTGTGTGAACACACTAGGACCGTCGGGGCACTTTTTTCCCTCTTTAGGAGGTTTTTTTCCCCCGACATGTATATATGCCTATTGCCCCAATGGGCTACTTATCTTTGTACATTCTCTAGTAATACATTCAGTATTGTGTGTTGTGCTCCAAGCTTCTTCTTCTTCCTTGTGCTGTTCGCGTGCTTCCGTAGACGTCTAACTCCAACAATTGGTATCAGAGCATGTCATCGCTTCATCTAGGGCATCGTCGACACTCCTCCGTTTGCAGTCTCAGATTCGCACGAAATTTGGTGAGCATACTCAGGGTGTTTCAGCCTCCGAACTCACTATCGCAGCGCTTATGTAGGCTATTTTGTCTTTTTGTGCCAAAGGTATATACCAGTTTCTGTTCGCCAGTATAAGCGTCTCGAAGTCTGCTACAGGTCTAGCGAAATTCGTCTAGGCAGTTCTGTTCAACTTTTTGAGATACAGCCAATTTTTTGCATCAAGGTATTTTAGTCACCAGCCATGGCTGAAAGCAGTGATGTATTCCGTATGTTGGCTGTTGAGGATAAGTTGGATGGTACCAACTACCCATTATGGGCTTATATGATGCGACATGTATTGGTTGCAAAAGGATTGTGGAACATTGTACAGGGTGTTGAAAGACGTCCTGTTACACCTCTGACTACAGGTACTGCAAATACAGGTGCTGGAGCTAATGAAGATGGTGTCGAAGATGATATTCCGCAGATTCCTGTTCGTGCTGTTGTTTCTGCTACACCTACTGCAGAGCAGATTTGCTGGGATGGGAGAGATGCCCAGGCACATGCATTGATAGCTTTGCATGTCAAATGTGCCATTATTCCTCACATTCGCTCTTGTAGAACAGTTAAGGATGCTTGGGATACACTTACCACATTGTACCAAGCTAGGAATGAGGCTCATATTGCTTACCTCCGAAAACAGTTGGAGAGTGAGCACATGAATGAAGGTGATTCTATGGACAATTTCCTAACAAAGATCAAAGACTTGAAGGAACAGTTGATTTTTGTTGATGAGGTTATACCAGATAGCTCACTTGTGCATACCGTTCTGAATGGTCTTCCTGATTCATATAAGAGTTTCGCTTCTACTCTTCGATTGATGATGAAAGGCAATCCAAATGCCTTATCATTTGATGAGTTATTCTCTGTTATGTTGCAGGAAGATCAGTCCAAGCAGAAAAGGTCCATTATGCGAGTTGCAGATCAAGCTTTCCTGGCTAGTCAGAAGGGCAAAGGAAAATGGAGCTCTTCAACTAGTAAGCAGAAATCTGCTAATTCTGCATTTTCGAAGAAGGAAGATAAAGATGAGAATAAATCAGAAAAGCAGAAATTGTTTTGTAAGTACTGTAAAGGGAATGATCATATCATAAAGAACTGTCCAAAATTGGCTGCTAAAGAGGCAAAGAAGAAAGAGGCTAGAATGGTTGTTGCAGAGGCCTCTACGCCAAAAACAGAGTCTACAAATCTTGTGCAGGAAGAAGAATGGGCGTTTACTACTGTCTGCAGTTTTGACCCATCTTCTCACGAGCAGTGCATGTCTGCAGTAGACTCAGATGTTTGGTATTTTGACAGTGGGGCGATCAAACATATTACCTCACAGGATAGTTTCTTCTCTTTAGTCGAGCCTGCTCCCACAGGGAATACTGTAACATGCGCCAACAACTCCTCTTATCCTGTTATGGGAGTTGGTAAGATCATTTTGACTACTGTTGATGGTAGTTCTTTCACTTTGTCAGATGCTTTATTTATGCCAGAGATAAAAAAGAACCTTTTCTGCATTAGCCAAGATTGGCTTGGTTGTGAAATTTGTTAATGACAGGTGTACAGTTCATGATCTGTCAAATGGCGATGTGATTATTGCTTCTTGCATTTTATGTCGTGGGCTGTATAAGCTCATAGACTATGAAAGATCTATAAATGATTTGGCATGTGCAGTAAATGATTCTCAGGCTATGTCAGATGCAAAGCTTTGGCATGCACGCTTTGGTAATCTGAATTTTGCTAGTTTGCTATGCCTGCAAAAATCTGAAATGGTCTCCTCGTTGCCCAAACTTGAGGCACCTGGAAAACATGTTTGTGAAGGCTGTATTTTGGGCAAAATGCAGCGTTCATCCTTTCCAAAAGATGGTTCAGTTCGGGCTACTCAAAAATTGAAGCTTTTACATAGTGATGTCTGTGGTCCTATGTAGACACCTTCTTTTGGAAATTATCTTTACTTCCTGACTTTCATTGATGATTTTTCCAGGCATGCATGGGTATATCCATTGAAGGCAAAATCCAAAGTGTTCATGTGCTTCAAACAGTTTTTGGTTCTCGCTGAAAATCTGTCAGCATGTCAAATGGGCACCCTCCGTTCTGATCGAGGGGGGGAATATATGTCTTCTGATTTTAATGCATTTCTGGCTGAACGTGGGATGAAACACCAGTGTACAGTGCCGTATACACCTCAACAGAATGGAGTTGTTGAACGGAAGAACAAGTCTCTCATGGAGATGGCGAGGTGTATGGTCAAGAGTAAGGCTTTACCTCATAGTTTCTGGCTTGAAGCTGTCATGTGTGCAGCATATGTAATGAACAGGTGTCCCACTAATGCGCTGCAGTCTATCACTCCATATGAGGCTTGGCATGATCGCAAGCCATCTGTTGCTCACTTGCGTGTTTTTGGTTGTTTGGCATATGTATTAGTGCCTGAACAACATCACAAAAAATTGGATGATAAGGCAGTTAAATGTATTTTTGTTGGGTACAAGTCTAAAAGTAAAGGCTATCGTCTGTATCATCCACAGACTAAACGCATTCTGGTTAGCCGTGATGTTTTCTTTGTGGAAGATGCTATTCAGCCATTGCTTTCATGTACTAAGTAGACATTTGTTAGCTCCAAAGACATGTATGATACTTTGATGCCTCTTTTTACAGGTGGACAGTCTAGTGTTGGTCCTAATGAGGCAACTTCTCAGCCTTTGTAGGTTTCATATGATGATGCAGATCATTCCATTTCTGCTGCAGATTTACATGATGCACTTGTTGATGAGACAACTGATATTGAGCAGGCAAAAACTATGCCAAAATGGCTGGTGAAGACTTTCCGTGACAGCAAATTAGATGCACCTCTGTCATATCGTACTCGTTCAGGCTCTCATAGTGCCTCCTTTGCATCAGATTGCTATGTTATGGATGCGTCTAGTCTCTCTGATGAAAATGAGCCTGTTTCTTTTGATGAAGCACAGAATTCAGAAAATTGGATGGCTGCTATGCAATCTGAATATGATGCTATAATTGTAAGCCGCTGGATTGGCAATTGTAAACTTGTCTCTTTTTCATATTCCGCACGAACCGAAAGGTCGTTGCGAAGAACTATAATCTCTTATAAATCAATGAAAGGACGCTTCGGTGACAACCAGAAGGATCGCCAGACTGTCTGTCTGGGCGATACGTCTGTGTAGTTCCGTTGTGTTGTGTTTGAGAATTCTGAGTAGTACTGTGTTATTTCGCTTTTGCTGATTACCTTCATTTGTGTTTAACGCTGTTCCATTAAGTATGACTTGTGAGTCTGTATTACGGTAATGAATAGTTTCAGCATTGTGTGTTGAGGACGTAACAATCAGAGTGAATCAGTAAGGTTGTGGAAGAGTTAGTAATAGTTTGAGTACAGATAGTGAAACTATGAGAGAACGAATTGGAGTCTGGAGAGTAATTTGTATTAACAGAGATTTAAATATTAAGGTATTGTGGTGAGAGTGTTAAATTGGGGAAATCAAGTATAGGGCCTCTGATTATTTAGACCCCTTCCACTCCCAAGAACCCGAAAAGAGCTTAAACACGTTTTTGACGGCAAACGCGCGTTTAACACTGGCGCTGTCTGTGGGAAGGTGGCAACAGAGTGTTACAAATTGATTGTGGGAAGGTGACCATAGATTGTGAATCGACAGTAAGGTAGAGTAGTACGCAAGTGTTGCAAAGGTGATATATGCCGGTTACTCGGTCCGATGAGTCGTATCCAAAGTACAGGCGAGATTGACAGCCTTGGGTGGTATCAAATTTGTTAAGGAAACCCCCAGGAAGCAGAAGCATAAATTGGTTAAGCCCAGTAGTAGAAGAAACGAAGCGCGTTAGCAGTGATTTCGGTAGCATTCCGGTAGAACATACTCCAATTCCGGTATATTCTGGTGTAATTTCGACATAGTCTACAGAAGATATAGTAACTCCGGAGTCTACAGGAACACATTGTGCAGTTGATCCGACACCATCTCGTCAAGATTCGAACCCGTCTGAGGAAAGAGGTGTCTTGCCCAGAGAGATCATTGAAGGTGAAAGAATACCCTGGATTGGGGAAAGTTCCACTAATTCCGGTGGTAGTTCGGTCCCAGTTGCAGAGAATTTACAATTTTTCGGTGACAGTGTTATACTTCCCGGTGAATCTTCATTATGGACACCACTGTTCGGGGCAAGTTATCCTACGTTTGATACCAAAGAAGAGGATAGGCTATTCGAATTGGAAATCCGTAAAAGGTTGAGTGTTATTTTCGAACCGGAAGGTGAGATGTCTGATCATACAGACTCTGAAGGATCGGAAACACCACCTCAGAACTCAGGGGATAGTAATAGTACCACCACTAGCACCATGAGTGGACAACAAAAACAACAACAAAAACCACTTCCACTCCGGACGATTCCAACAGGAGTAACTTACACCAAATTCGGTGGATTTCCAGGTGACGATCTTGATGCCCATGTACGCACATTTGAAATAAGTTATGCAGTGCTAAACCATCCACCCGATCCGACATACAAGGCCATCGTATTCCACTCAACATTAGTAATGAAGCCGCAAGGTGGCTCACAGAGTATGATTTCAATCATTTTGTTACCTATGAAGCGGTAAGGGATGCATTTTTACAGAGATTCCAGCTGAAGAAGAACCCTGCCAAAATTTTCGATTGCTTGCAGAACAATAAACAGAAGCTGCACCAGACTGTGCAGGAATATGCCACCCTATTTAGAACTCATTTGAGACAACTACCACCGGCCCATGCCAACCTGTCGGATGATGTCATCACTCAATGGTTTATTAATGGTTTGACTCCGCAGCTTAGACAGATTATGATCATCCGTTGTGTGGGAGCTATGACACTAGATGCGGGTATTACAATGGCCTTGTAGCTCGAGCATAAGGTTGGAGGCTTTACTAAAGACCTGGAGTGATTGAAAGCCAGTAAAAATGTTGCAGAGGATCCGGCTAGACAGATGTACTGCAGCAAGTGCAAGAATCCAGGGCATACCAGTACCACCTGTGCCCTTAATCAGATGTATTGCGCTATCTGCAATACCACCGGACATTCCACGAAAAATTGTGCATACAACGCCAAAGTGCAGGGACCAGCAATTGTAAATGCCATTATACAAGAACCAGGACAACCAGCCACACATTATATTCCACCTCAGATGAGAAATAATCAGCAGCAAGGATACAGGAATTATCGCGGACAGCGGAATACAAATTACAATACAAATCGCTGGCAGACGGAAACATCACAGGAAGGTACTTCTTTGCCACCCCCTCGCTGTCATTTTTGTGGTGAGTTGGGTCACATCCGAAGATTCTGTAAGGATGGAGCTGAATATGATCAAAGAAAGAAAGAGCGTCAGAACCCGATGACTAATATGGTCTATATTTCACTAGTGGAAACTCAGGCTGCAGTGATTCAAACAAGATGTGGTAAACAATTGCAACCAGTAGCTGAGGTGTTTGAACCTGGCATCCATGAACAACAGAGAATGTATAACAAAGCTAGCCAATGGACCACCAAAGAGCCTACAATGTTCCCAGATCCAATTCCAGTGACACAAGTTCCGCTGCCAAAGGAAGGATCGCAGGAACAAGATTCTACCCCAGTAACAGGCGCATCATCTTCAGAATCGGTGAAAAGTGCAATTCAAGCAGATCAGGCATGGGAAATTTTATCTAAGGCATCCATTACTCTCCCTCTTGGAAAGTTACTTGCACTAGTGCCGGGAATTCGGTAGCAAATCCAGCAACAGCTCAGTCCTGGGTCTTCCTGCATTCCAACGACGGCAACGGTACAACCGGAAGCTGATTCTATAGTGGATCATTCGGTCCCCTTAATTACGGTATGGTACAAAAATCACAAGATTACTCAAGTACTAATTGATGGTTGGTCTGGTGTAAACATCGCCACTACAGCGCTTTGTAAGAAGTTGGGATGGACGCAAATCGAGCCTGTTCAATTTTTTGTTAGAATGGCATATCATTCCCGAGTTCATCCGGTAGGACTCGTACAGAATGTCCCGATAACTTTGCAGGGTACAACGTTTAAGATGACTTTTGTAGTCTTAGAACTACCGGAGTCTAGTCTTGACTATAATCTTCTTTTTGGACAACCCTGGTTAAAACAGGCTAAGGTTATCCAGAATTGGTCAGCACAAGAACTAACATTTAAGGATAATCATCATAAATATGTTGTCAAACTTGATGCCATTCAGCCTTGCGAACTCCATGCCAGACCATATGTAGCAGAGCCGGTCCACATGTTGGATGCCTTATATGACGATGAAGAAGAAGCCTTTCTGAAGAACAATGAAGATCTGATTTCCTTAGGAACTGTAGATCTGCAATCTGTTGTAGACAACTGGAGTCCGGTAGCTTGTACGGTGGTACCTGTGACCGAAGAAGTGGAGACAAAAGATACTGTTGCTATGGATGAAGCCACTCTACAACAACTTTTACACTCAGCTGACGATCCAGGCAAACCTCGTCAATTCTATGTTCCCGAAGATCAGTTAATCACCTATAATTTGGGAGATGAAGTAAACTTGCAACCTGTCAAGATAAAGGAAGGATTGTCTAAGGAGTTTCAAGCAGATTTGATCCAGCTTATTCGTGAGTTCTCTGATGTTTTTGCATGGGACTATCGTGATATGAAAGGTCTAGATCCTCGAATCTATCAGCATCGGGTCGCGCTCAAACCAGAAGCAAAACCAATTAAACAACCCAGCTATCGTATGAATCCAAACTATGCAGCACAGGTCAAAGCAAAACTTGATCGCCTATTAAAGGTAGGATTCATTGTACCCATTGAGCACGCTGAATGGATCTCCCCGATCGTGATCGTACCAAAGGAAAACAAGCAGCTCCGAATATGTGTCGATTACCGGAAATTGAATGCGGTCACCGTACCTGACCCATTTCCTCTTCCATTTCTTGATACAATGCTGGACAAAGTGGCTGGGCATGAGATGTATTCATTTGTCGATGGTTATAGTGGTTATAACCAGGTCAGAATGGTTGAGCAAGATATACCGAAAACAGCGTTTATTATGAATTGGGGTGTTTTTGCTTGTACAGTCATGTGGTTTGGATTAAGAAATGCTCCTAGTACCTTTCAGCGTTGTATGCAGGAAACTTTCTCACCCTATCTCACTTCTTTTATGCAAGTATATCTAGATGACTTCACTTTATTCAGTAAGATGGTAGCACACCTGTATCATTTACGGTGTTGCTTTGAGAAATGTCGTGAATATCGACTCTGCCTGAACCCCACCAAATATGTCTTTGCGGTTTCTTGTGGTAAGCTCCTTGGCCATATTGTATCTGCACAGGGCATACAAGTTGATCCAGACAAAGTTGCAGCCGTGTTAGAAGCACCTGTGCCTACTACGCCAAAAGAAGTGGTGTGCTTCATGGGTCAAGTTAGGTGGCATGGTCGACATTTACGGTGGCTTGCCCATTTGGCAATACCCCTAAATCAGCTAATAACTAGTTCTCCTCAACAGTTTGCTTGGACTCAGGAATGTCAAACTGCATTTGATCGTCTAAAAGGATTATTAATGCAGGTTCCAATTCTACAACCTCCTGATTGGGAACGCTCATTTCATGTTTTTGTAGATGCATCAGATATTGCCATTGGAAGTATTTTAATGCAACAAACTGATAAGTGGTTTTGGCCTGTCTATTATGCAAGTCGACGGCTTGCTCCTGCTGAAAAGAAGTGTTCAGTAACTGAAAGAGAATGTCTTGGTTTGGTGTATTCTATAAAGAAATTCCGGCATTATTTGCTAGGTCGAAAATTCATCTTTCATGTAGACCATGCTGCACTGGTGTATCTAGTCCGGCAGTAGCATTTAGGTGGTCGCTTGGCACGATGGGTTCTATTGTTACAAGAGTTTGATTACGAAGTGATTCATCGACCAGGCACTGCACATGCATTAGCAGATTTTCTCTCTCGGTTAGATTCCAATGAAGCTCCGGTCGGTGTTGATGACACCACACCAGCAATTTATGTTATTGAAACAACTAGTAATTAATCTGCAGAACCTCCTGTGACACCGACCTACTATGATCAATTATTAACCTTTCTTACTGATGGATGTCTTCCCCCTCAAACTTCTCCTGCTATGCGTCGGAAAATTGCAGTTTATAGTCGCAGATTCCGGTTGATTGCTGAACAGTTGTACTACATGGATCACACTGGGATCTTGCTTCGTTGTATTCCACCACATGAAGTAAACTCGGTTATTGCTATGGCACACTCAATACCCTCCGATGGACATTTTGCAACAGATTTAACGCACCGAAAAATTTTGCAAAGTAGGCTCTGGTGGCCTACTATGTACAAAGATGTGACTCAGTTTGTGCAGCAATGTGATAATTGTCAGCAATCTGGACAGCCTTTACAACGCCATTTCTTTCCTCTGCAACCTATATTACCTTTGGAATCTTTTCAGAAATGGGGTCTTGGTTTTATTGGACCAATCACACCTCCAGCAATCCTTAGCAACAATCGATACATTCTGACATGCACAGATTATGCTACCAGATGGGCAAAGGCTTGGGCTTTACGGTCTGCCACAACTGTTTCGGTGGCCAAATGCCTGATGAAGGACGTATTTCCACGTTATGGATTACCTTTGGAACTTGTCACAGATCAAAGGACACACTTTGTCAACAATTTAATGCGAGTGCTCACACACACTTTTCATATTCTGCATAAATTCAGTTCACCGTATTATCCTCGTGCTAATGGCTTAGCTGAGAGTACAAACAAAACGTTGTTGACTATGCTTCGAAAATTGACTGTGGAATCACCATAAAGATGGGATCAATTACTACCTGCAGTATTATGGGCATACCGAACTACATACAAAGTAGCAACCGGACTGACTCCTTTCAAGCTTGCTTATGGGCTAGAGGCACTTGCACCAATGGAACTTGTAGTACCAAGCTTACGTGTGGCCATCTCTCAGAAATTGTTACCTGAAGACTCTCTGTCATTTCGGTTGGAAGCACTTAGAAACTTGGATGAACATCACTGGGAAAGTTTTCTGACCCTTCAAGAAGTTCAGTTGCGGCAAGCTCGTACTCATGATAGATATCTAAAAACTCCAGTTTTTTCGGTGGGACAGCTTGTGTTATTCTATAATGCTAAATCAAATCGTGTGGCTGGAAAATTCAATTTACGATGGTTTGGTCCTTACCGGATTAGTGAACAAGTGGGCGCAGCTATATTTTGGTTGACTACTTTGACCGGAGTTCCTCTTACTAAAGTGATAAATGGTTCAAAGTTGCGACCATATCATCAAGCACCTGATCCGCACTGACGTATTCTGCGGTTGCCTGCGTATTTTTTTTCTTTTCTTCTTTTTTCTTTTTCTTTTCCTTTTTTTTAGTTTTGCGTGTTAGTTGAATAAAGATCATAAACTCCTCGTTTTGCTACATAACCATGAATAATCGCCGCCTTTTGTTATTGATTCTGTTCATGCATGCACACCGTAGTTAGGAGGTTATCATCTCAACATCGCGCGATGATTAGCATTTTTTATCGCCTCCCATTACCAAGTATTTACTTAATCTTCTTCTTTTCACTGATAATCGCTATTGTGTCTCCGTATTCTGTGTGCTTTGTACTCTTTGTAAACCCTGTGTATTTGTGCTACTTTGCGTGTGGATAAGTTCATCTGACAGTCAAGTGCAAGGGTCTTCCGCTGGAAATAAAGCAGACAAAAATGAAGAAGAAATTTTCCACGACACAACTACATCGATTCACCATGATTCATCCGCTCAGTCATCTCCAAACCAGCAACAAGATCAGAGTGTTACTGCTGATTCTGAAGACAGATCTTCTAAGAAAGAATCTCAGCAGTAGTCCAAACAAGATATGCAAGAAGATGCACAACTTATTGTTGCAGAAATTTTCCAAGAATTAATTACGGCAGTAGAGTCTACCATTACCCAACCTGAAGTAACTACGCAGTAACTTACCGAAGCAGCAAACAATCTGCAACCCACTCCTCCACCCGAACCTCCACTTAAACCCATTGTTCCCATTCCACCGATTGTACCTGAAGCATCGGATTCATCATCCTCTTCACCTAATTATTCTCCACCTAATTCCAATCAACTCCTGACAACTTCTTCATCTCAACCACATCCTCCTCTTCCCGTTCCTTTGATTCCTATGATTACTGAGCTCGCATCCATGGGTCATATGTTGATCCACCTGTCAAACAACTACCACAACAGATGAAGGAGATTACTGATAATCTCAAACATGAATTACAACATAAAGTTGATGTTTTAGAAGCGGATATCATTCCGTTGCAGGAAGAGGTAGATGCAGTAAAGGCAGAGAATCATAATCTGCACTTCCATATTAAACAGTTATAGGCTCGCCTTGTTGAACAGGAAACAATGATTAGTCAAAGAGATGCTGCATTGGCTGAAGTAACAACCAAAGATGATTTATTATGTGCTGCTAATGGAGAAATTCTTCAATTAGGGTAGTTAGTTAAGGATAAAGAGGATGCCTGCATAGCACTGGGAAATTTGTTAAAAGAAACTAGAGAACAATTGGATGAAGCCATGCAGA
Organism: Ceratopteris richardii; assembly: GCA_020310875.1. Classification (NCBI taxonomy): domain Eukaryota; kingdom Viridiplantae; phylum Streptophyta; class Polypodiopsida; order Polypodiales; family Pteridaceae; genus Ceratopteris; species Ceratopteris richardii. The sequence continues at coordinate 28,587,238 of CM035412.1, forward strand.
AAGGACAGGAAATGTCAATTTTACTAAAGCAAACCAATACAGAGCTAGAGTTTGCAAATGCAAACCTGTTTGAATCAAATGCTGCTCTTAAAGACCAGATGACATTGGTCGCTCAGCTCCAGAAAGAAATTCCAGCAATTCGAAGAGAAAGAGATGCATATTACCGGACCATTCAATTTCAGAATCAAGAATTGGAGAGAAGAGAAAAGAAACTTGGAGCTCAAGCAGAACGCTTATCACGAATAGATCAACAGATTGCCGATATGAAAGTAAACCGTGATGCAGCTCTATCGAATGACTTTTATCTGCAGGAAGCCTTTCTGCAAACACAGGCAGAAATTTTAATAAGCCAAGTTATTGCCACTAGTTCAGTTAGAACTGATGCTCAGTTAGTAGAACTCGAGATACTGAAACAGATGTTGGATTCGTTAAAAAAGAAAATTTCCCGAACATTTAATTAGCTAGAACAATGTATCTACAGGGTATAATAGATGAGCCATAAGATTTTGTATACCTGCGGGTTCAAGTCCACCGTGCGTTCCAGTGTAAGCCGCCGGATTGGCAATTGTAAACTTGTCTCTTTTTCATATTCCGCACGAACCGAAAGGTTGTTGCGAAGAACTGTAATCTCTTATAAATCAATGAAAGGACGCTTCGGTGACAACCAGAAGGATCATCAGACTGTCTGTCTGGGCGATACGTCTGTGTAGTTCCGTTGTGTTGTGTTTGAGAATTCTGAGTAGTACTGTGTTATTTCGCTTTTGCTGATTACCTTCATTTGTGTTTAACGCTGTTCCATTAAGTACGACTTGTGAGTCTGTATTACGGTAATGAATAGTTTCAGCGCTGTGTGTTGAGGACGTAACAATCAGAGCGAATCGGTAAGCTTGTGGAAGAGTTAGTAATAGTCTGAGTACAGATAGTGAAACTGTGAGAGAACGAATTAGAGTCTGGAGAGTAATTTGTATTAACAGAGATTTAAATATTAAGGTACTGTGGTGAGAGTGTTAAATTGGGGGAATCAAGTATAGGGCCTCTGATTATTCAGACCCCTTCCACTCCCAAGAACCTGAAAAGAGCTTAAACACGTTTCTGATGGCAAACGTGTGTTTAACATAATGAAGAATGGTACATGGTCTTTATGTGACTTGCCTCCTGGCAAGAAGGCCATTGGCACTAAGTGGGTATACAAGCTGAAGCGTAAACTCGATGGTACAGTTGACAGGTATAAGGCTAGGCTTGTTGCAAAGGGTTATGCGCAGGAAATAGGCATTGATTTTGGTGAGACCTTTGCGCCTACATGCCCTATGACTACTGTTCAGAGCATTTGTGCACTTGCAGCCCATCATGCTTGGAATGTACATCAATTGGACATTAAAACAGCATTTCTGAATGGTGACTTGCACGAAGAAGTGTATGTTTTTCAGCCCCGTGGCTTTGTGCAGAAAGGGCATGAAAACCAGGTGTGCAGGTTAAAGAAGGCATTATATGGTTTAAAGCAAGCACCACGTGCTTGGTATGAGAAGATACATGCCTATCTGGTTGCACATGGTTTTGAGAACAGTCCAACTGAAAGCACCTTATATGTTAAGCGTGCTAATGATGTGCTTCTGATCATTGTTGTCTATGTTGACGACATGCTGCTCACTGGTCCTATTGAGAAGCATATTGCTGATTTCAAGGATGATTTGCATGCCTCATTTGAGATGTCTGATTCGGGGCGCATCACTATTTGGGCATTCAATTTATGCAAGTTGATGGTGGAATAGCTTTGTGTCAAACGAAATATATTGACACATTATTGCAGTGTTTTGGCCTTGAAGACTATAAGCCTATTGCCACTCCTATGGAGACAGGTTTACGATTGAGTCTTCATGATGTTGGAGATGCATTTGATGTTGTTCTCTATTAGCAGGATATTGGATGCTTGATTTACTTATGCATTACTCAGCCAGATATTCAGTTTGTTGTCTCACAGATGAGCAGATTTATGCATTGCCCAGGAGTCAAGCATTGGCAGGCAGTTAAGCGCATCTTTCGCTACTTGAGTGGTACTCGGCTACTTGGGTTGTTTTATCCCAAGGAGGGATCACTACCGCCAGATTTGCATGCTTTTTCTGACTCTGATTGGGCTGGTTGCTATGACACTCGTGTGTCCACTAGTGGCTTTTGATTCATGCTTGGTAGCTCATGTATATCTTGGTTGAGCAAGAAGCAGCCTACTGTGGCCACTTCTAGTTGTGAGGTTGAGTATAGGGCAACTTTCACAGCTATTGTTGAGCGTGTGTGGCTTAGATGCCTTATGGCTGATTTGGGTGTTGGTCAGTCTTCGTCCACCTCCATCTTCACTGACAGTCAGAGCGCATTGGCACTTGCGAGGAACCCTGTGTTCCATGCTCGCAAGCACATTGAGGTGCATTATCATTATGTAAGGGAGAGGTTCTCTGCTAGGGAGATTAGCTTGGCATATGTGCCCACGCAGGAGAACATTGCAGACCTTTTCACGAAGGCTTTGCCTAGGGAGAAGTTTGAAGCTTTCCGCAAAGCTTTGGGCTTACTTCCTTTTGTGGAGTGATTTCCACATAGCTTGGCACTTCCTTATACATGAGTGCCAGCTCCTTGTTCACTGCATCAGTCCCAGGGGGGGTTTGTTGATATATTTAGGTAGTGATGTGTGTGAACACACTAGGACCGCTGGGGCACTTTTTTCCCTCTTTAGGAGGTTTTTCCCCCCTTACATGTATATATGTCTATTGCCCTAATGGGATACTTATCTTTGTACATTCTCTAGTAATACATTCAGTATTGTGTGTTGTGCTCCAAGCTTCTTCTTCTTCCTTGTGTTGTTCGTGTGTTTCCGCAGACGTCTAACTCCAACACAACCTGTTGATAGAGAACAATATCAAATGCATCTCTCGCATCATGAAGACTCAATCGTAAGTCTGTCCCATCAAGTTGCCTACAATTGAATGTCCAAATAATGATGCAAATGCCCCAAATTTGACATCTTAAAAGAGGCATGCAAATCAGCCCTAAAATCAAAATATGCTTCTCATTAGGAATAGTGAGCAACATATTATCAACATGCACAACAATGTTCAAAAGTACATCATCTACGTGCTTAACATATAAGGTGCTCAATTGGACTATTCTCAAAATCATGTGCAATCAAGAAGGCATGTATTTTTTCATACCAAGCACGTGGTGCTTGCTTCAAACCATATAAATCCTTTTTCAACCTGCACACTTTGTTTTCATGCCCTTTCTGCACAAAACCAGAGAGCTGAAATACATACACTTCTTAATGTAAGCCACCATTTGGAAATGCATTTTTAATTTCCAATTGATGTACATTCCAATAATGATGAGATACAAGTGCATAGATGCTACAAACGGTGGTCATTTGACAAGTTGGTGCAAAAGTCTCATCAAAATCAATGCCTCTCTCTTTAGGATAACCTTTTGCAACAAGCCTAGCTTTATATCTGCCAATTATTCCATCAGGTTTACGCTTCAACTTGTATACCCATTTAGTGTCATTGGCGTTTTTGCCTGGAGGCAAATCACATAAAAACAAAGTACCATTTTCATACTAGCATCCTATTCTAATTGCATAACAACCATCCAATTTTTTGAATTTTTTGTGCTTCATAAAAAAATAGGCTCATTCTCATCACAAAGACAAGAGGCAGCCATTGCATAGCAATCTGATGCAAAAGAAGAACTATGAGATCCTAAACGTGTACGATATGACAAAGGTGCATGTAATTTGCTATCTCAAAAAGTATGCACCATCCATTTAGGCATATTTTTTGCCTCCTCTATATTAGCCCTCACATCAACAACTACATCATGTAAATCTACATCAGAAATGAAATGATCCACATCATCATTGGGAAACTATAAAGGATGCAAAGTTGCATCATTTGGACCAACACTTAACTATCCACCTATAAAAAAAGGTAGCAAAGTGTCATACACATCTTTGGAGCTAATTGATGTCTCCTTAGTACATGAAAGTAATGGCTAGATTGCTTCTTGCACAAAAACAACATCATTACTAACCAAAATGTGTTTAGTCAGCTATCAATGCATGTGATTGAGCATCTCTAACATCCTAATGAAGTTTTTTTGTAGTGGCCTCCAAAAATCTCGACTTTTCTCCATCAAGTTAAATGGAATATTCAGCTATAAAACTCATGGAAAAGTGGTTGATTCTTCTACCAAAAAGTGAGGGTGATGTGCTACATGAACTTAAGCTTCATTTTCACACATTTGAGCTTGCTAGATTTCTAACATTACCATAGGAATTCACACCATTATCGGTGGGCATTACTCAACTATGGTGAGGTCCAACAATTCTTCAAATTTACTTTTGAGTTAACTCATTCATAGATAGATATCTTTTTTTTTTTATCTACCATTGTGAAAATACCGTTAAATTTTGTAGCAATAAGGGTTGTATATATTCAAGGCTTTGTTAGAATTTCCTTGTAATTGTGGGGAAGAGTCTTCCCTCAAAAATCCCGCAAGAAGAAGAGTTTTAGAGTTTTTCCTTTTATATTTTAGGACCCTTCTCAAAAAAAAAAGGGAATGTTCTTGCAAAAAGCTTATATAAAGGCCAAAACTTCACCTGTACAAAAACCTTTGGTGGAATGAAGTTGTGAACTATCTTCTTGAAAATTTGTGTTTGTACTTCTCTGTGTATTTTGAGTGAGATTTATGATTGATTGTGGGTATGAGACTTGTTTATGAGTTATGCTAGTATCATTTATCTTGTTCACATCATTTTTAGGTGATTAAACGTGATTAAACACTTGTTTTATGTGATTAATGCTTGAAGAGAGGGAATTCCATAAGTTTTTGAACTCTATACAAGGCTTTAGACCTCATCATTTTGTGTTTCTACCTCTTGCAACTTGTAGTTCTTGTTGATAGCTTCAAAACGAGCTAAATCATACATCAGACGGATAACTATTGAAGTAGTTACAAGCATTTTGATGATACAGATCTATTTGAAGCATCAAACAATAATGCACCTATGGACGCATTAAATAGCATGGATCCTTGGTTGCATTAGATAGCAAGGTGTCACTGTAGGACAATGGTGAGATTGTAGATTTACAAAATAACTACCAAGGATCCAATACAATATTACCCTTTGGAACATTAGATTCCAAAGAAGTAGTAACTGATGAATGATTCGACTAAGTATTATTTGATGGTGATAGACTTGGTATTGTTGTACCATTGTTAATTATTCCTATCATAACTTGATTTTTTGGTTCATTTTGGGTCTGCCTACTCAAACTTGTTGTTGAAAATTCAACTAGAGCTTGTTTGGCCCATCCCACTACTTGTTCATAAACTTGGTGATGTGTCATGACATTTGGAACTATCATGGAATCATTGCTATTTTAAAATTTTGTGGATGGAGTAACTATTGGAGCTATTGGATATTGTTCAAAGTTTAAGGCTACCATATTTGTCATTGGAGCCTTAAGTCTAGCTTCTTGTTTTTGCCTATCGTAATCTTTAGCATTAGGTAATCAACACGAATATGATCATATTTTAGACAAAATTGGGATTGTAGACCTTTACCTTCCTTTTGATATTCTCCTTCATCCCTATGGTATCAATTGAAGGGTCTACGTCTCGTCCATAGCCTTGGTAATTCTACCGATGTTGTCCCTTGTTACCTGAAAAAGTAGGTTTTGGCATATTTTTGGGATTACCTGAACCATTTAACTGGACATTATGTACAGAGGGTGATGAATACCATTGCCCATTGTGTCTAGGTTCTACTTGAATATGACTAGTAGCTATAGCTTGATTGCGAGTATTATATCTATAATGATTTGTACTATGATTCATCACATTATAAATGGCACAGTACAACTAATTTAATGCACAACTAGCTGCTACATTGCTTGAATTCCTACATTTTGTACAATGTAATTTGCTCAATGGATCAATCACTACCAACATGTGTATGGCATGTGAAGAATGTTTCCAAATAGGATTTGCAGTCTTCGAATTCCGTTCCAATTGCTCTATAGCATCTATGATTTGATCCAATCTTCTAGTACCATTTAAGGCAAAAAGATAGATTTTTTCTTTTAGTAATGGAGTCAATTGGTCCATAAATCGGTCACATTCCACATCATCAGGAGGGTGCTCTACTTCCAAAATTTGTTGCAAATTACTTCGAAACAGGGAAGCATAGACTGCAACTGTTTGAATTGACTATTGGACCATATGCTACAAAGTGATAAACAACTGACCTATAGTTTTAGCTTTCCAAAATTGCCCTAGAAATGTTGTCTTCATAGCATCATATGTAGCAAAATGATTTGGACCAAATTCGGTTAGCCAACAAATAACTTCTCCTCCAAGGGTAGCCTGAAACACCAGACATTTTCTTGCATCATTTGGATTTCCTTGTAGCAATTTATACTATGTATGAAAAAGATGAACATAAATGTCAGGTTCATAATCAATTTTTTCGCTAAACCGATTAAATTGCATTCCACTAATTTGGTGTATTGGGGCTACCATATGAATCAGAACTTGCCAATTCTTCCACTCTTCATCAGCAGGTATTGACAAGCTTTATTCCATCCTGAGACTCCGTCTCAAATACTGCAGCCAACTACCTTCGAAATATGATTTGCTTTTCTTCAAGCTGCTACATCCAAATAGAATCCAAAAGGCTAGATGTCATACATGAATCCTAGGGTCATCTATCTTGTTCCCTATCTAATTCCTCCTTGGCCCACTGTCCTTCTATGTTGTCTGTTTGCAACTTGGCCACTCAAAAGCCACGTGTAACTCAAGTAGTGTCAACAATGGGTAGGATATCAAGCCTTTATCTGTTAAGGCACATAATTGTTTGAATACGCAGGTACTTCCCAAAATTTCTCCTCCAACAACATCCCCATGTTGTGACGTAGATGATTTCGTCACTCCAAGCATTACCTGTAATTTTTGATATTTCAAGAACAACTTACCCAATCTCTTAATCAGTTAGAGAATGTTGAATGATGATTAACATTCTTATAAAGTTCTAGGGACATTTATAATTGCACTTTACAAAATTACCAAAATTTGGATAATTACAAAATTATGGCTAGCTGTACCAGCGATAGCATAACGCTCAACTTACGGCTTCCCCGTTACTCTCTTGCTATCTCTGGCTCCTTCTAACACTCTCACCCCTCTTATAGAATATAGATTTTTATCGCTTTAACCTCCCCTTAATAAGTCACAAAATGCTGAATGATGGTTAGTCATGGGAAATTCTAGGGACATTTACAATTATGATTTATAGAATTACCAAACTTTGGATAATTAAAAAATTTTGAGTAGCTGTATTGAGAGAAGCCTAACAAGTCAAATAGTGAATGTTCACAGAATGCATTCCCCTATTGGTGAAATAAATGGGGTTAAAGTGGCTCCTCTTAGTTGAGCACATGGGATTGTTCCTCACATCTTCTTAGATGGTGGTATAGAGGCCTTTCCACTTTTTAACAGAGAAGCCTAACAAGTCGAATAGTGAATGTTCACAGAATGCATTCCCCTATTGGTGAAATAAATGGGGTTAAAGTGGCTCCTCTTAGTTGAGCACATGGGATTGTTCCTCACATCTTCTTAGATGGTGGTATAGAGGCCTTTCCACTTTTTAACTATTGAATCCAATTCCATGATAATGCTCGTTGGATGGGTATATCATAAGCTAAGCACTTATAAATGATGCATGTAATAACACAACATTTGTTCAATACTTTTTTGCAAGCCCATCGGCCACTACGTGCGTGCAGCTACTCTATTATCCATATTGGGAGGTTGATATTCATGTTAGTGGTTTCTACGAGGCACAAACTATTGGGGATGTAAGGGTCATGTGACCTTACCCCCATATTCATATGTATACATCATTTATAGAGCATTACCTCAAGGGAGATCATTATGTGGGTTTTGAGGCTCTCACACATGTGTGCGCATATCTTCTCTCCTCTCTCTCCCCCCATCTCCCCTTTTCTCCTCTTGTTCATCACACCAAAGCCCTTCATTGGTATCAGAACTTGTTGAAGGCTAGTGTGCAAGAAGCTTCAACGGAAGCTTAGGTCATAAAAGGTGAAAGTGGAGGTCGACATTTCATGATAGCTACTCAGTATTTTGGCCATAACTCGAGCTAAATAGCTCAGATTGGTGTGTTTTAAAGTTCTCCGCGTAGCTAAGATAAAGGACTACAAGTGAAAGAAAGACAAAAAATTTAATTTGGAGTTTTAGAGCATTGAAAATTCCAAAAACATAGACTGATGTAGAAGACAAATCTACAATCACTTGGACAATAGGTCAATGTTTGGGTTGTAACTTGAGTTTTATAGGTTGGATTAAAGTGATTTAACTTGTTGTCTGTAGCTTGGAAGAGAAGCTACAATTTTCTAGAAGAAGATAGGTAATTTTGAGTGGCGGGTTGTTGAAATTGCAAACTACAGAGCAACAATGCTGCAAGTGAAGATGAAATTGATAGGAGATGTTTGTTTTGTGTGTATCTTGAGCTATACACGTCCGATTGAGGTGTTCTACATATCCTTATGTAGGCAAGAAAGACTTCTTGAAGTTTGATGAAGAGCAAAATTTCAAATTCAAAGGTTATCATCCTTGAAATAGAAAAACACAAAGCACCATATTTTCACCACAAGAACCCTAATTGCTTTTAGAGGTCCATTTTGTTGTGGAACTTCTTTGAGAGAGATTTTTTGGTGTGCGAGCTCTTATTTTTAGAGCTTGAAGGAATTTTCCATGTATGATCATTGTGGTAGCTCCTCTGTATTAGAGTAGAGCATCATCTTGTCATGTGTTTGGCATGTGAGATGACATTGTGGTATACCTTTTTTTGAGGTTTATGTCATCATGAGTTTGATCATAGCATTGTTAGTGGATTTATAGTGGCATTGTGGTCTCTATTCTTGTTTATGCCACTTGGATACGCTTAGCTTGCCCGTTGCACACATTTTATGAGAGTTGATTTTGGATCTTGGTGATTGCTTGTATTCTTGTTTTTATGTAGGTACATGATCCAAATTGGAGTCTTAGTTGCACATCCGTTTGTCACCTTGATTGGCTATTATTTTAGCATATGGTTGTTGATTTGATATCTATTTGCCAGGGTGATGCTTGGCATATGTGGACGGTGATGCCCACATGGTTTATTTGGTTCAGAGTCCATTTTACAGAGGAGGTGCTATTTTGTCAAGTTTTATGCTAGAAGAGTACTCTAGTAGATCCTTTATCCTTTTGTGATAGCTTTGGATCATTACTTATCTCTATTCATTTGGACTTGATCACAGGTTATCCGTGATAGATTGGACCATCTTGTAGGATTCATTCTTGAGTGGGAGGTGTATCACCATTGTATGGGTGTGTATTGCTATCAGTTTTTGGCATATATATTTGCCATTATCTTTGGTTGGACTAGTGACAGGTGGTGAAAGGTTACTCATTATTCTTTCGTTATTCGTTATCTTGTTTGATTGCTTAGTTTATAGGCGATACTCTGTCGATTTTTTTCCAGGATTCTTTCACATCTATTTGGTCAGTTTGGAGACTTGGTGAGCAGGCTTATGCTCATGGTTTTATGTGCATGCTAGATACATGGTTATGCTAGGTGATTCAAATGGTTTCTTCTCCAGCAAGATATTTGTGATGAGTTATGCATATGGATATGCAAGTGTGATCTTATTGGTGATAGCGTATTGTTTCTAGTCTCTTGTTACATTTCTAGTCTCGTGGATTGCCAGCATGATGTCTTCTCGGTTTGATGGCATTGACTTTTCGAGATGGACAGCTTAGATGTGGCATACATTGGTTCATGTAGGTTACACATGTATGTGTATAGTGAAGTATTTCGATGGCAAATGCACCACAGTGAACTCTCCTTCTCAAGAGCTCCATGACAATATCCTCTGAGTAGAAAACCGAGCTCCTAAGGCCGCACATAGTACTCTGCATAGAGGCTGTAGAATACGCAGAAAAACACAATACACACGGAGCACGAAGGCAAAGTTCTTAGGTCTTACAAATGTGGTCAAACTCAGAATCTATGACTAACTAGGCCACTTTATGTTTCATTAAAGAACATATACAAAGAAGTGTCTGGTGGCCATTTGGCCTTTCACATGGACACTAACGATAACAATCTCCCACTGAAGCCCAATATGGCCAAAGTAACTATGGGAGAAAAATAAAGAACGATAAAGAATACTTGAGTGTAAGTATACAAACTTTACCTCCTAGACTAGCTCATGCATTTTCCCATGAAAAGCACTATCAAATGTTACCTGGCATTTTGCACACTTCCCCATCTATGCAGGAATCTGCTGGTGTCTTTAGAACTCATAGCTATCATATTGCACTTATGCATTCATTGATGCTCTGATTTTCTAAGCTTTCTTATGACTCGTGGCTTGATAATTAAGCATTGGTTAATGATTTTTGAACCATTGAAGGATCATTCCTACTTGCTGGTAACCTTTGAGCTGCATGGCTAAATGTTTCTCCAATCCAATTAGGAGACATTAACATGATTGTAATTATGTGCATATCTTTACCGCCGCATCCTCATGAGATTTGTTTTTTCCTATGGCAATCAGGCATATTGGTCTTCTTGTGGTAAGGGAATTTTGAGGGATTCCTTTGCTCACAATGCATGTAGAGAACATTTCTGCGAGGTCCCCACGACATGTGTGACCATAGGTCATTAGTGCATGTGTTCTATTTTTCATAGGATGTGGTGTAAGTGGTAGCTTTGGACAATGTGAAGGTTGTGCAGGACATCTTAGGAAAATTAAATGGACTCCATTGATGTCATCGATATGATTCTGCCAGAAACTCATATGGATTAGGAAGACTATCCTTGTACAGTGTTTGGAAAATGAAAAAGCCACAGGTGGTTGACAAGATGGAAAACATTGGAAGGGGGATACATCTTATTTTACTCTCGAAACCCCCATGGTGGTAAATTCAATTACAGAATACTGCATGGTGCTTCAAATAAAGCATCAGGATTTCCAACACCTAAATATAAACACAAAACTTAAATCCAATCCCAACACTTCACTTAGGAGACATTCCCATTGAGATTATGGGTTTCAATACTGGGAAAATATTTCACCCATGTCGGGGTAGGTTGGTCATGAATATGGGTTGATGGTTGGAATTATGGCATCTCATGATATAGTTGCAAATACAACCTATTCATAGCAGTTCATTCACACATTGAGATTATATGCCCTCCCATACAAGGTACAAGAACTCACATCTACATAGGAAAAGGGAGTAGGGAAGATGAAGAGCAAGAGATAGAGACAAAGAAGGGAGATATTTGGGTTGAAATAGAGATATATGCATGCAGTTGGACCTTCAGATACCTAGGGTTAGTTTCAACAAATACATGTGTGTGGGGCCACCTGCACATGCATGGATGAGCCACTATAGCAATCTTAGTGTACATGAAGCAAGTCAAGAATGTGAGAATGTGAGCTTGAGACCTTGGGAGTGGAAAAACAAAAGGGATGAATATAGTTGAAACTCAGAGGTAGGGGTAAAGTGCAAGGAGTTTGCTAAAGGTAAGGGAGAGAGATACAGAATGATGAGTTGAGAGAGGGAAGGGAGACAAGGGACAGTTGCAATAGTAGGTGTGTGTGGTGGTAAGGGAAAAATGAAGTGTAGAAAAGAAGAAGTGGAGAGAAGAAAGAAGAAGAGAGGAGAAAGGATTAAGAGAACAAAAGGGGAGGACAAAGTAAAGTTTAGCTAAACCGTGATGGTTAAAAGTATGTAAAGATACAAGGAAGTAAGGACAATTAGTCGCACATAAGCATCCTTCCCTTGGGCTAGAGGACCTATTCATTTGGCAATCCTATTGGGGATCCCAAAAGGGAATGTATTCAAGCGCAACTGTGGACTTAAAATAAGAAAAGTTTGACAAAATACAAGAAATTTGAGCAAAATATAATTGTGTATAAGCATCTTTTCCTTGGGCTATAGCAAGGATAAATATAATTATGTTTAGCCAGGCTAAGAGGAGTGTTCAACAGATGGAGGAGACTGAGAGAAGACGAAAAACTAAGATGTGTAGAGAAAGATAAAAAAGTCGATAGAATTGAATAAGAGTTGAAGACAATGATAGATAAGCTCAGTGCATTAGGAGATAGAGGAGACGAATGCTTTGAGGAAGCCAATAAAATCCTACTAGGCCATCTAGAGAAGATTTTTCAAGAAGTTAATCAAAGAGTTCGGGGAGTGGAATCAAAAGGGGAGGAGTTAGAAAACAAGTTGGAGAATTTAGCGAGAGGAATATCAGAAGAAATAAATCTTTTGGTAAAGAAGGTTGATAACAATGAGCAAGAAAACAAAAATGGAATCGGGGAGCTAGAAAGGAAACACACGATGCTGAGAGAGAAAATTGAGAGGCTGTGCGATTTATTTGGGAGAATTGAGAATGCTCTCCAACAAAATGAAAAGAGGATGCATATTGGAATGAGAAAATACGAAGTTGCAAAAAAAGATGAAGTATTTAGATTGTGAAATGTTACAAAATCAAAAGGGTATTGATCTAAATAGATGAGGATTCAGGGAACTGAAGTGTTTCAATGGCGATGCACCACAGTGCGCTCTCCTTCTCGAGAGCTCCACGACGATATGCTCGGAGTAGAAAGCCGAGCTCCTGGGGCCGCACACAGTACTTCGCACAGAGGCTGTAGAATACGCAGAAAACACAGTACACAGGAAGCACGAAGACAGACTTCTTAGGTCTTACAAAAGCGGTCGAACTTACAGTCTGTGACTGACATGCCACTATATGTTTTATTAAAGAACATATACAAAGAAGTGTCCGGTGGCCATTTGGCCTTTCACATGGACACTAACGGTAACAATCTCCCACTAATGGCCAAAGTAACTATGGGAGAAAAATTAATGAATGATAAAGAATACCTGAGTGTAAGTATACAAACTATACCTCCCACCTGATGGGCATGTTACACAGTATACAAGTGACTGCGTAAGATCAAGAATCAAGTAACCCCCATCAAGTGACAACAGTGTCGAAAGCTATCCTGTGGTAGAGCTTTAGTCAAAGCATCTGCAGCATTATCTCGAGTGTGAACCTTCTCAAGAATAATGCTCTCAGTGGCTAAGCAATCTCTAATGAAGTGATACCTCACCTCAATGTGCTTGGTCTTTGCATGATAGACCGGATTCTTAGCCAAAGCAATGGCACTCTGACTATCATGGAGCAAGTGAGGTACATGCTGAGGTAAACCCATATCACAAGCAAGACGAGAAAGCCACAATGCTTCCTTACATGCCTCACTTGCTACAACATACTCTGCTTTTGTGGTGGAAACAGCTGTACATTCTTGAAGACGAGATCTCCAAGAGATAGCACCTCCAGCAAAATGAAAAATATACCCTGATGTAGACTTACGATTGTCTACACAACCAGCATAGTCAGAATCTGTGTAACCAATAATGGATGCTTTCCCTCTACCTAAGCATAGACACTTGTCCTTAGTGCCACTCAGATATCTCAAAATCATTTTGACCGCTTTCCAATGTTTCTTGCCAGGATTAGACATATATCTGCTCACAACTCCCACTGCAAATGCAATCTCTGGTCTCGTAGCTACCATAGCATACATGAGACTACCAGCAGCAGACTAATAGGGAATTTTGGTCATGAATTCCTTTTCCTCATCTGATTTGGGGCAGTCATCCTTGCTCAATTTCACATATGTGGGTAAAGGTGTACTCAATGCCTTTCCACCCTGCATATTGAATTAGTGAAGTACTTTGGATATGTGTGAAGAGAGATGGTGGATGCAATCCAAAGATGAGTAGGTGCCGCTACAACCAGCTTCACACCAGCCAACTGAGACTTCAGATTTGATTAGTAGACCCTTTGAGCTTCCTAAATCCACCAAAATATCAGCCAAGTACTTTGGAACATGTATCCCAAAGGTTTAAGTCAAGACAGACTAGTTGCGAAATAACTAGCTCCCAAAACTTGCTATTTTTGGACATACACCTGCTAGAAAAAATGAACAGTGCTCTCAACCTGGTAGGAATTAGAAAAATTCCTTTTGGTCATAGCAAATAGACTTAGCAAGCTTCCCAATCCAAGTTAAAACACTTCAAATGATGGACTGAGTACTGAGAACAAGTTTCATCAATTTCTGGAACATTCCCACAATTCTCGGGGCTCTGGAGAGATAGACCAGTAAGCAATAAAATGCAGATATCTCCAAAAGAATTAATCCAATGACCTTGAAAATTTATATGCACAAAATAGACAGTACAAGCTATCCAACGCAAGTTAAATCACTGAAAAAGGTTTAGTAGAACTCGAGATATGAGCTTCTGAAGTTACTGCTCTAAGTGAGTATAGCAGAGAACAAAACAAAGAAGTAGATGATGATAAATGTATAGATTCACATATGATTACAACCACATTGGCAATGAATCTTTGCACAACGGGAGTAGAATGATAGAGCTATGGAGTAAGCTCTTCAATCTCTACAAAATGACATCAAGTGGTCACGTACAAGGCTTGCTAATCGCCTCTTCCTTCTTGCTCCTTTTATAGCTATTCTTGGAGGGAATTTTGAATTCGAATTCGAATGGCTCCACCTAAAAGTGATCCCCAAAGTTAGGAGAGATTCCCTTAGCTCTAAATTTCATGGTTTTAGGTAGTTAGAACCACGAATTTGCTTTTACATCATGGATGAGGTAAGCCATCCTTTTCCTTTTTTCTTTTTCCATTTACAAGAGATAAAATGTACTCTTTTACAAGAGGTGTTCACATGACTACTCATGTGACTTACAAATGAGGATAATATCAAGCATATCAAGCATGTAGGCTTGGGCAAAATGCACCAACAGCTCCCCCTCAAGCCTAACATGCTTGGCCTTCAAATAAGTCTTCAATTGTCCTTGATTTCCTGCAAGCCAATCATCAACTTGAATCTACTTAATTTTGTACCATCAAGAGCTTTAGTCAACATGTCGGCACATTGCATATCTGTAGAGACATAGGATAGTTGAATATCCTTGCTCATTAGCTTCTCCCTTACGTAATGGTAGTGGACTTCAATATGCTTGGTTCTAGCATGGTATACCGGATTAGCTACTAGATGTAGTGAGCTTGTGTTGTCACCAAAAATGTGAGGTGTTGAAGAATGAAGTCCAAGATCTGTGTACAAAGACTTTAACCACATGATTTCTTGAGTTGCATTAGCCAAACCTCTATATTCGGCTTCGGTAGACGATAATCCCACGGTTGGTTGCTTCTTCGATGACCAAGAAATGATTTTTGAACCTGCAAATGATATATACCCTGATGTGCTTCTTCTATCATCTTTAGATCCGGCCCAATCTGCATCTGAGTAGACCTTTAGCTCAATATCTGAAGTAAATGAATAAAACAAACCTTCATTCATGGTCCCCTTTAGGTACTTGGGGACTCTCTTGGCCGCTTCCATATGTGGTCTTCTCGGCTTATGCATAAATTGACTCAATATGCTAACACTATAGCATATATCCACCCTTGTGAGTGTTGCATAGTTCAAACTTCCAACCAAGATTTGATAGCTTGTGATGTCTTCAATTGGCTCTCCTTCATAAGCACTAAGCTTATGATTTTGCTCCATAGGTGTACCTGCACACTTTGTATTTTCCATCTTGAACTTGACGAGCATGTCATGGACATACTTCCTTTGTGTGATGTATATACCTGAATCTGTGTAGATCAACTCCAATCCAAGAAAATAAGTGAGTGGTCCAAGGTCACTTATTTTGAACTCCTCCTTCATTTGACTCTTTACCTGTTTGATTCCTTCAAGATCATTGCCTGTGATAATAATATCATCAACATACACACATAAATAGATCACTTCAGATCCATTCCTCTTTATGAACAAAGAGGTATCCGCCTTGCTAGCTTTGAATCCTTGGTCCTGCAAATAAGTCACCAATCTGAAATTCCAAGCTCTTGGAGCTTGCTTCAATCCATACAAAGCTTTCTTTAGTTTGCATACATAGTTAGGATGATGTGCATCCTCATATCCAGGAGGTTGTGCCATATACACTTCCTCATAAATCCATCCATTCAAGAAAGCATTCTTTACATCAAGTTGATAAAGATTCCAATTTCTAGATGCAGCAAGACTAATGAGAACCCTAATTGTAGGCATTTTTGCAACAGGAGAGAAAGTCTCCTCATAATCAATACCATGGGTTTGAGCAAACACTTTAGCAACTAACTTTGCTTTGTGTCTATTTATACTTCCATCTGGATTCCTCTTGATTTTGTATATCCATCGAGATCCGATTATCTTCATAGATGGCTTGTTAGGTACAAGCTCCCAAGTGTCATTCTCCTTCAAGGCTTCCATTTCTTCATCCATTGCATCTCTCCAAGCTTTCTTGCTTTGTGCTTCTTCGAATGTGGTAGGTTCTTCATTGGTTGAATCCTTTGCAATGTAGATTGAGTGCTTGGTGACCAAAGAAGTATCATAACCAAACCTCTCTGGTTTCTTCTTCTCCCTCGAAGACCTTCTAAGTGGTTGATGTGAGCTCTCGGGTCCATATGTAGCATCCTGCATCTTTGCTTTACCTTTGTTCTTCCATAGCTTTAGTCTTTCCAAGTCTTCTAGGTCAATCTCCGAATCACTTTCTTCAATCTGCTTTGGCTCCTTTGGTTGAAGTGATGGAAAATCTTCATCCAAGTCATATGGCAACTTCACTTTCCTGTCATCATCAAACCATGATTTGTTTTCATCAAAAATTACATCTCTACTCACAGAAAATCCTTTATTGGTTGGATTGTACAATCTATATCCTTTTTGGTTTTGGTCATAACCAATAAATACACACTTCTCTGCCTTGGGATCCAATTTCCCTCTTACTTGAGAAGGAATGTGAGCATAGGCTAAGCATCCAAAGATTTTGCAATGCTCTAGACTAGGTCTTCTTCCATTCCACACTTCATATGGAGTGGTTCCATCTAGTGACTTAGATGGAAGTCTATTTATGAGATATGTGGCTGTAGACACAGCCTCTGCCCATAGGTAGTTTGGCAATCCCTTTTCATTGAGCATGGACCTTGCTTCTTCGACAATAGCTCTGTTCCTCCTCTCTGCTACACCATTGAGTTCGGGTGTATACCTTGTAGTGACTTCCCTTTTAATGCCTCCTTCATACAAGAAGGCATCAAATTCAGAAGAGAAGTATTCTCCTCCACCATCTGATCTGAGTCTTTTCAAAGTCCTACCTGTTTGATTTTCAACAAGAGCAATATACTTCTTAAAGCAATTAAACACTTCATCCTTGTGCTTCATGAAAAACAGAATGGTCCACTTGCTACAATCATCTATGAAAGACACATAATATGTTGAGCCTGATATAGATGGCTCCTTACTTGGACCCCACACATCTGTGTGCACTAGATCCAAAGGATTTTGATACATATATCCTTTCTTATTGAAAGGTTGTCTATGAGCCTTGCCGAGTTGACAAGCTTCACACTTATAAATCATGTGTTGCCTTGTGATATTAGGCAAACCAAGTACACTTTGGTCCCTGCAAATCTGTTTGAGTGTCCTCTCACCAATGTGAGCAAGCCTTTTGTGCCATATCTCAACCTCTGTTAGAGTTTGAGATCCATAGCTAAACAAAGCTATGTTCTTTGTATCTTCCACTTCAAAAGTGAAAAGCCTTCCTGTTTTTTCTCCTTTGGCAATCCTTCGAAAGCCTTGGGTCTTCAACATATGCTCCAAATCGATTGAATCTAACCTGCAATCCTTTTTCAACAATCTGTCCAACACTTATTAATTTTTTGGTAATTGTAGGGACATACAAGACTTTGCTTAAGAGGTTCATATTCCCATCTGATGTCTTCACATTACCTATCTTCTCCATTGAGTGCTTTGTGTCATCTCCCGTCTGCACTTCATGCTTGTTATGAGGATCTTCCAAATCAGAAAGTAAAGCCACATTTCCTGCTACATGGTTCGAGCATCCCGAATCAATGTAAAATATGTGATCATCATCCTTACCCTTCTTCGCTGATAGATTCATAATCAATAATGAATCTTCTTGACTTTGGTCCTCTGCATAGTTATTGTAATCTCTTCTTCCTCTATGGCCACTTTGATAGTTGTTGTTGTTGTTGTAATTGTTGTTGTAGTAGTTGTTGTTGTTGTAGCCTCCATTGTATCTACCTCTATTTGATCCATAGCCACCTCTATTGAATCCTCTTCCTCTTGAGTTCCTCGGGTTCCTGAAACATTCTTCAGTAGTATGGTTAGATAAGCCACATATGTTGCAAGGTTGAGATGATTGGAATCTCCCCCTGCCCTGCTTTCCACCTCTGCCTCTTCCTCTAGCTCTTCCTCTACCCGCAAAGTTTGCTTGGAAAGAGCTACCTTCATCTTCATTCTTCCTATTCTTTGACTTGTCCTTGACCTTAGCTTTATCAGAATACAAGGCAGAAGCTTGATTACCTCTTGAGGACTCACCACCTTTGCTAATCTTTGTTTCATGAGTGAAGAGTTGGCCCATGAGTGTGTTGAGGTCGGGTACATGCATATCCATGTATAAATCCATGGCTGTTGTGAATGACTCCCACTTGTCGTCTGCTTTGATTCCATTCATGATTTGTCTTATGATTTGCTCCTCTTCAATTACCTCTCCAATGCTTCCAAGTTGGTCGGAAATCTCCTTCATCTTTGTGACATAATCAGTCACATTTTGCTTCGGGCTTTTCTTAATTGTTGTGAACTCCATCCACAATTGGTTCTTCCTTGCTCGAGTGTTGGAAGAGAAGAAAGAAGCAAGTGCATTCCAGGTCTCTCTTGATGTCTTGAATCCCTTGACATGAGGTAAAAGAAAATCAGAGATTGAGTTTAGAATATAGGACCTTGCGAGTGCATCCTTCGAACACCAATTCGAAAGTCCTTCCACTTCTTCATGTGATGGTTGCCCTTTGTTCCTCATGGTTGGCATTGCTTCATCTCCGGATATGAATCCATATAGATTCCTCCCTTGAAGGTAAGCCTCCATCCTTAGAGACCATGCCGGGTAGTTGTTTCGATCCAATTTGTCAATTGTTGATGGAAATCCATCTCCCATGTTGCTTGACTATGCTCTGATACCACTGTGAAGAGAGATGGTGGATGCAATCCAAAGATGAGTAGGTGCCGCTACAACCAGCTTCACACCAGCCAACTGAGACTTCAGAGTTGATTAGTAGACCCTTTGAGCTTCCTAAATTCACCAAAATATCAGCCAAGTACTTTGGAACATGTATCCCAAAGGTTTAAGTCAAGACAGACTAGTTGCGAAATGACTAGCTCCCAAAACTTCCTATTTTTGGACATACACCTGCTGGAAAAATTGAACAGTGCTCTCAACCTGGTAGGAATTAGAAAACTTCCTTTTGGGCATAGCAAATAGACTTAGCAAGCTTCCCAATCCAAGTTAAAACTCTTCAAATGATGGACTGAGTACTGAGAACAAGTTTCATCAATTTATGGAACATTCCCACAATTCTCGGGGCTCTGCAGAGATAGACCAATAAGCAGTAAAATGCAGATATCTCCAAAAGTATTAATCGAATGACCTTGAAAATTTATATGCACAAAGTAGACAGTACAAACTATCCAACGCAAGTTAAATCACTGAAAAAGGTTTAGTAGAACTCGAGATATGAGCTTCTGAAGTTACTACTCTGAGTGAGTATAGCAGAGAACAAAACAGAGAAGTAGATGATGATAAATGTATAGGTTCACATATGATTACAGCCACATTGGCAATGAATCTTTGCACAATGGGAGTAGAATGATAGAGCTATGGAGTAAGCTCTTCAATCTCTAGAAAATGACATCAAGTGGTCATGTACAAGGCTTGCTAATCGCCTCTTCCTTCTTGCTCCTTTTATAGCTATTCTTGGAGGGAATTTTGAATTCGAATTCGAATGGCTCCACCTAAAAGTGATCCCCAAAGTTAGGAGAGATTCCCTCAGCTCTAAATTTCGTGGTTTTAGGTAGTTAGAACCACGAATTTGCTTTTACATCATGGATGAGGTAAGCCATCCTTTTCCTTTTTTCTTTTTCCATTTACAAGAGATAAAATGTACTCTTTTACAAGAGGTGTTCACATGACTACTCATGTGACTTACAAATGAGGATAATATATATCAAGCATATCAAGCATGTAGGCTTGGGCAAAATGCACCAACAATATGTACTCACTTTGAGACAAGTATATGCATCTTTTACTCCTATCACGAGTAATGTGCATGCCAAGAATATGTTTGGCATCCCCCAAATCCTTCATATCAAATGTCTGACTCAACTTCTTTTTGAGAAGTGACAAATCATAAGAAGACTTCCCAGCAATCAACATATCATCAACGTAAAGTATCAAGCATATCAAGCTGCCATTAGAACATCTCTTTGTGTAGAGACAATGATCCTCATTGCTCCGAGAATAGCCTTGGGACTTCATAAAAGCATCAAACTTTTGGTACCATTGTCTAGGAGACTGTTTAAGTCCATACAAGCTCTTCTTGAGCTTACAAACTAGACTTTCCTTGCCAGGAACTACATAACCCTCTGGTTGTTCCATATAGATCTCATATGTAAGATCTCCATGCAAGAAAGTTGTTTTCACATCCATTTGGACTAGCTCTAAGTCCTCCATTGCAACGAATCCAAGCAACATGCGCAAAGTAGTCATCTTGACCACTGGAGAGAAGATTTCCTCAAAATCAACACCATGTTGTTGCTTAAAACCCTTTGCAACAAGTCGTGCTTTATATTTTGGAGAAGCACTATCTGATGTGAATTTCAACTTATATACCCATTTACATGGTAAAGCTTTTCTGCCCTTTGGCAAAGGTACTAAGTCCCAAGTACCATTCTTGTAAATAGAATCCAACTCACTCTTCATGGCACGCTCCCACTTGACATGATCCTCTGTCTTCATAGCCTCTTTGTAGCAAGAAGGCTCACCGGCATCTGTTAGCATAACAAAATCTAAACCTGGAACATATCTATCAGGTGGATATGAGACACGTGCAGAACGTCTCAATGGTTGCTGAACAGGAACATGTGCAGACTGATCTGAATGGACATTCTCTTGAACATCCCTATGTGTAGTATTTTTATGCATGCTAACCGGAGGACTACTATCCTCAAACACCACTCTTCTCACTTCAACCTCCTTAATGGGCTGTTTATGCATCTTCGACTCATTAAAAATGACATCACTACTTCTGATCACTGACCGTGTTTTAGGATCCCATAAGCGATATCCAAATTGTCCTTCTCGACCATATCCAAGAAAAATGCATTTCTTTGACTTATGGTCCAACTTTTGTCTAAGATTCTTGGGTATATGAACATATGCTTCACACCCAAAAACTCGAAGATGATCATAATATGGTGGTTTCCCTGTCCATAACTCTTGTGCCACTTTCAGACCTTTGGCAGTACTAGGTGAAAGGTTAATCACATGAACTGCAATCAATACTGCTTCTGCCCAAAAACCTTGTGAGAGGTTTGCATGATGCAACATAGAGACTACTCTATCTTGAATAGTTCTATTCATCCGCTCAGCTACACCATTCTGTATTGGGGTATAAGGAGCTGTAAGCTCTCTACGAATCCCTCTAGACTGACAGAAAAGGCTGAATTCACGTGAGGTATACTCATCCCCATTATCTGAACGTAAATCCTTAAGCTTAGTTCCTTTTTCAGTCTCAACTGAAGCAAGCCATTTTCAGAAAGTAGGGAATACATCATCCTTTGATTTGATAGGATATACCCAGACTTTTCTAGTAGCATCATCTATGAAAGTGACAAAGTAAAGAGAACCACCTAAGGACCTAGTGGGCATAGGACCACACACATCTATATGAACGAGATCTAAAGGCTGAATTGAAGAGTCAATGTGCATTCTATGCACATTTCTGGTTTGCTTTCCATATTGACAATGCTCACAAAATGAAAAATCGGAGAAAGATAACATAGGTAAGTAGCCAGAACGAGAAAGATTTTCCATTCCACTATGAGATATATGGCCCAAACGACCATGCCAAATACAAGCCATAGGCTGTTCAGGAACAGCTAACAAGTGTTCTTTCTGTGATACAAATAAAGGATAAAGTGAGCCAACTTTGCTTCCTTTTGCAATAACCATATTGCCCTTTGATATACGAAAGGACTGAGCATAGAAGACCACCTTGTAACCAAGGTCATCAAGTTGACCAACTGACATCAAACTGTGTGATAACTGAGGTACATGGCGTACATTATGCATAGTAAATTTTGAACCATCAATGAACTGCACAACCACATCTCCAATCCCCACAACATCACACTGGTAAGAGTCACCAAGTCTCACGGTACCAAGAGACTTTGCTGCATAATTAGAAAACCATTCTCTATGTGGTGTCACATGGAAAGAAGCACCAGAATCTAGCAACCAGGTGTGGGAAAGAGAATCAGCCATAAGTGCCTCAGATGGCACAGTACTATCAAGTGTCAACACATCAGCATCATTAGAAATAGCATTAATTTCTTCAATCTTCACAGTCAAAGTAGATGGTGCAGGTAACTGTTTAACATGCCCATCAACATTCTGTCCTTTACCTTTAGCGTTCTTTAATGCATAACAATCTTTCTTCATGTGTCCTTTCTTATGACAAAAATGGCATTCGATATCCCTCTTCCTTGATTTACTTCTACTCTTATTCCGTTGACCATTCTTTTCCTTGTTCTTGCTCCTGCCACGTTGTTGATTCTTTCCTTGGTAAGAATCACAAACATTATATGCATCTCCACTCTGAGTGCCAACCATAGATTTTCTACGAATCTCCTCACTCAAGAGTGCTCCACATATGTCATCATAGACAAGTTTACCGCTAGGTGCACTGTTGCTAATAGCTGTGCAAAACGTATCCCATGATGATGGCAGGGTGCATAACAGCAATACTGCTTTCATTTCATTATCCATATCCATTTTCTGAGCCTGTAACTGGGAGAATATAGCATCAAACTCATTTAGATGAGCAGCAACACTATCTGTGTCCTTCATACGAAGGTTATATAATTTTCTCATCAGATACACTTTATTTGATGCCGTCTCTTTTTCATATGTATTGCATAACTTCTTCCAAAGCTCCTCTGCACTTTCACAGTCTAATACTGTAAAGTAAACATTATCTGCCAAGTGCAAGCGAATGGTAGACCTGGCCATTTCATCTAACTCATCCCAATCATCTTCATCCATGTCAGCAGGCTTCTTTGAAATCCCATTTACTGGCTTCCATTGCCTCCTTTGAATCAGCACATCTTTAATCTGATTCTTCCATAGAGCAAAGTTTGTGCCATCAAATTTTCGGATCTCAAAATGGTCTTTGCCCTGCAAGTTATAACTCCTCCTCAGAACACTAGCACTAGACCCTGATCCACCGGATGTGCCTGAGACCTCTGATGCCATGATCGTACAGAATTGAATAGAATGATAATGGAGCTAGAGGAGTCCAAACACCAACAAATAAGTGTATCAAGGAGTAAATCGACCACTGTATAGTTGACTAAACCAGAAATCTGGAAAAATTTTGCCCGAGTATCCTCTGCAAAATTAGCATATGACGAGTGTCAAAGTATCATAAAACTGCAAGTACTGACATGTCTACCTGCATAGTGAATCACTGACTCCACTGCATATAATCAGTTACCCAATAGAAGCCAACTAGGCTTATCGAGCACCTATGAACAACTATCATACATCTCCTATGGCGAGGCTAGGTAAGTCTTCCACCTGCATCACCAAAGAGAGCCCGACATCTGGGTGTCTCCCAGTTAAGAAAACCTCACCACGACCCTCTTTATCAAACGTAAAAGGCTTTATGCAAAGAACGTAACCACTATATCAATGACCACATGGACGTACATAAGCGGTATCCACAAAAGCGTACATGGTGTGTATGTGCTCAATATATGCAGTAAAATGACACTAAAAGGCTGAGTACACAGCCCAAAAACTAGCCAATAACACCTGCAAGTGTCTGTCAACTCTGATGTTTTAGGCTTTAAAAAACCTGCATAAATTTGTAGCGACTGCTCCCACCAAAACTGAAAACCCCTCAAGAAACCTCTAGTTTTACGAGTGTGGCTGAAACTACAGCCCCAAAGGTTGATATTCATTGTCTCAAAAGTACAAGGAACACTCTTCTTGATGTTCTTCGACCTGTACGAAGAGAACTATGTGCAAAAGTACTCCGAAATGGCTCCAAAAAACACCCCAAAACTGCTTCAAAAATAGGCTTTGAAAGCAAAAAATGAAGCTTTGAGGGACCAAAACTTGTTCAAGGTAATGTCAAGCTTAGTCTTTCCCCTTCTTCAAACACCACAAGAGTGTAGCTTAGTGGCAAGAGATTGCCACGGTTAAGCGAGCTCTGGGGGGAACAGTACTGGGATGGGTGACCTCCCGGGAAGTATCGGGAACCTCTATATTCCTTGATCGTTGAGGTCCTCCCTCGCGCGCAGCCAACGGTGCCAACGGTGACTTCGGTGACTTGGATGACAAGGTATGCCAAGGTCTATGCCTTGGTTGCCACCTTGGTCGTAAGCCTTGGACAAAGCCTGGGGGGGGGCGGGTGCTCGCACAAACGGAACAAAGGTTTTGCCTCGAACTGCTCTGATACCAGTGAAGTGTTTCAATGGCGATGCACCACAGTGCGCTCTCCTTCTCGAGAGCTCCACGACGATATGCTCGGAGTAGAAAGCCAAGCTCCTGGGGCCGCACACAGTACTTCGCACAGAGGCTGTAGAATACGCAGAAAACACAGTACACAGGAAGCACGAAGACAGACTTCTTAGGTCTTAATAAAGCGGTCGAACTTATAGTCTATGACTGACCAGGCCACTATATGTTTTATTAAAGAACATATACAAAGAAGTGTCCGGTGGCCATTTGGCCTTTCACATGGGCACTAACGGTAACAGGAACTAGCTATGGAGGTTTTCGGACTAAAGAACATAGTAAGTCATAGTGCCCAAGACCTTGCAGATCATCTTACCTGGGTAGAGGATCAAATATCAACAATATCAACTCAGATTTGAATCTTCACGAAGAAGAGTTTGAAGATAAAAGTGAAATTGATTGAGGAGGTGGATTTGAAGAGTGATCAGGCATAGTGGTGACGAGCACATAAAAAAGAATGAGGAGACAAGAAGATGAGTGTAGAAATGGAAAACTAGGTCAAAGAAAAAATGGAAAGAAAAAGAGAAAAGAAGAGAAAAAATCGAGGAGGTATTGAAGAGAAGATTTGGGTAGTGGTTCTAATCAAGAGAGAAATGGAAATGGAGTAGAAAAATAAAGAGACAAGGAGATGAGCATGAATATAAAAAACTAGTTCTTTTTTCCAGAAAAGAAGGAAAAAAAGAAGAAAAAAATGCCAAAAAAAGGGGGGGATGTGATGAATATTGTATGTATGTTCTTTGATTGCTTGTTTGTTTCCACGTATGTTTGCATGTGTTTTTGAGTTTATATATATAATTATAAAAAAAAAGAGAGAAAAAGAAAAAAAAGAGGATGAGGTGGATAAAAAAGGGACCATCAAAGGTAGAACAATGAGTGAGCAAAGAATAGAATGGAAGTGAGGAGTGGAAAAGGAGGAGTGGAAATGAGTAGATATAGAAGCTAACTCGTAACCTTGAGTGGACGTGATGATCGAAGAAAGAGTTGATGAGGCGATGGAATTAGATGGAGAAATATAGAAATAAATTGGATAAGAAGTGAGATAAGATCTGTGATGAGTGTTCGAGATTCGAGCGAAGTGATGATTGAGAAGTGAGTAAGATACTTCCAAGTATGGAGGAGAAAAGCAAGAAGAGATGAAAAGAGAAAGAGTAGGGAAAAGTGAGGGAAACTTGAGGGGAAACAAAACATCATGTTGCATGAGAAAGCAATAGGGATTTTCAAATTCAAAACTGATGAATGAAACTAGAGGAGATTGGAAAAAGAGTGTTACAGAGACAAGTCGTTGAGAACTAGTTACAAAAGAGCATGTCAAGTGGAGGTCGATAATTGAAGAACATATGAGTTGAGGATTGAGAAGGTCAAATGGGTGGAAAATGAAGAAGAAGAATGAGAAATAGAAAGATTGGGAATGAATATAAGCAGAGGGAGAGTCAGTTTAGGGAGTGAAGAATTGGGAAGCTTGAGTGACAAAAAGAAAAGATTTAGAGAGAAGAAAAAGAGGTTTTAATAGAGTGTGTCTCAATGACATGGAAGAAATTGTGAAAGAAAAAGAATGAGCAAAAATGAAGTCGAGGAAAATAATTAATGTTCTTGATCTTCAATGACACTCCATCAAGAGAAAGTGTTCCCTTCTTTGAGACGATTACAACTAGGTGTGTCATTGGCAAGAATAGCTTAGGTCTGACTAGGGTTTACTTCTTTGAGACCACATGTTTGAGATGTGAGGATGGACGGATCGAGTTGTGTTGCAAACGTAGGAGATGAAGTGACACTTTTTTAGGTTGCAAATGATGAGATGGTTAGTATGTGAAGGTCTTAAGGGAAAGAGTTGACTATAGAGTGTAGTGATTGAATTTTAGCTCAAGTAGTAGGAGAGAGATGGTATGTTTCATTGGGATAGCCACAGAGGGGTTATATGTATGTGATGTGATGTGTTGGGATGGTGGGGAAATAAGCCCTTTCTTCTATCTCCTAATCCTTGAGACTTTGGAACAAGAAAAAAAGAAAGAGAAATAATTGTCTATATATATGTGTGTTGTCAGTGCACTACGGTGGGCTAGTAGGTAGGTGGAACGACCTTGATCAGGTGATCAAGGCCAAGAGTTGATGCTAGTTTCATCATAGGCCCGACCTATATGTTGCTATGTTCCTATGTGGGCCGATAGGCAGGTGGATTCACTTTGGCCAGGTGGTCAAAGCCATTAGCTAATGTTGGTTTTGCATAGGGTAAGTGTTGTGTGCAACTGTTAGCTCCCTTAATTGTTGATTTTTTGTACTAACGGGTGGCCATTTTATAGTATGTGGTTGATTTAGCATGAGCAAATTGGGGAGGAGTTCAGTGGTCTTGACCAAATGCGAACTGATGGCGTAGCTCCTAATGCTACAACATTCATTTCCATTCTCAAAGAAGGATGTTGCCAACATGGTGTTGGAACGGAACCATTAACTTGTTTAGAGTTGGGGTTTTTTTTTCCAGATACAACCACCTTTGCTTATGTCCATTAAGTTATGCAGGGAGAATCGTGAGAGGCTGGTGACTTTAGGCATGCAAGGCATTTATTGGAGATGATTCCAATGCCACTGGAGTCAACACAAATATCTGACACCGAATTTCTGCCATGAGCAAGTGGGAAAGGTGCTTGTAGGGGCGGCGGTCTACTGCCCTCCTTCAGGAGCTGTCAGAGCATGACAAAGGGGTTAAACCCCATTACTCTACATGTGCAAAGAATCTAATAGATTCTAAAGAGAAACAAAAGAAAAGTTTTGAGATTGCATGGGGCATCTTCAATTTCAAGGTTATGTCATTTTGTTTGCACAATCCTTAGCCACAATCCAAAAATTAATATGTAACCTCTTAAAAGAGGCCCTCAGGAAGAGCTAAGCGCTATATGTGGATGATTTTTATTCATAATCAAACAAAAGACAAGTTCATATCTCATAGTTCAAGAGAGTTCCTAGAAGTGTGGAAGAGTATACCTAAATCACAAAAACTTTGTTGTTATAGTGATACAATGCAAAAGCCTACGATCTATCGTGCCCAAGAATAAAATATATATCGATGAAGGTAACCACTTTAGAAATTCCCAAACCTAGGAATATAAAAGAAGTATATGTTTTTATGGTAAATTGTGGGTATTATAGAAGATGCATACATATTTATAAAAATATATGAAACCTCTATAAGGACTCATCATTAATTTTGGATGGAGTGAATGAATGAGACAAGGCTTTTGAGAAACTACATAAAAGGTTGATCTCACTTCCCATCCATAATGTGCTAGATTAGAATGAGACATTTCATAGACATATGGATGCTTCCAATCACACTATAGGTTTTGTATGGGCTCTACCAATGGAAAACAAGGATATGGCATGGTCCATGTGGTCAAGACATTTACTCATTACCTATTTACAAATAAGTTTAAGCTCTTTGTAGATCGTCAAAAACTACGATACTTGGTAAAAAGTCATGAAGCATAGGAGTTTGATGACAAAAGGGAACATCACATAAGAGTTGATCATCTTTCTAGATTAACTAATTCAGAACCTATGTGAGAAGTTTGGACCAAAGAAAAGATGTATTCCTCTAAGTGAGCAATACTTTGAGCAAAATAAGGAATCACCACACTCTAGCAAGAACTAAATATCAAAGAGACAATGGAAAATTATCTTCATTTATGGATGGTGAAGAGTGGATAATGCTAGTGAATGCACTGCATCTTGAGGTTTAGGATTTCTAATAATACATAAGAATTCAACCTTATTTCACCCACAAACAAATGAACAAATTGAGTACAGACCTAATCATTTGCCTGATTTTAAATAAACATGTTAATAAGCAGATATTTAGTTGGGGCAAGCAAGTACATGCATGTCCTTTTGGGTCTATTGTGTTTCTTTTGATATGGCACTAAGAAAAACTCTTAATTTGTATGGTCGAGCTCATAATTACACATAGACTTTTTAATGTCCACCTTAAGAGTGGTCAAAGCATAGGAGGTGATCGGGCACAAGATGTGATAGTAGTTAGATGTCATAGAATAATTGCAACAAACAAGATTGAGAGAAAAAGTAGGAATATATATGGAAAAGAAAAGATAACATATCTATTATGATTCCCAAAAAACAAAGACTTCAAGATCTAGTATTCTTCTACACTTTAAAAACAAGATACTAGGAAATTGCAGAAAGACTCTTTCTAATAGTATCAATAAGAGGAGTGGTCAAACTAGCCCCCCTTAAAGGGGACAAGTTTTGGAATTATGTAAGCAAGTTTCATTAATTCAAAAGATTCTTTCAAGACTTTAGAAGGCTATGAATAGAAAGGTTGATGAACATCAAATCTAAGAACTATTGGAGTTAGATGTCTGCGGAAGCACACGAACAGCACAAGGAAGAAGAACAAGCTTGGAGCACAACACACAAGACTGAATGTATTACTAGAGAATTACAAAAGATAAGTAGCCCGTTAGGGAAATAGGCGTATATACAAGCTGGGGGAAAAAACCCTCCTAAAGAGGGAAAAAAGTGTCGCGGCGGTCCTAGAGTGTTCACACACATCACTACCTAAATATATCAACAAATCCCCCCTGGGAGTGATGTGGTTGTTGATATATTTAGGTAGTGATGTGTGTGAACACTCTAGGACCAACGGGGCACTTTTTTCCCTCTTTAGGAGGTTTTTTTCCCCCGGCTTGTACATACGCCTATTGCCCTAATGGGCTACTTATCTTTGTACATTCTCTAGTAATACATTCAGTATTGTGTGTTTGTGCTCCAAGCTTCTTCTTCTTCCTTGTGTTGTTCGCGTGCTTCCGCAGACGTCTATCTCCAACAATTGGTATCAGAGCAGGTCGTCGCTTCTTCTAGGGCGCCGTCGACACTCCTTCGTTTGCAGTCTCAAATTCGCACGAAATTTGGTGAGCATACTCAGGGTGTTTCCGAGATCAAAACTGCTTCGCTCTGTCGTGCCGAAATCGCGATCTGAGCTCGTTTCGACCTCCGAACGCATTATCGCAGCGCTTGTGCAGGCTATTTCGTCCTTTTGTGCCAAAGGTATATACCAGTTTCTGTTCGCCAGTTTAAGCGTCTCGAAGTCTGCTACAGGTCTAGTAGAACTCGTCTGGGCAGTTTTGTTCAACTTTTTGAGATACATTCAATTTTTTGCATCAAGGTATTTTAGTCACCGGCCATGGCTGAAAGCAGTGATGTATTCCGTATGTTGGCTGTTGAGGATAAGTTGGATGGTACCAACTACCCATTATGGGCTTATATGATGCGACATGTACTGGTTGCAAAAGGATTGTGGAACATTGTGTAGGATGTTGAAAGACGTCCTGTTACACCTGTAACGACAGGTACTACAAATACAGGTATTGGAGCTGATGAAGATGGTGTCGAAGATGATATTCCGCAGATTCTTGTTCGTGCTGCTGTTTTTGTTGCACCTACTGCAGAGCAGATTCGTTGGGATGGCAGAGATGCCCAGGCACATGCATTGATAGCTTTGTCTGTCAAACGTGCCATTATTCCTCACATTCGCTCTTGCAGAACAGCAAAGGATGCTTGGGATACACTTACCACTTTGTACCAGGCTAGGAATGAGGCTCGTGTTGCTTACCTCCGAAAACAGTTGGAGAGTGAGCACATGAATGAAGGTGATTCTATGGACAATTTTCTTACAAAGATCAAAGACCTGAAGGAACAATTGATTTCTGCTGATGAGGTTATACTAGATAGCTCACTTGTGCAGACCGTTCTGAATGGTCTTCCTGACTCATATCAGAGTTTTGCCTCTACTCTTCGGTTAATGATGAAAGGCAATCTGAATGCCTTGTCATTTGAGGAATTAGTCTTTGCTATTGCAAGAAGATCAGTCCAGGCAGAACAGGTCCATTATGCGTGTTGCAGATCAAGCTTTCCTGGCTAGTCAGAAGGGCAAGGGAAAATGGAGCTCTTCTACTAGTAAGCAGAAATCTGCAAATGCTGCACAATCGAAGAACCAGGATTAAGATGAGAAGAAATCAGAAAAGCAGAAATTGTTCTGCAAGTACTGTAAAGGAAATGATCATATTATAAAGAACTGTCCAAAACTGGCTGCTAAAGAGGCAAAGAAGAAAGAGGCTGGAATGGTTGTTGCAGAGGCCTCTACACCAAAAACAGAGTCTGCAAATCTTGTGCAAGAAGAAGAATGGGCGTTTACTACTGTCTGCAGTTTTGACCCATCTTCTCATGATCAGTGCATGTCTGTAGTAGACTCAGATGTTTGCCAGTACTTTGACAGTGGGGCGACCAAACATATTACCTCGCAGCGCAGTTTCTTCTCTTCACTCGAGCCTGCCCCTACAGGGAATACTATCACATGCGCCAATAACTCCTCTTATCGTGTTATGGGAGTTGGTAAGATCATTCTGACTACTGCTGATGGTAGTTCTTTCACTTTGTCAGATGCTTTATTTGTGCCTGGGATCAAAAAGAACCTGTTATCAGTTTTTGCATTAGCCAAGATTGGCTTGGTTGTGAAATTCGTTGATGACAGGTGTACAGTCCATGATCTCTCAAATGACGATGTGATTATTGCTTCTGGCATTTTATGTCGTGGGCTGTATAAGCTCATAGACTATGAAAGATCTGTGAATGATTCGGCATGTGCAGTTCATGATTCTCAGGCTATGTTAGATGCAAAGCTTTGGCATGCACGCTTTGGTCATCTGAATTTTGCTAGTTTGTTACGCCTGCAGAAATCTAAAATGGTCTCCTCTTTGCCCAAACTTGAGGCACCTGGAAAACATGTTTGTGAAGGCTGTATTTTGGGCAAAATGCAGCGTTCTTCCTTTCCAAAAGATGGTACAGTTCGGGCTACGCAGAAATTGCAGCTTGTACATAGTGATGTCTGTGGTCCTATGCAGACACCCTCTTTTGGAAATTACCTTTACTTCCTGACTTTCATTGATGATTTTTCCAGGCATGCATGGGTATATCCACTCAAAGCAAAGTCCGAAGTATTAATGTGCTTCAAACAGTTTTTGGTTTTGGCTGAAAATCTGTCAGCATGTAAAATGGGCACCCTCCGTTCTGATCGAGGGGGGAATATATGTCTTCAGATTTTAATGCATTTTTGGCTGAACGTGGGATAAAACACCAGTGTACAGTGCCGTATACACCTCAACAGAATGGAGTTGCTGAACGAAAGAACAGGTCACTCATGGAGATGGCGAGGTGCATGGTCAAAAGTCAGGCTTTACCACATAGTTTCTGGCTTGAGGTTGTCATGTGTGCAGCATATGTACTGAACAGGTGTCCCACTAAAGCGTTGTAGTCTATCACTCCATATGAGGCTTGGCATGACCGCAAGCAATCTGTTGCTCATCTGCGTGTTTTTGGTTGTTTGGCATATGCATTAGTGCCTGAACAACATCGCAGAAAATTGGATGATAAGGTAGTAAAATGTATTTTTTTTGGGTACAGTTTTGAAAGTAAAGACTATCGTCTATATCATCCACAGACTAAATGCATTTTGGTTAGCCGTGATGTTGTCTTTGTGGAAGATGCTATTCAGCCATTGCTTTCATGTACTAAGGAGACATCTGTTAGCTCCAAAGACATGTATGATACTTTGATGCCTCTTTTTACATGTGGACAGGCTAGTGCTGGTCCTAATGAGGCAACTTCTCAGCCTTTGCAAGTTTCATATGATGATGCAGATCATTCCATTTCTGATGCAGATTTACATGATGCACTTGTTGATGAGAGAGCTGATATTGAGGAGGCAAAAACTATGCCAAAATGGCTGGTGCAGACTTTGCGTGATAGCAAATTAGATGCACCTTTGTCATATCGTACTCGTTCAGGCTCTCATAGTGCCTCCTTTGCATCAGATTGCTATGCTATGGCTGCATCTAGTCTCTGTGATGAGAATGAGCCTGTTTCTTTTGATGAAGCACAAAATTCAGAAAATTGGATGGCTGCTATGCAATCTGAATATGATGCTATAATGAAGAATGGTACATGGTCTTTATGTGACTTGCCTCCTGGCAAGAAGGCCATTGACACTAAGTGGGTATACAAGCTGAAGCGTAAACCTGATGGTACAGTTGACAGGTATAAGGCTAGGCTTGTTGCAAAGGGTTATGCACAGGAAAGAGGCATTGATTTTGATGAGACCTTTGCACCTACATGCCGTATGACTACTCTTCGGAGCATTTGTGCACTTGCATCCCATCATGGTTGGAATGTACATCAGTTGGACATTAAAACAGCATTTCTGAATGGTGACTTGCATGAAGAAGTGTATGTTTTTCAACCCCGTGGCTTTGTGCAGAAAGGGCATGAAAACCAGGTTTGCAGGTTAAAGAAGGCATTATATGGTTTAAAGCAAGCACCACGTGCTTGGTATGAGAAGATACATGCCTATCTGATTGCACATGGTTTTGAGAACAGTCCAACTGAAAGCACCTTATATGTTAAACGTGCTAATGATGTGCTTCTGATCATTGTTGTCTATGTTGATGACATGCTGCTCACTGGTCCTATTGAGACACATATTGCTGATTTTAAGGCTGATTTGCATGCCTCATTTGAGATGTCTGATTTGGGGCATTTGCATCACTATTTGGGCATTCAGTTTATGCACATTGATGGTGGAATGGCTTTGTGTCAAACGAAATATATTGACACATTATTGCAGCGTTTTGGCCTTGAAGACTATAAGCCTATTGCCACTCCTATGGAGAGAGGTTTACGATTGAGTCTTCATGATGCTGGAGATGCATTTGATGTTGTTCTCTATCAGCAGGCTGTTGGATGCTTGATTTACTTATGCATTACTCGGCCAAATATTCAGTTTGTTGTCTCACAGATGAGCAGGTTTATGCATTGCCCAGGAGTCATGCATTGGAAAGCGGTTAAGCGCATCTTTTGCTACTTGAGTGGTACTCGGCTACTTGGGTTGTTTTATCCCAAGGGGGGATCACTACCGCCAGATTTGCATGCTTTTCTGACTCAGATTGGGCTGGTTGCTATGACACTCGTGTGTCCACCAGTGGTTTTTGCTTCATGCTTGGTAGCTCATGTATATCTTGGTTGAGCAAGAAGCAGCCTACTATGGCCACTTCCAGTTGTTAGGCTGAGTATAGGGCAGCTTTCACAGCGACTGTTGAGTGTGTGTGGCTCAGATGCCTTATGGCTGATTTGGGTGTTGGATAGTCTTCTGCCACCACCATCTTCACTGACAGTCAGAGCGCATTGGAAGTTGCCAGGAACCCTGTGTTCCATGCTCGCACTAAGCACATTGAGGTGCATTATCACTATGTCAGAGAGAGGTTCTCTGCTGGGGAGATCAGCTTGGCATATGTGCCCACGCAAGAGAACATTGCAGACCTTTTCACGAAGGCTCTGCCTAGGGAGAATTTTGAAGCTTTCCGCAAAGCTTTGGGCTTACTTTCTTTTGTGGAATGATTTCCACATAGCTTGGCACTTCCTTATACATGAGTGCCAGCTCCTTGTTCACCTCATCACTCCCAGGGGGGATTTGTTGATATATTTAGGTAGTGATGTGTGTGAACACTCTAGGACCGCCAGGGCACTTTTTTCCCTCTTTAGGAGGTTTTTTTCCCCCGGCTTGTACATACGCATATTGCCCTAATGGGCTACTTATGTTTGTACATTCTCTAGTAATACATTCAGTATTGTGTGTTTGTGCTCCAAGCTTCTTCTTCTTCCTTGTGCTGTTCGCGTGCTTCCGCAAACATCTATCTCCAACAGTGGTGAACAAGGAGCTGGCACTCATGTATAAGGAAGTGCCAAGCTATGTGGAAAGTAAGCCCAAAGCTTTGCGGAAAGCGTCAAACTTCTCCCTAGACAGAGCCTTTGTGAAAAGGTCTGCAATGAAAGGAAGTAAGCCCAAAGCTTTGCGGAAAGCGTCAAACTTCTCCCTAGACAGAGCCTTTGTGAAAAGGTCTGCAATGTTCTCCTGCGTGGGCACATATGCCAAGCTGATCTCCCCAGCAGAGAACCTCTCCCTGACATAATGATAATGCACCTCAATGTGCTTAGTGCGCGCATGGAACACAGGGTTCCTCGCAACTGCCAATGCGCTCTGACTGTCAATGAAGATGGTGGTGGTAGAAGACTGACCAACACCCAAATAAGCCATAAGGCATTTGAGCCACACACACTCAAGAGTAGTTGTGAACGCTCCCCTATACTCAGCCTCACAATTGAAAGTGGCCACAGTAGGCTTCTTCTTGCTCAACCAAGATATACATGAGCTACCAAGCATGAAGCAAAAGCCACTAGTGGATACACGAGTGTCATAGCAACCAGCCCAATCAGAGTCAGAAAAAGCATGCAAATCTGGCGGTAGTGATCCCCCCTTAGGATAAAACAACCCAAGTAGCCGAGTACCACTCAAGTAGCGAAAGATGCGCTTAACCGCCTGCCAATGCTTGGCTCCTCGGCAATGCATAAATCTGCTCATATTTTAGACAGCAAACTGAATATCTAGCCGAGTAATGCATAAGTAAATCAAGCACCAATAGCCTGCTGATAGAGAACAGCAACAAATGCATCTCCAGCATCATGAAGACTCAATCGTAAACCTGTCTCCATAGGAGTAGCAATAGGCTTACAGTCTTCAAGGCCAAAACGCTGCAATAATGTGTCAATATATTTCGTTTGACACAAAGCCATTCCAGCATCAACTTGCATAAACGGAATGCCCAAATAGTGATGCAAATGCCCCAAATCAGACATCTCAAATGAGGCATGCAAATCAACCTTAAAATTAGCAATATGCTTCTCAATAGGACCAGTGAGCAGCATGTCATCAACATAGACAACAATGATCAGAAGCACATCATTAGCACGCTTAACATATAAGGTGATCTCAGTTGGACTGTTTTCAAAACCATGTGCAATCAGATAGGCATGTATCTTCTCATACCAAGCACATGGTGCTTGCTTTAAACCATATAATGCCTTCTTTAACCTGCACACTTGGTTTTCATGCCCTTTCTGCACAAAGCCACGGGGCTGAAAAACATACACTTCTTCATGCAAGTCACCATTCAGAAATGCAGTTTTAATGTTAAACTGATGTACATTCCAACCATGATGGGCTGCAAGTGCACAGATGCTCCGAACAGTAGTCATACGACATATGGGTGCAAAGGTCTCATCAAAATCAATGCCTCTTTCTTGTGCATAACCCTTTGCAACAAGCCTAGCCTTATACCTGTCCACTGCACCATCAGGTTTAAGCTTCAGCTTGTATACCCACTTAGTACCAATGGCTTTCTTGCCAGGAGGCAAGTCACATAAAGACCAAGTATCATTCTTCATTATAGCATCATATTCAGATTGCATAGAAGCCATTCAATTTTCTGAATTTTGTTCTTCATCAAAAGAAACAGGCTCATTATCATCACAGAGACTAGATGCAGCCATAGCATAGCAATCTGATGCAAAGGAGGCACTATGAGAGCCTGAACGAGTACGATATGACAAAGGTGTATCTAATTTGTTATCACACAAAGTTTGCACCAGCCATTTTGGCATAGTTTTTTACTGCTCAATATCAACTCTCTCATCAACAAGTGCATCATGTAAATCTGCATCAGAAATGGAATGATCTGCATCATCATACGAAACCTGCAAAGGCTGAGAAGTTTCCTCATTAGGACCAGCACTAGACTGTCCACCTGTAAAAAGAGGCATCAAAGTATCATACATGTCTTTGGAGCTAACAGATGTCTCCTTAGTACATGAAAGCAATGGTTGAATAGCATCTTCCACAAAAACAACATCACGGCTAACGAGATTGCGTTTAGTCTGTGGATGATACAGATGATAGCCTTTACTTTCAAAACTGTACCCAACAAAAATACATTTTACTGCCTTATCATCCAATTTTGTGCGATGTTGTTCAGGCACTAATGCATATGCTAAACAACCAAAAACACACAGATGAGCAACAGATGGCTTGCGGTCATGCCAAGCCTCATATGGAGTAATAGACTACAACGCTTTAGTGGGACACCTGTTCAGTACATATGCTGCACACATGACAGCCTCAAGCCAGAAACTATGTGGTAAAGCCTGACTTTTGACCATGCACCTCGCCATCTCCATGAGTGACCTATTCTTTCTTTCAGTAACTCCATTCTGTTGAGGTGTATAAGGCACTGTACACTGGTGTTTTATCCCACGTTCAGCCAGAAATGCATTAAAATCAGAAGACATATATTCCCCCCCTCGATCAGAATGGAGGGTGCCCATTTTACATGCTGATAGATTTTCAGCCAAAACCAAAAACTGTTTGAAGCACATGAACACTTCGGACTTTGCTTTGAGTGGATATACCCATGCAATCATCAATGAGAGTCAGGAAGTAAAGGTAATTTCCAAAAGAGGGTGTCTGCATAGGACCACAAACATCACTATGTACAAGTTGCAATTTCTACATAGCCCGAACTCAACCATCTTTTGGAAAGGACGAATGGTGCATTTTGCCCAAAATACAACCTTCACAAACATGTTTTCCAGGTGCCTCAAGTTTGGGCAAAGAGGACACCATTTTAGATTTCTACAGGCATAGCAAACTAGCAAAATTCAGATGACCAAAGCGTGAATGCCAAAGCTTTGCACCTTACATAGCCTGAGAATCATGAACTGCACATGCCGAATCATTCACAGATCTTTCATAGTCTATGAGCTTATACAGCCCACAACATAAAATGCCACAAGCAATAATCACATCGCCATTTGATAGATCATGAATTGTACACCTATCATTAACAAATTTCACAACCAAGCCAATCTTGGCTAATGCAGAACCTGATAACAGATTTTTCTTGATCCCTGGCACAAACAAAGCATCTGACAAAGTGAAAGAACTACCATCAGCAGTAGTCAAAATGATCTTAGCAACTCCCATAACAAGATAAGAGGAGTTGTTGGTGCATGTAACAGTATTCCTTGTAGGGCTAGGCTCGAGCAAAGAGAAGAAACTACGCTACGAGGTAATATGTTTGGTCGCTCCACTGTCAAAGTACCAAACATCTGAGTCTACTGCAGACATGCACTGCTCATGAGAAGATGGGTCAAAACTGCAAACAGTAGTAAACGCCCATTCTTCTTCCTGCACAAGATTAGCAGACTCTGTTTTTGGTGTAGAGACTTCTGCAACAACCATTCGAGCCTCTTTCTTCTTTGCCTCTTTTGCAGCCAGTTTTGGACAGTTCTTTATGATATGATCATTCCCTTTACAGTACTTACAAAACAATTTCTGCTTTTCTTATTTTTTCTCATCTTTGTCTTGGTTCTTCGAATGTGCAGCATTTGCAGATTTCTACTCACTAGTAGAAGAGCTCCAGTTTCCTTTGCCCTTCTGACTAGCTAGGAAAGCTTGATCTGCAACACGCATAATGGATCTGTTCTGCTTGGACTGATCTTCCTGCAACAAAACAGAGACTAACTCCTCAAATGACAAGGCATTTGGATTGCCTTTCATCATCAACCGAAGAGTAGAAGCAAAACTCTGATATGAATCAGGAAGACCATTCAGAACGGTCTGCACAAGTGAGCTATCTGGTATAACCTCATCAGCAGAAATCAACTATTCCTTCAAGTCTTTGATCTTTGTTAGGAAACTGTCCATAGAATCACCTTCATTCATGTGCTCACTCTCCAACTATTTTCGGAGATAAGCAACATGGGCCTCATTCCTAGCTTGGTACTACAAGCATAAATGAGAATAAGAAAATATATTAGTGTTTTATTTTCTTGTTCTCTTTGACCATCAATCTTTATGGTCTCCACTACTCAACTTCAGTTGAACTTCTTGTTTTTCAAAAAGAAATCTCTAAATGTTTCCCATGAATATTACATCTTGATCCAAAATTATGGATTGAGACAACCCATGCAATCCAAAGATGTGCTAAATAAACAAACAACTACTTATGGAGCTATCACTATCTCCTATGTAGTAGTGATCCACATCCTACTCCTTACATCCACCACAACTAGGAGCTTTGCAGCTTGCCCCTCTTTCATACAATCACTTTGATAGCTACTAGCCTAATGTTGGTATATTTAGGTAGTGATGTGTGTGAACACACTAGGAACGCCAGGGCACTTTTTTCCCTCTTTAGGAGGTCTTTCTCCCTTGGCTTGTATATACGCCTATTGCCCTAATGGGCTACTTATCTTTGTACACTCTCTAGTAATATATTCAGTATTGTGTGTTGTGCTCCAAGCTTCTTCTTCTTCCTTGTGTTGTTCGCGTGCTTCTGTAGACTTCTAACTCCAACAATTGGTATCAGAGCAGGTCGTCGCTTCATCTAGGGCACCATCGACACTCCTCCGGTTGCAGTCTCAGAATCGCATGAATTTTGGTGAGCATACTCAGCATGTTTTGAAGATCAAAACAACTTCATTTTGTGGTGCCAAAGTCACGATCTGAGGTCGTTTCGGCCTCCAAATGCACTATCACAACGCTTGTGCAACCTATTTCGTCTTTTTGTGCCAAAGGTATATACCTGTTTCGGTTTGCCAGTATAAGCATCTCAAAGTCTTCTACAGGTTTACCAAAACTCGTCTGGGCAGTTCCGTTCAACTTTTTGAGATACAATCAATTTTTTGCATCAAGGTATTTTAGTCACCGGCCATGGCTGAAAGAAGTGATGTATTTCGTATGTTGGCTGTTGAGGATAAGTTGGATGGTACAAAGTACCCATTATGGGCTTATATGATGCGACATGTATTGGTTGCAAAAGGACTGTGGAACATTGTGCAGGGTATTGAAAAATGTCCTATCACACCTGCAATTGTTACAACTACAGAAACTGAAGTTGATGCAGAAGGTGTCAAAGATAATGACATTCTGCATATTCCTGATCATATTGCGGTTTCTACTGCACCTACTATAGACCAAATTTGTTGGGATGGCAGATATGCCCAGGCACATGCATTGATAGCTTTGTCTGTCAAACGTGCCATTATTCCTCACATACGCTCTTGTAGAAGAGCTAAGGATGCTTGGGATACTCTTACCACGTTGTATCAAGCTAGGAATGAGGCTCGTGTTGCTTACCTCCGAAAAGAGTTGGAGAGTGAGCACATGAATGAAGGTGATTCCATGGACAGTTTTCTAACAAAGATCAAAGACTTGAAGGAATAGTTGATTTCTGCTGATGAGGTTATACTAGATAGCTCACTTGTGCAGACCGTTCTGAATGGTCTTCCAGAATCATATCAGAGTTTTTCTTCTACTCTTCGGTTGATGATGAAAGGCAATCCAAATGCCTTGTCATTTGAGGAGTTAGTCTCTATTCTGTTGCAGGAAGATCAGTCCAGGCAGAACAGGTCCATTATGCATGTTGCAGATCAAGCTTTCTTGGCTAGTCAGAAGGGCAAAGGAAAATGGAGCTCTTCTACTAGTAAGCAAAAATCTGCAAATGCTGCACATTCGAAGAACCAAGATAAAGATGAGAAAAAATCAGAGAAGCAGACATTGTTTTGCAAGTACTGTAAAGGGAATGATCATATCATAAAGAACTATCCAAAACTGGTTGCTAAAGAGGCAACGAAGAAAGAGGTTGGAATGGTTGTTGTTGAAGCATGTCCACCAAAAACGGAGTCTTCTAATCTTATGCAGGAAGAAGAATGGGTGTTTACTACTGTTTGCAGTTTTGACCCATCTTCTCATGAGTAGTGCATGTCTGTAGTAGGCTCAGATACTTGATACTTTGACAGTGGGGCGACCAAACATATAACCTCACAGCGCAGTTTCTTCTCTTCACTCGAGCATGCCCCTACAGGGAATACTATTACATGGGCCAACAACTCCTCTTATCATGTTATGGGGGTTGTTAAGATCATTTTGACTACTCCTGATGGTAGTTCTTTCACTTTGTCATATGCTTTGTTTGTGCTAGGGATCAAGAAAAATATGTTATCAGTTTCTAAATTAGCCAAGATTAACTTGGTTGTGAAATTTGTTGATGACAGATGTATAGTTCATGGTCTGTCAAATGGGGACATGATTATTGCTTCTGCCATTCTATGTCATGGGCTATATAAGCTCATAGATTGCTATGCCTGCAGAAATCTGAAATGGCATCCTCTTTGCCTAAACTTGAGGCACCAGGAAAACATGTTTGCGAAGGCTGTATTTTGGGCAAAATGCAGCGTTCCTCCTTTCCGAAAGATGCTTCAGTTCGGGCTACTCAGAAATTGCAGCTTGTACATAGTGATGTTTGTGGTCCTATGCAGACACATTCTTTTGGAAATTATCTTTACTTCGTGACTTTCATCGATGATTTTTCCAGGCATGTATGGGTATATCAATTGAAGGAAAAGTCCCAAGTGTTCATGTGCTTTAAAAAGTTTTTGGTTTTGGCTAAAAATTTGTCAGCATGTAAAATGGGCACCCTCTGTTCTGATCGAGGGGGGGAATATATGTCTTCTGATTTTAATGCATTTCTGGTTGAATGTGGGATAAAACACCAGTGTACAAGGCCGTATACACCTCAATAGAATGGAGTTGCTGAACGAAAGAACATGTCACTCATGGAGATGGCGAGGTGTATGGTCAAGAGTCAGGCTTTACCACATAGTTTCTGGCTTGAGGTTGTCATGTGTGCAACATATGTACTTAACAGGTGTCCCACTAAAGTGCTGCAATCTATCACTCCATATGAGGCTTGACATGATCGCAAGCCATCTTTTGCACAACTACGTGTTTTTGGTTGTTTGGCATATGCATTAGTGCTTGAACAACATCGTAGAAAATTGGATGATAAAGCAATAAAATGTATTTTTGTTGGGTACAGTTCTGAAAGTAAAGACTATCATCTGTATCATCCATAGAATAAACGCTAAGGAGATATCTGTTAGCTCCAAAGACATGTATGATACTTTGCTGCCTCTTTTTACAGGTGGACAGTCTAGTGCTGGTCCTAATGAGGCAACTTCTCAACCTTTGCAGGTTTCATGTGATGATGCAGATCATCCCATTTCTGATGCACATTTACATGATGCACTTGTTGATGAGAGAGCTAACATTGAGGAGGCAAAAACTATGCCAAAATGGCTGGTGCAGACTTTGCATGACAGCAAATTAGATAAACCTTTGTCATATCATACTCGTTCAGGCTCTCATAGTGCCTCTTTTGCATCAGATTGTTATGCTATGGTTGCATCTACTCTATGTGATGAGAATGAGCTTGTTTTGTTTGATGAAGCACAAAATTCAGAAAATTGGATGGTTGTTATGCAATCTGAATATGATGTTATAATGAAGAATGGTATTTGGTCTTTATGTGACTTGCCTCATGGCAAGAAGGCCATTGGGACTAAGTGGGTATAGAAGCTGAAGCGTAAGCCTGATGGTACAGTTGCCAGGTATAAGGCTAGACTTGCTGCAAAGGGTTATGCAAAGAAAAGAGGCATTGATTTTGATGAGATCTTTGCACCTACATGCCGTATGACTACTGTTCGGAGCATCTGCGCACTTGGAGCCCATCATGGTTGGAATGTACATCAGTTGGACATTAAAACTGCATTTCTGAATGGTTACTTGCATGAAGAAGTGTATGTTTTTCAGCCCAGTGGCTTTGTGCAGAAAGGGCATGAAAACCAGGTGTGCATGTTAAAGAAGGCATTATATGGTTTAAAGCAAGCACCACGTGCTTGGTATGAGAAGATACATGCCTATCTGATTGCACATGGTTTTGAGAACAGTCCAACTGAAAGCACCCTATATGTTAAGCATGCTACTGATGTGCTTCTGATCATTGTTGTCTATGTTGACGACATGTTGCTCACTGGTCCTATTGAGAAGCATATTGCTGATTTTAAGGCTGATTTGCATGCTTCATTTGAGATGTCTGATTTGGCGCATTCGCATCACTATTTGGGCATTCAGTTTATGCAAGTTGATGGTGGAATGGTTTTGTGTCAAACAAAATATATTGACACATTATTGCAGCGTTTTGGCCTTGAAGACTATAAGCCTATTGCCACCCTTATGGAGACAGGTTTATGATTGAGTCTTCATGATGTTGGAGATGCATTTGATGTTGTCCTCTATCAGCAGGCTATTGGATGCCTGATTTACTTATGCATTACTCGGCCAGATATTCAGTTTGCTGCCTCACAGATGAGCAGGTTTATGCATTGCCCAGGTGTCAAGGATTGGCAAGCGGTTAAGCGTATCTTTCGCTACTTGAGTGGTACTCGGCTACTTGGGTTGTTTTATCCCAAGGGGGGATCACTACCGCCAGATTTGCATGCATTTTCTGATTCAGACTGGGCTAGTTGCTATGACACCCGT
Organism: Ceratopteris richardii; assembly: GCA_020310875.1. Classification (NCBI taxonomy): domain Eukaryota; kingdom Viridiplantae; phylum Streptophyta; class Polypodiopsida; order Polypodiales; family Pteridaceae; genus Ceratopteris; species Ceratopteris richardii. The sequence goes on from CM035412.1 coordinate 28,630,409, forward strand.
GTGTCCACTAGTGGCTTTTGCTTCATGCTTGGTAGCTCATGTATATCTTGGTTGAGCAAGAAGCAGCCTACTGTGGCCACTTCATGCATTTTCTGACTCAGACTGGGCTAGTTGCTATGACACCCGTGTGTCCACTAGTGGCTTTTGCTTCATGCTTGGTAGCTCATGTATATCTTGGTTGAGCAAGAAGCAGCCTACTGTGGCCACTTCCAGTTGTTGTGAGGCTGAGTATAGGGCGACTTTCACAGCTACTGTTGAGTGTGTGTGGCTCATACGCCTTATGGCTGATTTGGGTGTTGGTCACTCTTCTGCCACCACCATCTTCACTGACAGTCAGAGCGCATTGGCAATTGCGAGGAACCCTGTCTTCCATGCTAGCACTAAGAACATTGAGGTGCATTTTCATTATGTCAGGGAGAGGTTCTCTGCTGGGAGATTAGCTTGGCATATGTGCCCACGCAGGAGAACATTGCAGACCTTTTTACGAAGGCTCTGCCTAGGGAGAAGTTTGAAGCTTTTCGCAAAGCTTCGGGCTTACTTCCTTTTGTGGATTGATTCCACATAGCTTGGCACTTCCTTATACATGAGTGCCAGCTCCTTGTTCACCGCATCACTCCCAAGGGGGATTTGTCGATATATTTAGGTAGTGATGTGTGTGAACACACTAGGACCGCCGGGGCACTTTTTCCCCTCATTAGGAGGTTTTTTTCCCCCGGCTTGTATATACGCCTATTGCCCTAATGGGCTACTTATTTTTCTCTAGTAATACATTCAATATTGTGTGTTGTGCTCCAAGCTTCTTCTTCTTCCTTGTGATGTTCGCGTGATTCCGCAGACTTCTAACTCTAACACCTAATATATAAGAAATACAATAGAAAATGTAGCGTCCATATGCCTTGAAAAGTAAACAAGTGCAACAAATGGAAGGACACTATGGAAGAAATTCAAAGCTCTACATGAAAGCCAAACATGAACACTAGTGCCCACAAAGAAGAACGTGAGGTTCATAGGTGAAGAATGAGTATTAAAATTCAACAGAGATTCAAATGGGAGCATTACAAGCTATGAATTTAGATTCATTACTAAATTTTTTGCTCAAAATTATTTTGTAAGTAATGAAGAGTTATTTGATCACATGGCTACAATGGCCAAAATTAGAATCCAAGAATCCATTGTTTCAAAAGAGAAGTGGAATATATATCAGATTGATTTTGAAATTGCACATTCTTGAATGATGAATCATAAGAAGTACCACACATAGAACCTCTTCGTTTTGAGGATATCAATTATTAATCACGTGTTTGAAGGTTGACAAGGACACATTATGGTTTCCAACAAGCTCCAAGATCTTGGTACCATACATTGGCTAAATACTGGAGAAGTGTGGATATAGAAAAAGCGTTTTTTATCCCAACCCTTCTCATTGGTAATAAGGCAATAAGGCAAAAATCTATCCCTATGTGTATGTTGATGATCATACAATCATAGAAGATAATGAATAAGGCATCAAGGACATAAAGCGCAAGTTAAGATCATAGTTCTAAATATCAAATTTTGGAGCATTGAGGTACTTCCTACGTCTTGAAGTTATGTACAAACCAAAAGAAATCTCTATCAAGTGGAGTAAATGTCTTCTTCAAATATTGGAGAAATCGAACCAACTAATTGTTGGATTATTGGTAGACAAAGTATATACTAATTTAAGAAGCAATGCAACTTGAGCTTGGAGTGACTAGTTGCAAGCCCCTGTGAATAGATTTCACAAGCAAACATCAAATTAAGCTCTTACAAAGGTAAGGAACTTAAAGACAAGAGTTTTTTATCAACTACTGGTCCTTTGATGTATGCCTTCATAACAAGGTCAAATATATCCTATAAATGCATCTATTGTTCTAAATACTTGAAAAGAAGGCACTGTTATGGGGTTCAAAAAACAACTAGCAACAAGATGCACCAATATTTCATGACAATATGAGTAGTGTTTACTTGGCAATTAACCCCCTTTTCATGCTAGAAATAAACTATGTGGTTAATAAAACGAAGGCATGCAAACAGCTTAAGGAAAGTTGAGTTCCGATTAAAAGAATGGCTGTAAGAAAAGTTGCACTTGAATGTAGAATCATCATATATTGCGAGACCTCCAATTTGGTTAGATAGATTAGGATAAGGAGGAAAGGTCCCCACTAAGCTCACCCCTACTTGCTTTCCTTCCAACTTCAAGTAACGTATCCTAGGGATTTTTTGTTTGTTTTAGAGCTTGATACCCATGAGTTATAAGAAAAGTTTCTCCTCATTCCAACATCAATTTCACGTGATTCTTGTTTTGTTAGAGTTCTTAAAGGTGAGATCAAGTCTCCAATTGGAAATTGGCATAAGTTTTGAGTGAGTGTAAAATTACTGAATATCTATACTATGTGTATATTGTATGGGGATCTTGGTCAACCTTCACGCTATAGAGGGATTGATACACCTTCCAACAACATCCATATGGGTGGACTATTTTTTTATTACACCTTTGGGCTAACATATCGCTATGGTTTTTGTTAACAATGGATGCCAATATTATACTAGGATATTGGAGTTCTAAAAGAATTTAATTCCAAAATCTCTTTAAAAGGTAGGGAAGTCGGTAGTTAAAGGTACACCTTAGGCAAATATACATGTACCCTTCACCTAGGAGTGTACACCTCATTCTCAAAAGTTGGTAGGCATGCATATGACTTAGTTTCATTTGTAAATACTCTTTTTCTTTCTTCTTCCCATAACTTTATGAATGTGTTGACACGTTTCCCTCAATGTCAAGTTGTTTGTCACCTTACCTACGAGTGTAAATTTTTGTAAAAGCTCTCAAGTTCATGCATTGCACTATGCACACATTATTCCCTTTATCACATTCTTCATCATTGAAATTTCCACATGCTACTCTAATATCAAGAGTCTAAATTTATTTGTCGTTAGAATTTATCCTTGGCTGTGCATCTTCTATTATATTATGGAATTTTTCAAGGTTCTTTAAACCCTCCTAAGGTATAGTCTACAAAGAAATCATGAATAGTGCTTTCTATTCTAATGATCACCATATTGAATTATCACCATATTAGTTCAAGGAAGAGTCCAAGAAGCCTCTATCTATGAATATGCACTCTAAGCCGTTAGTACACTCCATGATAGTGATTGATAAATATGGTTCATTGCAAGTTATTCCACCTACATTCACAAAATTAAGTGAACAATTTTTAAAATCCTCCTTATAAATCGCATTATCATGTTGAAAGGGGCAATGGACCTCCGTCTTCTATGTTGCTCATATGCTCCCAAGTTTTTCTAGATGAGAATTTCAATATGTAATTTCTATATAGTTGGAACTTCTAAAACTACCAATCCATTCACAAAGAAGAATGCAGAAATTCTTTTTTTGTGGATGCATCTTCCTTTGAAAGAAGTATGAAGAACAAACAAAGCATATACCTCTTGTTCCTAAATATTTAAAACAATCCACAAGAATTTGTCAACTCCTAAGATAGAGATACTTGATTGCATGTTATTGTGCCTAGGCGTCAATAGAAGTGAACACTTTTCGAGCCCCCCTCATGGAACATGTTATCATGTTTAAAGTGGACATATATCTCCAAGCAAGTTCTTGGATGGTACACATCTGTCCCAAACGTTGCTAAATGTTCTCAAGGTTTCCTGAAGAGGAGGAAAGACTACCTCTTAGATGGTTAGACCTTTAGAGATCCTATGCCAAAATTAGATGCTTTTGGATGCTTCCAACTTTAGAAGAAGCCTCATGCAGATGATCAGCATAGCATCTGCCTATAAGTTTCAGGCATGACCTTCGCCTCTTCAACCTACTTATCATTGAAAAGGGAATATGCATTTTAGATATTTTATACAATCCAGAACAATTTGTTATTTAATTAAGAATATGCACTCCAAACATTTAATACAGCCCTAGACAATGCTTGGTTGCAAGTTGCTTGGCCTACACTCGCCTATCGACTTGATTCTCATGATCCCCCTATATATATCATGGTATCATGTTCAAAGGCAATATAGACATCCAAGATGTCCAAGGAACTCTTTGGATAATACACAACTGTCCCATATGCTATTTAAATGTTATCGAGGTTATCTAGACGAGAAAAAAAAAAGGATAGTTAGAACGTCTAAGACCACCATTCCATGCACACACAGATATAAAAAGATTTCTGCCTACCTCGCAAAAAACGATGAACTTCAAAAAGGATCCCATGTGCAAAAGATGCCTAACAAATAATTAATCAATTGTTTTCCTGGGGAGATCAAAATTTTTGAGATAAACAAAGGCAAATAAAGAAATTGAAAACTATTAGAAACACGATGAGGGGAGTCATAATATGAAAATGACTCGAGACAAGGTATCAACTACCATTGCTTGCAAATGTTTCGCTGGTATTGGTACGCATTTACCATTGACAAACCATCAAAATATGTGTAAATTACTAAAGATCAAACAAAAAGCTGTTGGCTTGATTTCCATTGGAAAAAAATAAGTTGAATGAAAAACTGATATCCTTCCCCATTTCAAAAATCTATTGAAAGATCTATTCAATAAGCTTGCCCGTCTATTATCTACCACTGAGATAGAAAACCGAGGTTGGCTTATGAAACATATGTAATGAGGTAAAACTCGAGTTAATAACCTTCCTATTACTGACAGCCAACTGTGCATTAAACTGTATGAAGATAGAATCAATGTCATGGTGACAAATAATACTTTTTAGAGATCTGATGCCCCGAGTTCTAAGATCAGCAATCATGAGATAGATTGGCTAAATTCTCAATCCAAGAATGGGTCAAACATGTAACCAAGGGATTTAAACGGGGCTCAATCTACCAGCTAATAATCAGAATGATCAACCGATACAGGGATGCTCCCAATCTTTGCATGCAAAACATAGCAGCTACTTGTCAGACTTCAACCATCCCCCCCCCCCCCCCCCCCCCCCAAAAAAATCAAACCAATGGCCAGCCATAAGAACTCATTTGAAACGGAATGGAGTGGGTAAACCTTAATGTGATTAGAAGTTTACGACCTGTATTCCAAGTTCATGTCCAATAACTCATACTTGATGGATCTTGCTGTCTTTCCTTCAAGACGTTCTTAACAATGCTTTTATTGACATACCAAGATGGAAATAATGTAAGGAACAGGCAAGAGGCATAAAACCTTAATTTCATGGACTTCACAAGCATTTACCAAGAAATTCTTTGTGATCCCTAAATCCATCAGGCCTTTCAAACTAAAGCCATCACTTAGACCTCCATGGTATAGAAGATGTTGAAGGAGCAGTTAAAACACGGACACCTTTTTCTTCCATGTCCGATGATTGAGGGGTTGTGGACAAACTTAAAGATAAGCTAAAAGCTTTAATAAGGTATCACATTGCAACAAGCTTTACTTAAGCTGCTCAGGTCCACCATGTTGCACCATTCAGGGAGCGCCCCAAAAAATGAACCAAGTCTGAGCATTATAGACTGAAAATCAACTACATTTAGAGCCTTCTTTAATGTTTGACATCTAGCAAACTAAGTTGAAAACAGACTGGATTCTCTATCCCAGCCAACAGGAGATTAGTCAGAAATTACTTACCCCGACAACCATTTCTATTTATACATGTCTTGCTATTTTATTAGCCAGCAGAAAACTATGACAATGCAATGCATAAGATCATTTTAACCAGCTATTTCCTTGAATGAAATATGCAGAAGCTTAAACAGTTTTTTGAATCCGCTGAACATCAAAGGCCCCATTCTATAATATCTGGCCCGTAGAAGTATCTAAGGCCTCAAGACCCTTTTAAGCTCAGATTATACATTTAACTCGTAAAATTGTATTTGAGAGCTCTTCTAGGATCGCCCTTGTCACAAAACCCAGAGCAAAGTTAGTGTTCACTGCTCAGAGCTAATGCTTTTGCTTTTGTAACAGTCATGCTACTTTAGCAACAACAAAATTGAGACATCCAAATTGTGAATTGACCGAATGCAATATACCCCTAACGTGCAATGAAAAGCTACCAATGCTAAATAGGTCTAGTTCCCTCCTACAGAGCTTCACCACAATTCTTTATTTCCAAGCAAACAACTCACAGACAATAAAATGAGCATCCTTCAGGGACTCTTCAAGCCAACTTCTATTTACTCATTTCAAATGCAGCAGTTCTTCATTGAAGAAAACTGTCTAAAAAACTAATGCCTACATAATTTAATTCTCTGTATTTCCCATTCAAAAACATTGCAAGCCCTGGAACTGTGCACAAAAGGCATACACTGGTACGAAAATATACATGTTCTCAATCTACTCTACACTCACAAGTTCAAATATATGCACACAGAAGTGCTCATACTAAGCTTGGTATTGCTTCATCATGATCATACTGCTGCTAGCTTATATGCTGGACCGAACTCTTCAATTGTTCTGGTTGCCAGGACAAGCACATCCATGAAAGCACTAAATGATGCTCGTAAATATCTGGCTTCATTTGCCTTGAAATTGCTGTCAATCAAGATATTTGCAAAATTAGCATTAATAAAACAGCATAATTACAAGATGCTCGTAAATAAGGGTTTCAGGTTGAAAGCATATACATACTGTGGCTCATTATCAATTCTACCTCCCAGTTCTACCTTCATAAATCAATCACATTACTAGGTGCACCACACACAGGAAGATACAGCAAAACCCTTAATCATCCACACAAGCATGGGACATTGTGCTCATTAGCTACAATGCAAACCACTACATGTTGAGAGTTCATATACATCCACACAGGCAAGGTACAATGTGCAGCATTCACTACAATGTGCAACCATTAAAATGTAAAACACTGAATGTCAGATGCCCACACATAATCATCAAACATGTGAAAGAACTTCATTCTGAAGTCATTTCATCAATGCCCAATTACTGCTCGATAGCTGCAACAATGCTGCAATAAAACATTTGCCTAGTGGTAGAGGGGTTTTAAAGTTGAAACTCGCTGAAAGAAAACTTGAAGACGTGAATTGGCCAGTCTTTCGGTAAGCATTCTCAACAAAAAAGGCAAGAGATTCAGTAAAGAAATTAACTGTATCTAACTTAACCTGGGAGAGCTACATGATTCAATAAATAAAGATTAAAATTAAGGTTTTTTGTCATGATATAAAGGGACCCAGGTGAACACTAGCATCCAATGACAGAAAAAAGGAAGTAATTTTAACAGCAAAACTTAATATGTACAGCAAGTGCATACTCACAAAACTGCAGAAACTAGTCACAAAATCTTAATGATCAGAAATGAAGAAACTTACATGCTTAGAATGTTGCCTTCAACGTACATGTCCCTCTTCACTTTGTCAGGTTGTAGCTGACATAAAGGGCAGAAAATGGAAAAAGAAAATAATTAATCAGCTTGATTGATCCAGTATTATCTCTTCACTACATAAGATTTTAGATCAACCAAGACTACAACATTCTGGCCTTTGGACTAGAGCATGTAGAAATCTATTGGGAACCTTGTCTGCTAAGGTCATTGAAACAAAATCAACCTGTCGAATAGTGACAAAAAATTGTGCAATCATTACCAGGCAATCTTTAAACAGTACTGCAATCCAACTTAGGCTACAGGTGTTTTATTGATTGACTTATCCTACAAATGTCAAGTGCCAAATTTGAAGCCCTTCTCAGAATTATTATGCTGTATTTTTTATTCAATAGCTATATTCAATAGCAAGAACAAAATGGATGCTCAAATTACTCCATGAATTGCTTCTTCATATTAAAAACTTATCATTACTGACCCCAATGCTAAATCCTCTATCAAAATCTCCAAGGAGTCATTTTTTAGCAGATCCCTGTATCTAGCAGTTGAATTCATAAACGTCAACCATTTCATGTTCCTAAAGGCTAGCACACTCGTAGAAATGTCACACGAGCGTACTTAGTGTGGTCACTGCTGTACAGGAGCCCACTGTACATGGCAACGTAAGTCTGTATGTAACGTAGAGGAAGAATAAGAGTATATGTGAACCAATCATGAGCTATGTGACCTACCAGAGATGAATCACTAAACAAAATCCTCACTGTCTCCTTTAATTCAAATCCACGGCAGCTTGACAAGTTAATGGTTGCATGTGTAGCAAGGGTTTGGCACGAGTCTTGGCCTCATATGTTTGTAAGCAATCAGACTTGTCATAACCAACAGGCTCAAAAGATGAGTATGAGAAGAATACAAGGATCAAGAAGTCATCTGGTGAATGTTTCAACTTTCAACCACAGACTACTACATTCTGTTCATCCTCTTTTTGACTATGCATGGCTGCACCACTAGTACCTTTCCTCAGCTCTACTATGCTTCCACTGAATGAATTGACCTATGTTGCTCTTTCACCCCAAGGAGCACATGCAATCCCAATTCCGATGCGAACAAGTATGCAGATAATGAAGTAAATCACCTACATTATGGCATAGGAACCCATTTGCCACCCAGGTAAGGCCTTCCTCAAATGAATATCGAATATGAGTAGAACTAATGGAACTCTTACATTACCTTTCTGACATTATTGCAAAGACAGGTTGAGGATTAAGGGATGTACTTTTATGCCCCTTGCCCCTCTTTGATGCATCCCATAGCAACAGAATGTGTAATGAAGGATGTGGCAAAACAGATTTGGCTAGATATCGAGCATGAGGACATAAGGGAAGTCACCATATGTCTCAAGTGGGACAATTTTACTGAATCTTGTTTTCCTGTAGGAAATTAAAATATTTTCCAAGATTTATCCAAGTATAATTAGAGCTTCTTTCTAAACGTTCATCAAGAGATAAAATCCCCAAAAACAATCACTCTTGATTTGGATAGATCAAAACTCTAGATCTCTAAACAAGATAGGGTTTTTAAGTACTTGACAAGAAACCTTATATTTTGTATTAACCTTGCTAAAGCAAGTCTAATTCTTCACTCTAGAAGATATGTTATACTTAAGTAACCTCAATACTTAAACGGATACAACCGGCTTACCAAGTCTGCTCAAAAGTTCAAGAACTCTCTTCCAACGTCAAAACGACGGTTTTAGATACCAATGTAGCAATATTTACTATGTAAGCTTGTTTAAACAATAATTCTCTAAGTGCGCCCAAAGTACCAACGTACATATAGAATTTAGAGAAGAAGGTGTAGGAATGATTGTCAAACCTAAGACAAATCAAATATTGAAAGGGAGCAAATCTATCACTACGCGAAGCAACAAGGTATGTTAAGCCTAAAAGTAGAAGTGCACTATCTAACAAGGACAACTATAAGAGACCTAAAAAAATCTCTAAAACCAAAGATCATATAAAAATTCGGGTCTTTGTGACTTTCTCTTTTGAAACAAATCCTTCTTTTGACTAAATTGACTCCAGTTTTCTACGTTTGACCCTATTTCGATAGAGTTGATATGTTGGAAATGAAGCTTCCACAAAAAGAGTCACAAAATCTGCAAAATAAAAAACAAGGTCAAAGTTGGTAAGAAAGAGGTCAACTTTGATCAAAATAGGTAGAATCTTTTAATTAGATATTTGAAAAGAGCTACTCAAGAGCTATCCAATGATATGTCTAGTCGGCAGTTTTGCCCGCCTCTATTTCAAAACCGTACATGAACTTGGGGTTTCATACGGCTCACATGGAAAATTTGGAGATGATTTGAGGGTTCAAAGTCAAAACCTAATTTCAAGGTAAATTATGCTTTTCATCAATTTTAGATGAAGGGTTGAGATTTAAGCTGCAAAAAGCAACAACCCTAATGGTCCAAGATTATTCAAGTGTTGGAGATAAAGACCCCAAGGACTCTCCTTTTGCATAACCCTTTCTAGTCATAACTCTCTCTAAGAGCTTCAAACATTTTTGTTAATACTTTTTGGGCCTCACATTGGAGAGTTACAAGCATTTACATTATTTTTATGACTTTAAGTCATTGGCCATGTGTCAACATGCCCAAATGACCTAAAAATCATTATCAATAAAACTTGGTCTCAAAACTCTCATAACTTCAATGGGACTTCTTCAACTTCAGCTTCTCCATCTTCTTCTCCAAATTTTTACGCAAGTCTCTCTCTCCGCACAAAGAAGCCCACTCCATTGGTGTTTCAAGGGACCATGCACGACCACGTACCTCTTTGCAGCCTCTTTCAATTGATAATTGGTATCAAGCTTTGAGTCATTTCATTGCGACAAAGTTGCTCCAAACGCTCTTCTACTTCAGCCTATACTAAGCTCAAGGCAATTTCTTACATTTGGGAGAATTTTATCACAAAGAATCTTCATTTTTCGTGATAAAAAATGTTTTCTGGAGGATTACTCAGCCCATTGCAAAAGCTGAAGCAAATTTTGAGTTTTTTAGAGTGCTTCAACGTGGAGAGCTTCTTCTATTGTGCTTCTTTTATTCCCCCAGGTCATTTTCAATACTTGCACAAGTGCAAAGCGCATTTGCTTTTCAACTAGAGAAAGTCTTTTGGCTCATTTTTGAGCAAATTTCAGGTCCTTAAGCTCTTATCAATTGGGGTTTTTGCTGAAAATAACCCCTATTGACTTTCTATATGTGATACATATTGCTTGATGCAGTAAAACACCAAGAAATTATTGTGTTTTTGGCCCGAATTAATTTCTGAAATTTTCTAAGAAAAATTCTAGAATTTAATCTCTCTTGCATTTTTTGGTCATTTTTGCTCAAACTTTTCAAACAAGCTTCTTAAGTCATTGTGCAACTATCTCTGGAAGAATTTATGGATTTTGGTGTTATTTTCCCAAAATTTCAGAAATTTACATTTTCTTTACTTGAAATCCTAAGAGTGCAAGGATGGGTTCCTCCTCCTCATATGTGAAAATATCTTTGAAATAAGAGGTTTGAGGGTACAGCCTTTGATTTGTGGAGAGAGCACATGAAAGGCATTTTTTTCGTCAAGGATTGTGAAGGTGCTCGTTTGCATGTGAAGCCAGAGCATGGTAGATGATGCATGGACCACTTTGTAAAAGCTATTGCATACATTACAATAGCTGTCTCTAGAGAAATTATTGTGGATATATAGGACTTTACTTATGATGTGTGGGAGAAGCTCACGGCCACTTATGAAAATACAACTCTTGTAAATAAGGTAAATTTGATGAGAAAACTTGTTAGCATGTAAGTAGATGAGTCAAAAAGTGCAACAGAGCACGTATCATTATTTACAAGTACTCTCTCCCAACCACACAATTTAGACCTCTGAGCTTTTGAAGACAAGCTGAAAGCTATTTTCTTGCTTATGAATTGCTAGACTCCTAAGGAACATTAGTTGTTTCATTGTCAAACAACCCCAACTTGACCTTCGATGGTGTGAAGGGTTCTATTCTTAATGAAAAGATTAGAAGGAAAACAAGTGGAGAGGGAAGTGGTTCAGCAAATATAGCTAGGGATAAAATAGAGAAGAAGAAACAAAAGCAAAAGCAAAGGCAAAAGTGGTGTGACTTGCTACCAATGTGGTAGAAAAGGTCACAAGAAAGAAGATTGCAAGTACTACAAAGCAGAGTTAAAAAGAAAGAAGCCAACATGTGACAAGAATAAGAAAGAAAGCAAGATAGATGCACAAGATAGCTCTAAGGACAAAGGAAAGGAGAAGGCCCACGTGACATTCTATATGTGCTACTATATCAGCTGATGATGCAAACGTACATGATGCTTTCACTCTATGCCATGCACAAGATATGCAAATCACTAAAGGTAATCTTATTGATGCCCTGCTTATAGTGAATGATGCACTTCAATCTTTCACATCGTTTCACGTGACTCCTATCAAGGAGTGTTTTGCTACTTTTCATGAAAGAAATCATGATCATATTTACCTTGGGAACAAGCATGCATGTTCCATTGAAGGTATTGGCATTGTGCACTTGGCTTTGGGTGATGCAAGTGAACTGATTTTGCATAATGTGCGTTATGTACTAAGCATCAAAAAGACCATGTTATCAATTCGTTATGTACCAAGCATCAAAAAGAGCCTATTATCAATGCGTTATGTATCAGGCATCAAAAACAGCATAAAATAAGGCAGCTTCAATATTCTTCCAATGATGCTATATAATCTTCAAGGGGCTTTTCGTGATAATTCAAACTTCACTCTTTCATAATATTTTTCCTTTGCATTAAACACAAACAAAGACACACACCAAAGATCAAGATGACTAAAAAACAAAAAAGTTCCCATCACATCACATTGCTAGCTCATAGAAGTGCTTCATAAATGGTTTCACAGTTTGAGTGAATCAAAAGGCTAGGAAACAGAATGTGATTAGGTGCTTGCATCATGCAAGCATTTACTGTTTCACCCTGCAAAGCCCCTGATGAACTTGTGTATTAATTTCCTGATTAAAGACAACCATTTTCTTTCCATGTGACACATTAAAGGATGATATGGTATTTCTGTTAGCTACCTGCTGATAGCCTTGTAATCAAGTGACAAAAAGGAGGAAACCATTCACCATCAATTATACCTTAGCACAGTCAGGTTCAGCAAGATGCTTATAAGAACCATTAAGTTTTGCAGCATGTTCTTCAAGATGCCTACAGATCTACCATGGGATTTATGTTTCCTTATTTTGAGCTAAACCATAAACTTACAGGCTTTGCTTAAATTTATTTTCCTGCTATTTAGCATGCTCAAAATGAATCCAGAAATTATGCCAAACCAAAAAAGGAGTGAATCTTCTCTTTCTGTCATCCCATAATATAATGCATGTAACTTGTAAGTTGACTTTGCAATATGGTTATGATTTTGTGCTACCAGACAACAGAATGTTAAAGTTTATACATCCAACATTAATATATATATTTGAATTTTTCCAGCATATAATAATGCTGACCCGTCTACTTTCTTAAGCATTGAGTCAATTGCCATTCTTAAGCAGGATAAGCTCAAAGAAGTAAAAACATTTCATTCCATGGACCATTGTTGATTGATAAAATACCTCATCATCTACTGCAAGTGCAGCTCTCACAACCTCTGCCATAGCTTCAGATGGGTACTCGACCTTGAGCTCCCTATGAGAAAACTGGAACTCATCTCTCTCTCTCTCTCTCTCTCTCTCTCTCTCTCTCTCTCTCTCTCTCTCTCTCTCTCTCTCTCTCTCTCTCTCTCTCTCTCTCTCTCTCTCTCTCTCTCTCTCTCTCTCTCTCTCTCTCTCTCTCTCTCTCTCACACACACACACACACACCCTCTCTCTCTCCCCTCTCCCTCTCCCTCCCCCTCCCTCCCTCCCCCCCTCCCTCCCTCCCTCTCCCCCCCCCCCCCACCCTCCCTCCCTCCTCCCCCTCCCCCTCCCCCTCCCCCTCCCCCTCCCTCCCTCCCTCCCTCCCTCCCTCTCTCTCCCTCCCTCTCTCTCTCTCTCTCTCTCTCTCTCTCTCTCTCTCTCTCTCTCTCTCTCTCTCTCTCTCTCTCTCTCTCTCTCTCTCTCTCTCTCTCTCTCTCTCTCTCTCTCTCTCTCTCTCTCTCTCTCTCTCTCTCTCTCTCTCTCTCTCTCTCTCTCTCTCTCTCTCTCTCTCTCTCTTCCCCCCCCACCCTCTCTCTCTCCCCACCCTCTCTCTCCCCACCCTCTCTCTCTTCCTCTCTCTCTCTTCCTCTCTCTCTCTCTCTCTCTCATGGACACAAAGAAAACCATCTTGAACCTTAGATTCTATGTCAATTTCTATATCTCATGATTGGATTAGATTTTGGAGAAACTAATGCTTCCATTGCGTCCGAAACGTGCCAAAACCCCAAGATCGACTGTCTATTTGCTGAATCCTGAAACCTGGAGGTCTTGATTCAAGTCGATGACATCATGATGACATCATCAAGTCGAAACCGCCCTTGGGAACCGCCCTTGAAAACCTATAAAAGGAGGGGTTGGCCACATTCATAATCAGTCTTGCCAATACCAGTCTTGGGAGCTCAAGGAGTCGTGACCACCAAGTAAGTACTCTCCAAGTTCCAGTTCCTGTTCTTGTCTTGTTCCTTGTTCCAGTCCTTTTTAGTCGTGTATCCTCGACATCTAGTCTTGTCCTCTTGTAATCTTGTAGTATGAGATCTTGTCAAGTTCTTTCTTGTATCTAGTCCATCTCCCAGAGGGGAGTTCTTGTAATCCAGAGATCTTGTTCCATACTTATGATCCCGGGTTGTGGGATCTCCTATATCATCTCTAGCTGAGTTATTCATACCTATCAATCCCGAGTTGTGGGACATCTTGTATCAGTCACGTATTCTTGTATCATTTTCCCTTCGTGGGTGATCTTGTAATCAGAAGTGTATTTCCGACATCTTGTCTACTGTCGTCAGAGAGCACAATCTAGTGCTCCCCTGACATTTTGGTAAGACTATCTTCATCAAGACCAAGCACCATGGATTCCTTATGAAAGGGGATTCAAGCCACCATAAAGGACTTGATCGAACATGTCCAAGAGATGAAAAGATTGCTCCGACAAGATGATCGATCCGTTTCAGACTATGCCTTGAATATCAAGATGTTGTTTCGTGGAACTACATATCAAGAAGACTACATGGTTAATCAGTTTCGAAGTGGCCTCAATCCTGAAGTCAAATATATCTTGCTATACATGCCTCAAGCAAACACCTTGGAGGATGTTATCAATCAAGCAATTCAATGTGAGAATCCACTATTCAATGAAAGTCAAGCCCAAGAGCTAGAAGGGTTGAATAATAAAGACAATGTTCCTCAAGAATCCGAATCAAGAATCTTTGAAGCCCCAACAGTCATTACGAGTGATATCCAGTATACATGTTATGAAGATATCAAGAAAATAAAGGATGAGGAGTTCAAGTTCAATCAAGGAGGTATGCTTACTCAACGCTCTCCGTTAAAGATATTGGAAACACAACATTCCACTAGAAGCTCAAAACATGTATCGCGTGAAGAACCCAAGGAAGCTCAAGAGACACCTAATCCTTCACCATCTTTCAAGATTAAGAATCATGAAGAATTCAAGGTTGATCATGTCTTAGATTCAAGAATCTCTCGAGGAAGATTGGAATACCTTATTCATTGCAAAGCATATGACACGAGTGGTCGTACTTTGGAACTTATAGAAAATCTTTTGAGAGCAAAAGTCAAGGTTCGTGAATTCCATAAGAAGAATCCAATGAAACCCAAGTTAGAGAACATGGCCGCTCCTCGTGGAACTCGTCGCTTGAGGGGGAGGTGATGTCAAGGACACAAAGAAAACCATCTTGAACCTTAGATTCTATGTCAATTTCTATATCTCATGATTGGATTAGATTTTGGAGAAACTAATGCTTCCATTGCGTCCGGAACGTGCCAAAACCCCAAGATCGATTGTTTATTTGCTGAATCCTGAAACCTGGAGGTCCTGATTCAAGTCGATGACATCATGATGACATCATCAAGTCGAAACCGCCCTTGGGAACCTCCCTTGGGAACCGCCCTTGAAAACCTATAAAAGGAGGGGTTGGCCACATTCATAATCAATCTTGCCAATACCAGTCTTGGGAGCTCAAGGAGTCCTGACCACCAAGTAAGTACTCTCCAAGTTCCAGTTCCTGTTCTTGTCTTGTTCCTTGTTTCAGTCCTGTTTAGTCGTGTATCCTGGACATCTAGTCTTGTCCTCTTGTAATCTCGTAGTATGAGATCTTGTCAAGTTCTTTCTTGTATCTAGTCCATCTCCCAGAGGGGAGTTCTTGTAATCCAGAGATCTTGTTCCATACTTATGATCCCGGGTTGTGGGATCTCCTGTATCATCTCTAGCTGAGTTATTCATACCTATCAGTCCCGAGTTGTGGGACATCTTGTATCAGTCACGTATTCTTGTATCGTTTTCCCTTCGTAGGTGATCTTATAATCAGAAGTATATTTCTGACATCTTGTCTACTGTCGTCTGAGAGCACAATCTAGTGCTCCCCTCACATTTTGGAAAGACTATCTTCATCAAGACCAAGCACCATGGATTCCTTACGCAAGGGGATTCAAGCCACCATAAAGGACTTGATCGAACATGTCCAAGAGATGAAAAGATTGCTCCGACAAGATGATCGATCCGTTTCAGACTATGCCTTGAATATCAAGATGTTGTTTCGTGGAACTACATATCAAGAAGACTACATGGTTAATCAGTGTCGAAGTGGCATGAATCCTGAAGTCAAATATCTCTTGCTATACATGCCTCAAGCAAACACCTTGGAGGATGTTATCAATCAAGCAATTCAATGTGAGAATCGACTATTCAATGAAAGTCAAGCCCAAGAGCTAGAAGGGTTGAATAATAAAGACAATGTTCCTCAAGAATCCGAATCAAGAATCTTTGAAGCCCCAACAGTCATTACAAGTGATATCCAGTATACATGTTATGAAGATATCAAGAAGATAAAGGATGAGGAGTTCAAGTTCAATCAAGGAGGTGTGCTTACTGAACGCTCTCCGTTAAAGATATTGGAAACACAACATTCCACTAGAAGCTCAAAACATGTATCGCGTGAAGAACCCAAGGAAGCTCAAGAGACACCTAATCCTTCACCATCTTTCAAGATTAAGAATCATGAAGAATTCAAGGTTGATCATGTCTTAGATTCAGGAATCTCTCGAGGAAGATTGGAATACCTTATTCATTGCAAAGCATATGACACGAGTGGTCGTACTTTGGAACTTATAGAAAATCTTTTGAGAGCAAAAGTCAAGGTTCGTGAATTCCATAAGAAGAATCCAATGAAACCCAAGTTAAAGAACATGGCCGCTCCTCGTGGAACTCGTCGCTTGAGGGGGAGGTGATGTCATGGACACAAAGAAAAAACCATCTTTAACCTTAGATTCTATGTCAATTTCTATATCTCATGATTGGATTAGATTCTGGAGAAACTAATGCCTCCATTGCGTCCGGAACGTGCCAAAACCCCAAGATCGACTGTCTATTTGCTGAATCCTGAAACCTGGAGGTCCTGATTCAAGTCGATGACATCATGATGACATCATCAAGTCGAAACTGCCCTTGGGAACCGCCCTTGAAAACCTATAAAAGGAGGGGTTGGCCACATTCATAATCCGTCTTGCCAATACCAGTCTTGGGAGCTCAAGGAGTCGTGACCACCAAGTAAGTACTCTCCAAGATCCAGTTCCTGTTCTTGTCTTGTTCCTTGTTCCAGTCCTGTTTGGTTGTGTATCCTCGACATCTAGTCTTGTTCTCTTGTAATCTCGTAGTATGAGATCTTGTCACGTTCTTTCTTGTATCTAGTCCATCTCCCAGAGGGGAGTTCTTGTAATCCAGAGATCTTGTTCCATACTTATGATCCCGGGTTGTGGGATCTCCTATATCATCTCTAGCTGAGTTATTCATACCTATTAGTCCCGAGTTGTGGGACATCTTGTATCAGTCACGTATTCTTGTATCGTTTTCCCTTCGTGGGTGATCTTGTAATCAGAAGTGTATTTCCGACATCTTGTCTACTGTCGTCAGAGAGCACAATCTAGTGCTCCCCTCACATTTTGGCAAGACTATCTTCATCAAGACCAAGCACCATGGATTCCTTATGCAAGGGGATTCAAGCCACCATAAAGGACTTGATCGAACATGTCCAAGAGATGAAAAGATTGCTCCGACAAGATGATCGATCCGTTTCAGACTATGCCTTGAATATCAAGATGTTGTTTCGTGGAACTACATATCAAGAAGACTACATGGTTAATCAGTTTCGAAGTGGCCTCAATCCTGAAGTCAAATATCTCTTGCTATACATGCCTCAAGCAAACACCTTGGAGGATGTTATCAATCAAGCAATTCAATGTGAGAATCGACTATTCAATGAAAGTCAAGCCCAAGAGCTAGAAGGGTTGAATAATAAAGACAATGTTCCTCAAGAATCCGAATCAAGAATCTTTGAAGCCCCAACAGTCATTACAAGTGATATCCAGTATACATGTTATGAAGATATCAAGAAGATAAAGGATGAGGAGTTCAAGTTCAATCAAGGAGGTATGCTTACTCAACGCTCTCCGTTAAAGATATTGGAAACACAACATTCCACTAGAAGCTCAAAACATGTATAGCGTGAAGAACCCAAGGAAGCTCAAGAGACACCTAATCCTTCACCATCTTTCAAGATTAAGAATCATGAAGAATTCAAGGTTGATCATGTCTTAGATTCAAGAATCTCTCGAGGAAGATTGGAATACCTTATTCATTGCAAAGCATATGACACGAGTGGTCGTACTTTGGAACTTATAGAAAATCTTTTGAGAGCAAAAGTCAAGGTTGGTGAATTCCATAAGAAGAATCCAATGAAACCCAAGTTAGAGAACATGGCCGCTCCTCGTGGAACTCGTCGCTTGAGGGGGAGGTGATGTCATGGACACAAAGAAAACCATCTTGAACCTTAGATTCTATGTCAATTTCTATATCTCATGATTGGATTAGATTTTGGAGAAACTAATGCTTCCATTGTGTGCGGAACGTTCCAAAACCCCAAGATCGACTGTCTATTTGCTTAATCCTAACACCTGGAGGTCCTGATTCAAGTCGATGATATCATGATGACATCATCAAGTCGAAACTTCCCTTGGGAACCGCCCTTGAAAACCTATAAAAGGAGGGGTTGGCCACATTCATAATCAGTCTTTCCAATACCGGTCTTGGGAGCTCAAGGAGTCGTGACCACCAAGTAAGTACTCTCCAAGTTCCAGTTCCTGTTCTTGTCTTGTTCCTTGTTCCAGTCCTGTTTAGTCGTGTATCCTCGACATCTAGTCTTGTCCTCTTTTAATCTCGTAGTATGAGATCTTGTCAAGTTCTTTCTTGGATCTAGTCCATCTTCGAGAGGGGAGTTCTTGTAATCCAAAAATCTTGTTCCATACTTATGATCCCGGGTTGTGGGATCTCCTGTATCATCTCTAGCTCAGTTATTCATACCTTTCAGTCCCGAGTTGTGGGACATCTTGTATTACTCACGTATCTTGTATCGTTTTCCCTTCGTGGGTGATCTTGTAATCAAAAGTGTATTTCCGACATCTTGTCTTCTGTCGTCAGAGAGCACAATCTAGTGTTCCCCTGACATTTTGGCAAGACTATCTTTATCAAGACCAAGCACCATGGATTCCTTATGCAAGGGGATTCAAGCCACCATAAAGATTGATCGAACATGTCCAAGAGATGAAAAGAATCTCTCGAGGAAGATTTGAATACCTTATTCATTCCAAAGCATATGACACGAGTGGTCGTACTTTGGAACTTATAGAAAATCTTTTGAGAGCAAAAGTCAAGGTTCGTGAATTCCATAAGAAGAATCCAATGAAACCAAAGTTAGAGAACATGGCCGCTCCTCGTGGAACTCGTCGCTTGAGGGGGAGATGATGTCATGGACACAAAGAAAACCATCTTGAACCTTAGATTCTATATCAATTTCTATATCTCATGATTGGATTAGATTTTGGAGAAACTAATGCTTCCATTGCGTCCGAAACGTTCCAAAACCCCAAGATCGACTGTCTATTTGTTGAATCCTGACACCTTGAGGTCCTGATTCAAGTCGATGACATCATGATGACATCATCAAGTTGAAACCGCCCTTGGGAACCGCCCTTGAAAACCTATAAAAGGAGGGGTTGGCCACATTCATAATCAGTGTTGCCAATACCAGTCTTGGGAGCTCAAGAAGTCGTGACCACCAAGTAAGTACTCTCCAAGTTCCAATTGTCTTGTTCCTTGTTCCAGTCCTGTTTAGTCGTGTATCATGGACATCTAGTCTTGTCCTCTTGTAATCTCGTAGTATGAGATCTTGTCAAGTTCTTTTTTGTATCTAGTCCATCTCCCAGAGGGGAGTTCTTGTAATCCAGAGATCTTGTTCCATATTTATGATCCCGGGTTGTGGGATCTCTTGTATCATCTCTAGCTGAGTTATTCATACCTATCAATCCCGAGTTGTGGGACATCTTGTATCAGTCACGTATTCTTGTATCGTTTTCCCTTCGTGGATGATCTTGTAATCAAAAGTGTATTTCTGACATCTTCTCTACTGTCGTCACAGAGAACAATCTAGTGCTCCTCTCTCTCTCTCTCTCTCTCTCTCTCTCTCTCTCTCTCTCTCTCTCTCTCTCTCTCTCTCTCTCTCTCTCTCTCTCTCTCTCTCTCTCTCTCTCTCTCTCTCTCTCTCTCTCTCTCCCTCCCCCCCCCTTGAGTCCGAAACGTTCCAAAACCCCAAGATCGACTGTCTATTTGTTGAATCCTGACACCTTGAGGTCCTGATTCAAGTCGATGACATCATGATGACATCATCAAGTCGAAACCGCCCTTGGGAACCGCCCTTGAAAACCTATAAAAGGAGGGGTTGGCCACATTCATAATCAGTGTTTCCAATACCAGTCTTGGGAGCTCAAGAAGTCGTGACCACCAAGTAAGTACTCTCCAAGTTCCAATTGTCTTGTTCCTTGTTCCAGTCCTGTTTAGTCGTGTATCATGGACATCTAGTCTTGTCCTCTTGTAATCTCGTAGTATGAGATCTTGTCAAGTTCTTTTTTGTATCTAGTCCATCTCCCAGAGGGGAGTTCTTGTAATCCAGAGATCTTGTTCCATATTTATGATCCCGGCTTGTGGGATCTCTTGTATCATCTCTAGCTGAGTTATTCATACCTATCAGTCCCGAGTTGTGGGACATCTTGTATCAGTCACGTATTCTTGTATCGTTTTCCCTTCGTGGATGATCTTGTAATCAAAAGTGTATTTCTGACATCTTCTCTACTGTCGTCACAGAGAACAATCTAGTGCTCCTCTCTCTCTCTCTCTCTCTCTCTCTCTCTCTCTCTCTCTCTCTCTCTCTCTCTCTCTCTCTCTCTCTCTCTCTCTCTCTCTCTCTCTCTCTCTCTCTCTCTCTCTCTCTCTCTCTTTCCCCCCTTCTCTCTCTCTCTCCCCTTCTCTCTCTCTTCCTCTTCTACAAGCAAAGCATCCCATATTCGGATGCACAACTCTAGCACTGCTCATTGCCTACCTCTTCAACCCAACACTGGTTGAAGGGTTGCCTCACTCATGGACTCAACACACCTTAGAGCCCATTCATAAATCAGTCGATGATATGGATCCAACAACCTATCCGACGATCATGATTGGCCCGATATTGGCCAAGTCACATGGGTCCATACTAGAGAGAGAGTTGAGCACTCTCGTCGAGAGGACAAGTATTAGGGTTCCAAGACAGGCAGGATTCGTACGAGATTACTCTACCATTGACCACATCTTCACTCTGAGATGCCTGATCGACCCGGCAAGAGTTAGGAAGGGGAGTATAATGCAAGAGTGAGGAGGGGAGATTATACTACTTCTTTGTGGACTTCCACAAAGCCTACAACTTAGTTCCCAAAGAGTGCCTCTTCAAATGTCTACTCGATATCGATGCTCCACAAGAGATGATATGGGGGATCTACGCCTCATATGAGAGTTTTTGGTAGAATCAGATGTCTACGCGACTTATGAGACTCACTTGCTAGCACCATCGCGGTGAAGCAAGGGTGCCCTCTTTCACCCACCCTCTTTTGTAAATACATTGTTGAGATAGTGGACTTCATACGGAAGCAAGGAGAGGAGGGCAATTGAGGTACGAAGGACCACTGCCCATATTCTTTAATAGGATGATGATATTGTGCTGGTTTCAAAGTCTGTGAAAGGTCTACAGCACCACCTACACGGCCTACATGATTTCAACACACACATAGAGTTATCTGTGAACCTTGGTAAAACCAAGTATCTGATCCCCGTACATCAGCACAAGTGAGAAGAGATAGCACTTTCACAACAGATGGTGGACCCATCGAGGTAGTCGGTTCATATGTCTACTTCGAAGTTACATTCAAAGCAGCCTCTCGGTTCTCTCCATGTCTCAGGCAGCCCATGATCACAAGAGAATACGCAGCACTAGCTCTAATGGGAAGAGTGCCACCAGGGATATTTTCAAGAGCCTCACACAAAAGAGTGGCTCTTCGACACTTTGGTTACACCAGTGCTCATGTACGGAGCAGCCATAGGGGTTCCGCAACAAACCTTCGGTACATAGTTGCATCGCAACGCGTTGCGAACAGTCCGTAACTTCGCCACCGCAACTTCACAACGTTGCGACGTTCGCAACGCGTTGCTTATCCTTCATTTTTTTTCTATCCAAAAAATACCAAAAAAGATATTTCTCTTAGGAGGGATAAGAAATTATCTAGAATCTTATCCAAAATCTTCAATACATGCAATCCAAAAAATGTGGAGAATGAGGACGATATAGAAAGCTTTAGAAGAGTAGAGATTCATTTATGTACAATTTTCTTTTTGGGTCTTTTCATCTTGCAATAGATTGATATTTTGGATTTCCCATGTTCTTCTTGTAATGCACTTTCACATCTTGGACAAACGTTTCATCTTTGGCTTTCAAAGCCAAGGGTACTCTTCTGTAATGATTGATCTAACTATTGACATAATTGTAAATGATAAATCATGTAATGACTAGTCTAGATTCAATAATCTATGTTATGTATGTCTTATACTACAATTTATGGTATATCTAGTCATATCCCACCTTACATATGCCAGAATATTCAAAATATTAGAAAAAATGTATATGTAAATTTTGAAAAATAAATCACTTTATCGCAACGCCTAGCTCCAAACGTTGCCCTCGTTGCTAACCCGTTGCTAACCCGTTGCCGTTGCCGTTGCTAAAACGTTGCTTTCCACTATGCTTCGGTACCACATGATATCATCCAAGCACAGCTCGCTACACCATCAATGCTAGTAGAGACACTCTTCAAGTCAGTATGCTTGTTACACCCGATTCAGAACATGGACATAGAGTGCACCACTTATCAAGCTTTTCAAGCATCGCGCGACATGGTGTTGGTAGGACTCAAGAGACACCTCCTCATGGTATGCACAAACACGTGACTGGTTGTTCCACCATGGATTCGACATAGACACACTACCACCACTGCAATACGACTTACAAACCCCCACCTACTCACTCTCCCATCAGGAGAGGAATAGGATCATTCGTCATGAGATATGGCATACATACATACAAAGGACATGGATCAGCTAGAGGGATACATTTCCACAGAAAATGCTCCACTATCGTGAGCAATTTCTGCAGATCTCAGACCAGGGCTTCATTGAGAAGCCACACTACATGCAGACATACCTACCACACCACCTTCGAGTCGTCATTGGAAAGCTTCAAGTTTTATCACATTCAAGATCGAGAGGGGTAAGACCAAGGAAATCCCTAGAGAGGAGAGGTGGTCCCCAATATGCCATACAGAGATAGAGAGTGAGGAGCACTTTGTTACTAGATGCCCAGCATACTCAGACATAGGAGCACAATTCTAGATAGAGGAGCCACTACAGTTATGCATGACCATTGGAGGCCAACGAAGGCCGGGACACTTCCTCACGATGCCATATGAGAAACGAGATCAAACGATAAAGCCCACGCATCTCCCAGAGGCATAGGGCTCACGTTCCAGGAGGAAGCAACACAGAGAGTGCAACACCAACCACATCGAGTTGGATACGAATGACCATGACAGCACCAAGAGGATATCTTGCGCATGAGGGCAGCACATGACCACATGATGGTGGAGAGGTGCATTACCACCACTTGGGCAGGTTTCCTTCAAGAGGCACTCAAACCGCCACCCAAGTACCACATACTCCACCCACCTCCACCCATCATCAATACTTAGGATATACATATCCCCACTCCCTCTCTCTCTCTCTCTCTCTCTCTCTCTCTCTCTCTCTCTCTCTCTCTCTCTATATATATATATATATATATATATATATATATATATATATATATATATATATATATATATATATATATATATATATATATATGTGTGTGTGTGTGTCGCATCTGCAGCAGCCTCGAGATGGGGGGAGAAGATGGACGTCAAGGGCAGCACACACCAAGCAGTGCAGCTTCTGGTTAAAGTCGCATACTGCTCAGTCGCGAACCCTAAAAAGCTCGTGCAATTGCGAACCCTAAAAGCCTAAAAGCCTGTGTCACAAAATCGGGCAGACGCAGCAGCTTACGGGACAGATTACGAGGAAGCTTACGGGGCAGAGACAGCAGTGAGAGAGAGGGCAGACGAAGTTCACGGGGCAGACGCAATGCCCTAATCTCTCAGCATAGCAGCAAAACCCTAATCTCTCAGCAGCAAAACCCTAATCTGTCACAAAACCCTAATAAAGCTTTAACTTACAAAGAATGTGAAGGAGACATCCAGACACAAAAGCGTGAACGCGCTGATAGCTGATGGTGAAGTTTCTTTGGATAGATCTACTTTGCATGTGTTCAATGTGACACCCTTATATAATCATTTGGATAGATCTATATGTCCATCCACCAACTGAGTGGATTGGATTGAAAACAGTTGCATTCTTCCTATGGAGCCTTGGCACCATTTTACATGCCTACAAAACTATAGAATGTTCTTTTTCTCTTGTTTGAACTGAGTTGAATTGGGGGTAAATGTTCCCTTCATCTTCCTTAGTATATTCCCATAATGTTTCTACTAGGTTATGTTTAATCCCCAAGCCTTCCTTAATCAATATGCTCATACATTCCACTTGGCTTTTACATCCTACTAATTCGATGGTCATCTTCTACCATAACTATGGCTTCAACTTTAAGAATTTCTTCCATGCGAGAGTGCAATTGACTTTTCCCCAGAATCTCTTCCATATGAGCTATTAGTTGGCATTATGATAGGATCTCTCCTTAGATCTCTTTTCATCTCATATCTTGCATAGTTTGCTACAAATCATAAAATAGAGGTTTCCTCATTCCATACAGTGGTACATCATCATACAATATTTGAATGTTCATCAACATCTACTCACCTTCTGAATCCTTCTCAAGGATTGGAAGTTGCCTCTATTCATTGGTCACCTATTTGTTGCACCTTATATCCATAGCCCTTATGGCCAAGTGACTCACTGTGTAGCTTCTTTTATTCAATATTTATGTTTCTATCGTGGTTTAGTTTCTAAGGGGATTATCATGTTCATTAAATCTAGTGTGGAATTATGATTTAGGCACACATTCCTAAAAACAATTGTGTGACCTCAATCAATTCTTTACAAATTTATATGGTATCAAATCTCCTCTTCAGTAAGAAAGTGTGGTCATCTATATGAGGATCTAACCTAAATCTTATTGATAAGATTTCATCACCATTTTAAAATATTTTGGTTGTTACATAGTTGATCTCTAGTATACTCCTTGCATCTCTACTTTGGTCAATTTTGGCTTTTGAAGTCCTTTTCTGTTCTAATTGAGAGCGTGTGGCATTTAGTTGCACTTGAGCTTGTGAAAAGTTCCTTTCTTGCTCTTTAGATTTCTTGTTCCACCTCTTTTCCATGTGTTTTCATTTTTTCTTTTGTGAGGCTTTGTCCTTTTGAGACCCACTCCCGATAGTATATGTTGTGTTTTTAGTCACTAGGGTTTTATTGCATTCCTCTTTCCCTTTTTAATAGTCACTCTTCTCTTCATTTTCATGTTCTTATGAGATATCCTCTAAGCAAGAGTGACAACCTCAATTATGTCCATCTTCTTGAATTTGTTTTTTGAGGCTCTATGATTTCTACCATTGTTTGTAGAAGTAATAGTGGAGAACTTTTTGAGGTTATCATGGGAATCCATAAATAGATGGTCCCCTCCGAAGGTCTAGCAAGTTGTAGATAGGCCTTATTAAAATTATCTCCTCCTGACTTATAATAAGATCCAAACTCATGAGGTTGCTATTTTTATCCATATATTAGTGATGTGAGGTACACTCCCCTTGCCAAGAAATCACCAATCAATCATTTCAACAACACATTTGATGCGATGAATAAGGCTACTATTCAAGGTTAAAACGAACTTGAAGCAATTCGAATTAACATTGGTCCAAAAGCTTGTATAAGAAGTATGTAATATGTTATGCCTTAAGGTGTTGGAAACAATGTCCCAAAGACCATAACTATAGCATATCATGTGTTCATTGTAGAAACCTATACACATAAAGCCAAACAGGCAATGTGGCTAGATCAAAATGCTCCTAGGGAAACCACCAAGCATCGAATCCCACCAATAGAAGCGAAAGCATTCGTGATAGTTTTTTGGGTAAGCTTTTTTGTTTTTTGCCAAGACAAGTAGTTCAAGTGCCATTTTTCGTGGACCTTTTGCCACGTCAAAGTATTGTGGCTTTTCATTGAAGAGATTGCAACTTTTCACAAGGAGCCTCAAAACTATATAAACAAGGCCAAGCTCATTGTTTATTATCTTCTCTAGCTAGAGCACTAACTCAACACAAGGAGATCAAGGAGGAGAGTTTCTATATACTTGGAGGAGTTGTTCTCTACATTTGGAGACATCTGGAGGAGTTCATGTCAGCAACATACTATGAGTAATAAGTCTACAGCTATCCCCATTTGTTCATTCACTAGTTTCTAATTCAGGATAATCAGAATTCGGATTTACTATCAAATAGTTCTAAACTATTCATATTCTCCATATTCTCTCACACACACACTCTTCATACCTCTTAGGCACATAATCTCTTGTACCTAGTTCCTATTCTGCCTAGATTCAAATATTGTCATTTTGTATCATATTCGCACATTGTAATTTGACATTGGAATATAAGTTAGTGTAGGTGAGCATTCTAGCTTACTGTACATGTTGAAAACCTATCTACTATCTCTCTATCTCTCACTCATCAACTTTTTGAGTCTTAAGGTGTGTATGTTAAGGTTCATGTGTTGGAAGATCTTGTAAATTTGTGATTTGTTATTGAGGCCCACCTACTTCCAACATTTGGTGTCAGAGCATAGTTGACATGCACCCTTAACAAGATGAGTGACCATGGACTTGACAATGAAGACAAGCTTGAAGGCATGTCTAATTATCCAATGTGGAGTGTTATGATAATGAACATGTTAGTATCAAAGAATTTATGGAATATTGTCAATGGCACTTATCAAAGGCCAAGAAAGGTCGAAGAAGATATTGCTTCATCTTCTAGAAGAACTCTTGTTCCTAATGCTACTAATCAGGAGGTTAGTGAAGAACGAGAAACTCTTTCATCGTGAGGAGTATGTACTACTACCAGATTACTTCCTACATAAGAGCAATCCAAATGGGATTCAAGGGATGCACTAGCACTTTCATACATTGTTATAGGAGTCAAGAGGCATATTGTACCCCAAATCAAGTCATGTGGAATCTCTTGACAGGCTTGGTTGGAGTTGGAGAATCTCTATCAGAGCAAAAATCCTGCTAGGAAAGCTCATCTAAAGAGACAACTAGCCAACACAAGGATGAAAGTTGGTGAATTAGTTCAATCACATATTTTGAAGCTCAAAGATTTATGAGATCAATTACTTAATGTTGGAGTCAACATTTCAGATGAAGAGATGGTAAATATACTTCGAAACTCACTTCCATCTTCATGTTGATATATTTAGGTAGTGATGTGTGTGAACACACTAGGACCGCCGGGGCACTTTTTTCCCTCGTTAGGAGGTTTTTTTCCCTCGGCTTGTATATACGCCTATTGCCCTAATGGGCTCCTTATCTTTGTACATTCTCTAGTAATACATTCAGTATTGTGTGTTTGTGCTCCAAGCTTCTTCTTCTTCTTTGTGTTGTTCGCGTGCTTCCGCAGACATCTATCTCCAACAATTGGTATCAGAGCAGGTCGTCGCTTCATCTAGGGCGCCGTCGACACTCCTCCGTTTGCAGTCTCAGATTCGCACGAGTTTTGGTTAGCATACTCAGAATGTTTCCGAGATCAAAACAGCTTCATTCTGTGGTTCCGAAATCGCGATCTGAGCTCATTTCGGCCTTCAAACGCACTATCGTAGCGCTTGTGTAGGCTATTTCGTCTTTTTGTGCCAAAGGTAAATACCAGTTTCTGTTCGCCAGTTTAAGCGTCTCTAAGTCTGCTACAGGTCTAGCAGAACTCGTTTGGGCAGTTCTGTTCAACTTTTTGAGATACAATCAATTTTCTGCATCAAGGTATTTTAGTCACCGGCCATGACTAAAAGTAGTGATGTATTCCGTATGTTGGCTGTTGAGGATAAGTTGGATGGTACCAACTACCCATTATGGGCTTATATGATGCGACATGTATTGGTTGCAAAAGGATTGTGGAACATTGTGCAGGGTGTTGAAAGACATCCTGTTACACCTGTAACAACAGGTACTACAAATATAGGTATTGGAGTTGATGAAGATGGTGTCCAAGATGATATTCCGCAGATTCCTGTTCGTGCTGCTATTTTTGATGCACCTACTGCAGAGCAGATTCGTTGGGATGGCAGAGATGCCCAGACACATGCATTGATAGCTTTGTCTGTCAAACGTGCCATTATTCCTCATATTCGCTCTTGCAGAACAGCTAAGGATGCTTGGGATACACTTACCACATTGTACCAAGCTAGAAATGAGGCTCGTGTTGCTTACCTCCGAAAACAGTTGGAGAGTGAGCACATGAATGAAGGTGATTCTATGGACAGTTTCCTAACAAAGATCAAAGACTTGAAGGAACAATTGATTTCTGCTGATAAGGTTATACCAGATAGCTCACTTGTGCAGACCGTTCTGAATGGTCTTCCTGATTCATATTAGAGTTTTGCTTCTACTCTTCGGTTGATGATGAAAGGCAATTCAAATGCCTTATCATTTGAGGAGTTAGTCTCTGTTCTGTTGCAGGAAGATCAGTCTAGGCAGAACAGGTCCATTATGGGAGTTGCAAATCAAGCTTTCTTGGCTAGTCAGAAGGGCAAAGGAAAATGGAGCTCTTCAACTAGTAAGCAGAAATCTGCAAATTCTGCATATTCGAAGAAGGAAGATAAAGATGAGAAGAAATCAGAAAAGCAGAAATTGTTTTGTAAGTATTGTAAAGGGAATGATCATATCATAAAGAACTGTCCAAAACTGGCTGCTAAAGAGGCAAAGAAGAAAGAGGCTGGAATGGTTGTTGCAGAGGCCTCTACACCAAAAAAAGAGTCTGCAAATCTTGTGAAGGAAGAAGAATGGGTGTTTACTACTGTCTGCAGTTTTGACCCATCTTCTCATGAGCAGTGCATGTCTGCAGTAGACTCAGATGTTTGGTATTTTGACAGTGGGGTGACCAAACATATTACCTCGCAGCGCAGTTTCTTCTCTTCACTCGAGCCTGCTCCTATAGGGAATACTGTTACATGCGCCAACAACTCCTCTTATCCTGTTATGGGAGTTGGTAAGATCATTTTGACTACTGCTGATGGTAGTTCTTTCACTTTGTCAGATGCTTTATTTGTGCCAGGGATAAAAAAGAACCTGTTATCAATTTCTGCATTAGCCAAGATTGGCTTGGTTGTGAAATTTGTTGATGACAGGTGTATAGTTCATGATTTGTCAAATGGCGATGTGATTATTGCTTCTGGCATTTTATGTCGTGGGCTGTATAAGCTCATAGACTATGAAAGATCTGAAAATGATTTGGCATGTGTAGTAAATGATTCTCACGCTATGTCAAATGCAATGCTTTGGCATGCACGCTTTGCTCATCTGAATTTTGCTAGTTTGCTACACCTGCAGAAATCTGAAATGGTGTCCTCTTTGCCCAAACTTGAGGCACCTGGAAAACATGTTTGTGAAGGCTGTATTTTGGGCAAAATGCAGCGTTTCTCCTTTCCAAAAGATGGTTCAGTTCGGGCTACACAGAAATTGCAGCTTGTACATAGTGATGTTTGTGGTCCTATGCAGACACCCTCTTTTGGAAATTACCTTTACTTCGTGACTTTCATTGATGATTTTTCCAGGCATGCATGGGTATATCCACTCAAGGCAAAGTCCGAAGTGTTCATGTGCTATAAAAAGTTTTTGGTTTTGGCTGAAAATCTGTCAGCATGTAAAATGGGCACCCTCCGTTCTGATCGAGGGGGGGAATATATGTCTTCTGATTTTAATGCATTTCTGGCTGAACGTGGGATAAAACTCCAGTGTACAGTGCCGTATACACCTCAACAGAATGGATTTGCTGAACGGAAGAACAGGTCTCTCATGGAGATGGCGAGGTGTATGGTCAAGAGTCAGGCTTTACCTTATAGTTTCTGGCTTGAGGCTGTCATGTGTGCAGCATATGTACTGAACAGGTGTCCCGCTAAAGCACTGCAGTCTATCACTCCATATGAGGCTTGGCATGACCACAAGTCATCTGTTGCACATCTGCGTGTTTTTGGTTGTTTGGCATATGCACTAGTGCCTGAAAAACATCGCAAAAAATTGGATGATAAGGCAATAAAATGGATTTTTGTTGGGTACAGTTCTGACAGTAAAGGGTATCGTCTGTATCATCCACAGACTAAATGCATTCTGGTTAGCCATGATGTTGTCTTTGTGGAAGATGCTATTCAGCCATTGCTTTCATGTACTAAGGAGACATCTGTTAGCTCCAAAGACATGTATGATACTTTGATGCCTCTTTTTACAGGTGGACAGTATAGTGCTGGTCCTAATGAGGCAACTTCTCAGCCTTTGCAGGTTTCATATGATGATGCAGATCATTCCATTTCTGATGCAGATTTACATGATGCACTTGTTAATGAGAGAGCTGATATTGAGCAGGCAAAAACTATACCAAAATGGCTGGTGCAGACTTTGCGTGACAGCAAATTAGATGCACCTTTGTTATATCGTACTCGCTCAGGCTCTCATAGTGCCTCCTTTGCATCAGATTGCTATGCTATGGCTGCATCTAGTCTCTGTGATGAGAATGAGCCTGTTTCTTTTGATGAAGCACAGAATTCAGAAAATTGGATGGCTGCTATGCAATCTGAATATGATGCTATAATGAAGAATGGTACATGGACTTTATGTGACTTGCCTCCTGGCAAGAAGGCCATTGGCACTAAGTGGGTATACAAGCTGAAGCGTAAACCTGATGGTACAGTTGAAAACTATAAGGCTAGGCTTGTTGCAAAGGATTCTGTGCAGGAAAGAGGCATTGATTTTGATGAGACCTTTGCACCTACATGCCGTATGACTACTGTTCGGAGTATTTGTGCACTTGCAGCCCATCATGGTTGGAATGTACATCAGTTGGACATTAAAACAGCATTTCTGAATGGTGACTTGCATGAAGAAGTGTATGTTTTTCAGCCCCGTGGCTTTGTGCAGAAAGGGCATGAAAACCAAGTGTGCAGGTTAAAGAAGGCATTATATGGTTTAAAGCAAGCACCACGTGCTTGGTATGAGAAGATACATGCCTATCTGGTTGCACATGGTTTTGAGAACAGTCCAACTAAAAGCACCTTATATGTTAAGCGTGCTAATAATGTGCTTCTGATCATTGTTGTCTATGTTGACGACATGCTGCTCACTGGTCCTATTGAGAAGCATATTGCTGATTTCAAGGCTGATTTGCATGCCTCATTTGAGATGTCAGATTTGGGGCATTTGCATCACTATTTGGGCATTCAATTTATGCAAGTTGATGGTGGAATGGCTTTGTGTCAAACGAAATATATTGACACATTATTGCAGTGTTTTGGCCTTGAAGGTTGTAAGTCTATTGCCACTCCTATGGAGACAAGTTTATGATTGAGTCTTCATGATGCTCGAGATGCATTTGATGTTGTTCTCTATCAGCAGGCTGTTGGATGCTTGATTTACTTATGCATTACTCGGCCAGATATTCACTTTGCTATCTCACAGATGAGCAGGTTTATGCATTGCCCAGGAGTCACGCATTGGAAGGCGGTTAAGCGCATCTTTCGCTACTTGAGTGGTACTCGGCTACTTGGGTTGTTTTATCCCAAGGGGGGATCACTACCGCAAGATTTGCATGCTTTTTCTGACTCAGATTGGGTTGGTTGCTATGACACTCGTGTGTCCACCAGTGGTTTTTGCTTCATGCTTGGTAGCTCATGTATATCTTGGTTGAGCAAGAAGTAGCCTACAATGGCCACTTCCAGTTGTGAGGCTGAGTATAGGGAAGCTTTCACAACGACTGTTGAGTGTGTGTGGCTCAGATGCCTTATGGATGATTTGGGTGTTGGCCAGTCTTTTGCCACCACCATCTTCACTGACAGTCAGAGCGCATTGGCAGTTGCGAGGAACCCTGTGTTCCATGCTCGCACTAAGCACATTGAGGTGCATTATCACTATGTCAGGGAGAGGTTCTCTGTAGGGGAGATGAGCTTGGCATATGTGCCCACGCAGGAGAACATTGAAGACCTTTTCACGAAGGCTCTGCCTAGGGAGAAGTTTGAAGCTTTCCGCAAAGCTTTGGGCTTACTTCCTTTTGTGGAGTGACTTCCACATAGCTTGGCACTTCCTTATACATGAGTGCGAGCTACTTGTTCACCGCATCACTCCCAGGGGGGATTTGTTGATATATTTAGGTAGTGATGTGTGTGAACACACTAGGACGGTCGGGGCACTTTTTTCCCTCTTTAGGAGGTTTTTTTCCCTCGGCTTGTATATACGCCTATTGCCCTAATGGGCTACTTATCTTTGTACATTCTCTAGTAATACATTCAGTATTGTGTGTTTGTGCTCCAAGCTTCTTCTTCTTCCTTGTGCTGTTCGCGTGCTTCCGCAGACATCTATCCCCAACACTTCATATCATGTTTTTGTTACTTCTTTATCCCTCTCTACAAGAGATAGAGAACTTTCATTTGAAGAACTACAGTTCCTATTACTTCAAGATGAAGGTCAACACAAAAAGGAATGGAAGAGAATGATGAAACCATGTTATCATCATCGAAGGGAAAGAAAAAGAAGGAGACAAAGAAGGAGAAGAAGAGTCAGCAATCCAAGAAGGAAAGTAAGACTTCTAATCCTAAGTCTTCTAGTCCTTCTCCTAATGCTTCCTTTGCACCCAAAGAAAAGTCTTTGACTACATATGATTCAAAGAAAGGCATATGCCATTACTATAAGAAACCAGATCATTACATAGCAGAATGCAAAACAAAGATTTTCAATGAGAAAAAGAAAGCATCAGGTAATAGTGCTGAAGATGATCCAAAACCTAAAACTTAAAAAGTAGATTCATTTGCATGTATTACTATCGAATAGGTAGCTTTTGATCAAGCATCATTAAATGCAATCTCATATAATCCTTGGATTTTTTACTCAGGATGTACTAAGCATATGGCAGGTTGTAGAAAGGTATTTTCTTCCCTTTCTAACTCTTCAGGTGGAAGAGTGACCATTGTTGATGTTCATGATTTAGATGTTATTGGTGTTGGAGAAGTGAACCTAAAGTCAAGAGTAGCTGGAAATTTCACAACTTCCAATGTTCTTTATGTTCCAGACATGAAGAGGAATATTTTGCTCTCTATCTCTACTTTCTTGTCAAATGGTTATAAAGTTGTTTTTAGGAAAGATTCATGACAGATCTTCTCAGATAATGAGGAACATCGTCTACTTCAAGGTGAAAACAGAAATGGCATGTTTGTGTTATCCAAAATTAGTCATGCTAATGTTGCTAGATCTAGTACACCTATGGAGAACATGAAGTTGTGGCATGCTAGATTTGGTCATATCACTTACACAGCTCTCAAGCATATCAAAGATCAAGGTATGGTGGATAATTTGCCTAGTTTTGCTTTATCAAATGATGTAGAGTCATGTGAAGGATGTCTTGAAGGAAAGCTTCACAAACTATGTTTCAAGAAGCATGGATATATCAGAGCCACAAGAAGTTGCAGATCATACATTCATATGTGAATGGTCCGATTAAAACATATTATGTTCAAGGTTTCAGATACTTTTTCACTTTCATTGATGATTTCTCAATATATTCATGGATTTACGATCTTAAAGTGAAGTAAGAGATTTTTCCTACTTTCAAGAAGTTTTTAGCTATGGTTGAAAATGAAATTCAGTCAAAGATCAAGATTTTGAGAAGTGATAGAGGAGGAGAGTACATGTCTAAAGACTTTAAGTCTTTTCTTGAAGAAAAAGGTATCTCTCATCAACTCACTGTTGCTTATAGTCTGGAACAAAATGGTGTTGCATAGAGAAAGAATAGGATACTTGTTGAGATGATGCATAATAGGATGTCATCCACCTGGTTGATGCAATACATATAGCTAATCACACTCTAAATAGGTCTTTCGCAAAAGCTTTAAAGGTTATCACATGTTATGAAGCTTATTATGGGAAGAAGTCCAGTGTGAGGTACTTCAAAGTTTTTGGTCCCCCAGCTTATGTTCACACTGAAAAGAAGGATCATGCTAAGCTTGATGTAAAATCCATTAAAGGCATCTTTATTGGTTATGCAATTGAAAGCAAAATATACAAATTGTATGTTCCAAATACAGGTGATATCCTACTCTCATGCAATGCACATATAGCAGAAAATCAAATTTTTTATATGAAGGCGGAGATTCCAGATTTCATTAAGGAAGATGATTATACATTTTTTAGAAGGAATTTGGAATCTTACATTCAACCATACAAGGAGTGTGATGAACCTTCTCAAACCCTAAGAGATAAAGGTGAAGAGAGAATTTCATTACCTAGATCAATACCTAGTCCATCATTAGTACCCCTTGAAGTTCTGACTTATGAAGTTGGAGAAGGTTCTAGAGTTCTACAAGAAAGAGATATTGAAGAACTAGAAAGGACTCCACCATTTTTCAAGGATATGGCAAAGTGGTTATATCAAACCTAAAAGAAAAGTGGTGTAAAGGAATACATTGAAAGAACTAGAAGTCAAACAAAGAGAAAACAAACATACTAGGTAAATTATGCAAAACATCTTGAGATTCATAATATTTTAGCTCTTACTTTAGATGAGAATGAACCAACTAGTATTCAAGATGCACTACAAAGTGATATGATTATCATAGGTCCCAAAGACTCAGACCTTCAATATTTTAAAGCACAACTTAAGCATACATTTGATGTAAATGACTTAGGTATTTTGCATTATTGTCTTGGGATTGAATTCATATATAGAGATGAGTGTATCTACATGACACAACAGAAATACATTGAGAAATTATTGGGAAGGTTTGAGGTGACAGATTCCAAGCCTATTCAAGCACCTATGGATGTCAATGTGTCATTAGAGTCAGAGGCAGATTCGAAACCATTTGATGCTACATTCTATATTCAAGCAGTTGGTTGCTTGATATGTCTATGTAGTACACATTTGGAAATTCAATTTGCAATTTCTCAAGTATTCAGGCTCATGCACAGTCAGCTCAAGATTTACTGGAAATCAGTTAAGAGAAATATTTGCAGATATCCAAAGTTATGCAAATATCCAAAGTTTTGTAGACATCAAAAGTTTTGCAGGTTATTCTACCATTGTGACATTGAAGGGGGGGATTGTTGGAAACAATGTCTCAAATACTAGAACTGTAGCATATCACATGTTCATCGTAGAAACCTATATATACAAAGGCACGTGGGTAGCATGGCTAGATCAAAATGCTCCTAAAGAAACCACCAGGGATCGAATCCCACTGGTGGAAGCAGTAGCATTCATGATAGTCTTTTTGGTAAGATTTTTTGTTTTTTGCAAAGAGAACTAGTTTCGATGGTGTTTTTTTGTGGAGCTTTTGGTTGGATTTTGAGGTTTGTGGAAGCACACGAACAACAAAAAGGAAGAAGAAGAAGCTTGGAGCACAACACACAATACTAAGTGTATTACCACTAAAATGTACAAAGATAAGTAACCCATTAGGGCTATAGGCATATATACAAGCTGGGGAAAAAACCTCCTAAAGAGGGAAAAAAGTGCCACAATGATCCCAGTGTGTTCACACACATCACAACCTAAATATATCAACAAATACCCCCTAGGAGTGATGCAGTGAGCAAGGAGCTGGCACTCACGTATAAGGAAGTGAGCTATATGGAATCAATCCACAAAAGGAAGTAAGCCCAGAGCTTTGCGGAAAGCTTGAAACTTCTCCCTAGGCAGAGCCTTTGTGAAAAGGTATGCAATGTTCTCTTATGTGGGCACATATGCCAAATTGATCTATCTAGCAGAGAACCTTGCCCTCACATAATCATAGTGCACCTCAATGTGCTTAGTGGGAGCATGGAACACAAGGTTCCTTGCAACTACCAATGCCCTCTAATTGTCAGTGAAGATGGTGGTGGTAGAAGATTGAACAACTCCCAAATCAACCTTAAGGTGTCTGAGCCACACACACTCAACAGTCGTTGTGAAAGCTACCCTATACTCAGCCTCACAACTAGAAGTGGCAACAGTAGGCTGCTTCTTGCTCAACCAAGATATGCATGAGCTACCAAGCATGAAGCAAAAACCACTAGTGGACACATGAGTGTCATAGCAACCACCCAAGTCAGAGTCAGAGAAAGCATGAAAATCTGGCGGTAGTGATCCCCCCTTGGGATAAAATGGTCAGACGGGTACCACTTAAGTAGCGAAAGATGCGCTTAACTACCTTCCAATGCTTGACTCCTAGGCAATGTAGAAACTTGCTCATTTGTGAGACAACAAACTGAATATCTGGCCGATTAATGCATAAGTAAATCAAGCATCCAACAACCTCTTGGTAGAGAGTAGCATCAAATGCATCTCCAACATCATGAAGACTCAACCACAAACCTGTCTCCATAGGAGTGGCAATAGGTTTGCAGTCTTCAAGGTAAAAATGCTGCAATAACGTGTTAATATATTTGGTTTGACACAAGGATATTCTTCGATCAACTTGGATAAATTGAATGCCCAAATAATGATGCAAATGCCCCAAATCTGACATGTCAAATGAGGCATGCAAATAAGGCTTAAAATCAGCAATATGCTTCCAATGAGGACCAGTGAGAAACATGTCATCAACATAGACAACAATGATCATAAGCACATCATTTGCATGCTTAACATATAAGGTGTTGTTAGCTGAATTGTTCTCAAAACCATGTGCAATCAGGTAGGCATGTATCGTTTCATACCAAGCATGTGTGCTTGCTTCAAACCATATAATGCCTTTTCCAACTTGTACACTTTGTTTTCATGGCCTTTCTACAAAAAACCATGGGGTTGAAAACATACACTTCTTCATGCAAGTCACCATTCAAAAATGCAGTTTTAATGTCTAATTGATGTACATTCCAACCGTTATGAGTTGCAAGTGCACAGATGCTACGAAATCAATGCCTCTTTCCTGAGCATAACCCTTTGCAATAAGCCTAGCCTTATACCTGTCAGCTGTTCCATCAGACTTATGCTTCAGCTTGTATACCCACTTAGTTCCAGTAGCCTTCTTGCCAAGAGGCAAGTCAAATAAAGATGAGGTACCATTTTTCATGATAGCATCATATTCTGATTACATAGCAGCCATCTAGTTTTCAAAATTTTCTGTTTCATCAAACAAAACGGGTTCATTCTCATCATAGAGACAAGAGGCATCCATATCATAGCAATTTGATGCAAAAGAAGGCAAAAGAAGCAGTATGAGAGCCTGAATGAGTACGATACAATAAAAGTGCATCTAACTTGCTATCACACAAAGTGTGCACAAGCCATTTTGGCATAGTTTTTGCCTCCTCAATATTAGCTCTCTCATCAACAAGTGCATCATGTAAATCTGCATCGGAAATGGAACGATTTGCATCATCACATGAAACCTATAAAGATTGAGAAGTTGCCTCATTAGGACTAGTCTAGACTATCCACCTATAAAAAGAGGCAAAAAATTGTCATACATGTCTTTGGAGCTAATTGATGTCTCCTTAGTACATGAAAGTAATGGTTGAATAGCATCTTCCACAAAAACAACATCACTACTAATCAAAATGCATTTAGTATGTGGATGATACAGACAATAGCCTTTGCTTTCATAATTGTACCCAACAAAAATACATTTCATTGCTTTATCATCCAATTTCCTGTGTTGTTGTTCAAGCACTAACGCATATGCCAGACAACCAAAAACATGCAGGTGAGCAACAAATGGCTTACAACCATGCCAAGTCTCATATGGAGTCATAGACTGCAATGCTTTAGTGGGACACCTATTTAGTACATATGTTGCACACATAACAACCTCAAGCCAGAATCTATGTGGTAAAGCCTGACCCTTGACCACACCACTCACCATCTCCATGAGTGACCTTCTCTTCCTTTTAGCAACTCCATTCTCTTGAGGTGTATACGGCACTATAAAGTGATGTTTTATCCCACATTCAATCAAAAATGCATTAAAGTCAGAAGACATATATTCTCCCCTTTGATTAGAATGGAGGGTGCCCATTTTACACACTAACAGATTGTCAGCCAAAACTAGAAACTGTTTGAAGCACATAAACACTTCGGACTTTGCTTTCAATGGACATACCCATGCATGCATGGAAAAATCATTGATGAAAGTCACGAAGTAAAGATAGTTCCCAAAAGAAGGTGTTCGCATAGGACCATGGACATCACTGTGAACAAGCTACAATTTCTGAGTATAGCTCAAACTGAAGCATCTTTTGGGAAGGAGGGATGCTCCATTTTACTCAAAATACAGTGTTTACATACATGTTTACCAGGTGCCTCAAGTTTGGGCAAAGACACCATTTTAGATTTTTGCATGTGTAGCAAACTAGCAAAACTCAAATGACCAAAGCGTGCATGCCAAAGCTTTGCATCTGACATAGCGTGAGAATCTTGAACTGCACATGCTAAATCATCCATAGATTTTGCATAATCTATGAGCTTATATAGTCCACGACATAAAATGCTAGAAGCAATAATGATATTGCCATTTGCTAGATCATGAGTTGTACATCTGTCATCAACAAATTTCATGACCAAGCCAATCTTATTTGATGTTGAAACTGATAAAAGATTTTTCTTGATCCCTAGCACAAATAAAGCATTTGACAATGTAAAAGCGCTGCCATTAGTAGTAGTCAGAATGATCGTATCAACTCCCATGACATGATAAGAGGAGTTGTTGGTGCATGTGACAGTATTCCCTGTAGGGGTAGGCTAAAGTGAAGTGAAGAAACTGTGCTGCGAGGTAATATGTTTGCTTGCCCCACTATCAAAGTACCAAACATTTGAGTCTATTGCAGACATACACTGCGCATGAGAAGATGGTTCAAAACTACAAACAGTAGTAAACACCCATTCTTCATTCTACACAAGATTAGGAGACTTTGTTTTTAGTGTAAAGGCTTCTGCAACAACCATTCCAGCCTCCTTTTTCTTTGCCACTTTTGCAACTAATTTTGGATAATTCAATATGACATGATCATTTCCTTTATAATACTTGCAATACAATTTCTGCTTTTCTACTTTCTTCTCCTCTTTGTCATCCTTCTTTCATTGTGTAGATTTAGTAGATTTCTGCTTACTAGTAGATGAGCTCCATTTACCTTTGCCCTTCTGACTAGATAGGAAAGCTTGATCTACAATGCGCATAATGGACCTATTCTTGTTGATATATTTAGGTAGTGATGTGTGTGAACACACTAGGACCATCGAGGCATTTTTTTTTCCTCTTTAGGAGGCTTTTTTCCCCTTGGCTTGTATATACGCCTATAGCCCTAATGGGTTACTTATCTTTCTACATTCTAGTGGCAATACATTAAGCATTGTGTGTTGTGCTCCAAGCTTCTTCTTCTTCCTTTTATTGTTTGCATGCTTCCGTAGACCTTGAACTCCAATAATTGGTATGAGGGTAGGTCGTCGCTTCACTTGGGGCATCATCAACACCTCTCTGGTCATAGTCTTAGAATCACACGAAAATTGGTGAGCATACTCAAGGTGATTAGGAGATCAAAACTGCTTCGCTCTGTGGTGCCAGTATAAGCATCTCGAAGTCTTCTACAGGTTTAGTAGACCTTGACAAGGTAGTTCTATTCAACTTTTTGAGATACAATCACTTTTCTGCATGAGGGTATTTTAATCAGTGGCCATGGCTGAAAGCAGTAATGTATTTCGTATGTTGGTTGTTGAGGATAAGTTGGACGGTACGAATTACCCATTATGGACTTATATGATGCATCATGTATTGGTTGCAAAAGGAATGTGGAATATTATGCACGGTGTTGAAAAACGTCCTATTTCACCTGCAAACACAGTTGTTGAAGGTGATGCAAGTGAACTTGAAGATGGTGATATTCTTCATGTTCCTGTTTGTGTTGCGGATCTTGTTGCACCTATTGCAAAGAAAATCCATTGGGATGGCAAAGATGCTCAGGCATATGTATTGATAGCCTTATCTATCAAATATGCCATTATTCCTCACATTTGCTCTTGCAGAATAGTTAATGATGTTTGGGATACACTTACCACTTTATACGAGGCAAGGAATGAGGCTCGTGTTGCTTACCTCCAAAAACAGTTGGAGAGTGAGCACATGAATGAAGGAGATTCCATGGACAATTTTCTGACAAAGATCAAAGATTTGAAGGAACAATTGATTTTTATTGATGAAGTCTTGCCTGACAGTTCACTTGTGCAAACTATTCTGAATGAACTTCCTGATTCATATCAAAGTTTTGCTTCCACCTTCATTTAATGATGAAAGGTAATCCAAGTGCCTTAACATTTGAGGAGTTAGTTTCTGCTCTATTGCAGGAAGATCAATGTAGGTAGAACAGGTCCATTATGCGTGTTGTAGATCAAGCTTTCATGGCTAGTTAGAAGGGCAAAGGTAAACGGAGGTCTTCTACTAGTAAGCCAAAATCTGCTAATTCTGCACAATCAAAGAAGGAAGACAAAGACGAGGAAAAAAACAGAAAAGCAGAAATTATTTTGCAAATACTGTAAAGGAAATGATCATGTCATAAAGAGTTGTCCAAAACTTGATGCTAAAGAGGCAAAGAAGAAAAAGGCTGGAATGGTTGTTGTAGAGGCCTCTACACCCAAAATAGATTTTGCTAATCTTGTGCAGAATGAAGAATGGGAATTTACCACTATTTGCAATTTCGACACATCTTCTCATGAACAATGTATGTTTGTAATAGACTCAGATGTTTGGTACTTTGATAGTGAGGCAACCAAACATATTACCTCGCAGCACAATTTCTTCACTTCACTCGAGCTTGCCCCTATAGGGAATACTATCACATGCGCCAACAACTCCTCTTATTCTGTTATGGGAGTTGAGAAGATCATTTTAACTACTATTGATGGTAGTTCTTTTACATTGTAAGATGCTTTATTTGTGCCTAGGATCAAGAAAAATCTTTTATTAGTTTCGGCATTACCCAAGATTGGCATGGTTGTGAAATTTGTTGATGATAGATGTACAGCTCATGATCTATCAAATGGTGATATCATTATTGCTTCTGGCATTTTATGTCATGGGTTGTATAAGCTCGTAGACTATTAAAAATGTGTGAATGATCCATCATGTGCAGTACATGATTCTCAGGCTTTGTCCGATGCAAAGCTTTGGCATGCATGCTTCGGTCATCTAAATTATGCTAATTTACTACATGTGGAGAAATTTGAAATTGTGTCCTCTCTGCCCAAACTTGAGGCACCTGGTAAACATGTATGTGAAGGTTGTATTTTGGGCAAAATGCAGCATTCTTCCTTCCCAAAAGGTGTTTCAGTTCGAGCTACTCATAAATTGCAAGTTGTTCACAGTGATGTCTGTGGTCCTATGGAGACACCTTCTTTTGGGAACTATCTTTACTTCGTGACTTTCATCGATGATTTTTCCAGGCATGCATGGGTATATCCATTGAAAGCAAAGCCCAAAGTGTTTATGTGCTTCAAACAGTTTCTGGTTTTGGCTGAAAATATGTTAACATGTAAAATGGGAACCCTCCATTCTAATCAAGGGGGGGAATATATGTCTTTTGTTTTTAATGCATTTCTGGCTAAATGTGGGATAAAATGTTAGTGTATAATGCCATACACACCTTAGCAGAATGGAGTTGTTGAAAGGAAGAGTAGGCCACTTATGGAGATGGTAAGGTGTATGGTCAAGAGTTAGGCTTTACCACATAGTTTCTGGCTTGAGGCTGTTATGTGTGCAACATATATACTTAACATGTGTCCCACCAAAGCATTGTAGTCTATCACTCCATATGAGGCTTAACATGTGTCCCACCAAAGCCATCTGTTGCTCACCCGCATGTTTTTGGTTGTCTGGCATATGCATTAGAGTATGAACAACATCGAAGGAAATTGGATAATAAAGCAGTGAAATGTATTTTTGTTGGGTACACTTCTGAAAGCAAAGGCTATTGTCTGTATCATCCATATACTAAATGCATTTTGGTTAGCCGTGATGTTGTTTATGTGAAAGATGTTATTCAACCATTACTTTTCATGTACGAAGGAGACATTTGTTAGCTCCAAAGACATGCATGATACTTTGTTGCCTCTTTTTACAGGTGGATAGTCTAGTGTTGGTACTAATGAGACAAATTCTCAACCTTTACAAGTTTCATGTGATGATGCAGATCATTCCATTTCTGATGCAGATTTACATGATGCATGTTACACTTATGTATTCCTCGAGTAGCTTTGACGTGAACCTTTTCTCTATACATGGGCACTTTTTACTCTAGTTCTGGCTAGAGGTTTTTTCCCCATGTTACCACATACTTGATACTCTCATATGTGGTGGTACTTTGTACTTAGGGATATTATTCAGCTCTTACTTCAGTTCAGTTCATTGTTAATAGAGAGCGTTATTCCAGCCATTGTCTTCTCCATGTGTCTTGCTGCATTTGTGCTCCTTGTGTGTGCTTCTCGTGTGTCTCTTGCACTTCTACACACACCCAACAATGGTATCAGAGCAGGCTCAACTCCTTCTCAAGTTTTGATTTTTCGCATCGCGGCGCGCACACACTTTTAACAGTGCAAATCGACTTCGGAGCATAGAACTGTGAATTAAGAAACATTTCCACTAGGTGCACTGGGGTTTTACCCCCATTTCAAAGCCATTCGTGCAGTTAGAATTGCCATCAGAGTGACGGTTTGTGAGCTGAAATTTCAGCATTCATTTTAGCTTTCGTCGAAGCGAAGATTTTGTCACATTTTTGTTCTTTTGTGAAATGGCAGGCATCAATGACTTGTTTGACATGCTTCGAATTGAAGATAAGCTTGATGGGACCAACTATCCGATGTGGTCTTACATGATGAAGCATGTTCTTGTTGCTAAACAACTTTGGAACATAGTGGCAGATGTAGATCGAAGACCCATAGGTTCTTCTACTTCACAGTCTACTGTCACAGATGGAGGTTCTTCTTCGAGTACAGTGGTTTCTTCTTCTCCACCTACACAAGAACAACTTAGATGGGATGGAAAAGATGCTCAAGCTCATGCTTTGATTGCACTTTCAATGAAGCGTCATATAGTTCCACACATTCGATAATGTTCTTCTTCAAGACACGCATGGGACACTCTTGCTTCTTTGTATGCCGTGCATAATGAAGCACGTGTTGCATACTTGAGGAAGCAACTTGAGGATGTATGTAGGGCTGAAAATGAGTCAGTGGATGTGTATGTGACATGCATCAAGGACATTATGATGCTTCTTTGCATTCTAAATGTATGGTTGTGAGTGAGGCCAATTCGGATTGGTTCTTTGATAGTGGCACTTCAAAGCACATAACATTATGCAACAGATTTTTTGCCTCTTTGAAAGATGCTCCCAAAGGAGGACATGTGGTGTGTGCAAAAAAATGCCTCTTATCCTATCATTGGAGTAGGAGAAATTGAGCTTACAACTGCAGAT
This sequence comes from Ceratopteris richardii, assembly GCA_020310875.1. NCBI lineage: Eukaryota > Viridiplantae > Streptophyta > Polypodiopsida > Polypodiales > Pteridaceae > Ceratopteris > Ceratopteris richardii. Next base: position 28,674,117 of record CM035412.1, read on the forward strand.
GGAGGTGTGATTCTCTTGAAAAATGCATTGTATGTGCCCGGTATCAAGAAGAACTTAATTTCAGTTCCGTTGATTCCCAAAGTTGGACTTCATGTACATTTTGTTGATGATAAGTGTATGGTTCATGATTTCAGCAATGGCAATGTTATCGTGATGTCCGGTACATTATGTAATGGTTTGTATTGCATGAATACATACAAGAGGGCTGCCTTGAATGCCTTGGTTGATCATACTTCTTCCATGGTTGAAATGGAGCTTTGGCATGCTCGTTTTAGTCACTTGAACTTCAATAGTTTGTTTTAATTGCAAAGGAAGGACATGGTTATTGGTTTGCCTACACTTGAGTCCATTGAAAAACATGCATGTGAAGGTTGCATTCTTGGAAAAATGCATCGTGCTTCTTTTCCAAAAGATAGTCATACACACACTACAAGAAAATTGTAGCTTGTTCATAGTGATGTATGTGGTCTCGTCAAGACTCCATCTTTTGGGAAGCATGTATATTTTGTTACCTTCATTGATGATGCTACTCACCATACATGGGTGTATCCTATGAAAGCAAAGAATGAGGTATTTTATTGCTTCAAAGCATTTTTAGCTATGGCTGAAAATTTTTCTTCACAAAAGCTTTTGACTCTACGCACGGATCGTGGTGGTGAATACATGTCACATGAGTTTAATGATTTTCTTCATGAAAGAGGTATTTCACACCAATGTACGGTGCCATATACACCTCAGCAAAATGGTGTTGCCGAGCGTAAAAATAGAACTCTTCTTGAAATGGCACGATGTATGGTTAAAGGAAAGCATCTTCTTGATAAGTTTTGGATGGAAGCGATCATGTGTGCAAATTATGTGTTGGATCGCTGCCCTACAAAAGCATTGAGAGTCATCACTCCTTATGAGGCTTGGAATGTTCATAAGCCTATGGTTAGTCATATGCGTGTGTTTGGTTGTTTGGCATATGCTCTTGCGCCATCACAACAACGTCACAAACTTGATGACAAGGCAAATAAATGTATATTTGTTGGTTATAGTGCTGAAAGTAAGGGATATCATTTGTACCATCCATTGACGAACACAATTATTGTGAGTCGAGATGTGGTATTTGCTGAAAATTTAGTTTTCCCTCTACTTCAATGCAAAAAATAGCCAACAGTTAGCTCACAAGATGTGTTCGATACACTCATGCATTTGTTCCAAAATGGTGCGCTTGAGTATGGCCATGTAGACCAGCCAACCAAGGTTCAAAGGGCTGAAAAATTCCAGCCAAATAGGGCTGAAAATGTAGAGAATATCCAGACAAACATGGCTTAAAAATTCAGCCAAAAATTATCAAAACTGCTGGAAATTTCCAGCTACATATGGCTGAACATTTGTGTCAAAATATGGTAGAAAATGAGCATGAAATTCAGCCCACGCATGATGTACATATTGAAGATGTTTTACATAATGAAGGCATGTCTATCAAGAGTGCACAAACTATGCCAGAGTGGCTGAAACAAACTTTGCAAGACAACAAATTGAGTGCACCTTTACTTGGTAGAACAAGATCAAGCTCTCACCATGCATCAAGTAATTTTGTGGATTATGCTCTTATTGCTACAACATGTAATGAAGAGCCACTTTCTTTTGAAGATGCATGTGACGATCCACAATGGATGAGTGCTATGCAATAAGAAATGGATTCCATACATAGAAATGGTACTTGGGAGTTATGTGAATTGCCAAAAGGAAAGAATGCCATTGGTACAAAGTGGGTTTACAAGATTAAGAGAAAATCTGATGGTAGCATTGATCGCCACAAAGCTAGATTGGTTGCCAAAGGATATGTGCAACAATATGGCATTGACTATGAGGAAACTTTTGCACCTACTTCACACATGACTACCATTCATACCGTGGTTGCATTGGCTGCCCATCGAGGTTGGAAAGTGCATCAATTGGACATAAAAACAACCTCCTTGAATGGTGATTTGCAAGAAGAGGTTTATGTGAAGCAACCTCCTGGATTTGCTATGAAAGGGAAAGAGCATATGGTTTGTCGCTTGCATAAAGGCTTGTATGGTCTCAAGCAAGCTCCACGTGCATGGTATGACAAAATCTATAAGCACTTGATTGCTCTTGGCTTCACATGTAGTCCGATTGAAAGCACACTCTATGTACGCAAAAAGGGGGTTAATCTTATAGTGCTTGTTCTTTATGTCAATAACATACTCTTGACTCGGTCATGTGATGCAAAACTTGACATTCTTATGGCTGATTTGCAGCAAACTTTTGATGTCACTTATCTTGGTCTTTTGAGCTACTATCTTGGCATCCAATTTGTATCTGTTGAGGGGGGAATTGTTATGCATCAAGCAAAGTATGTTGAAAAACTACTTCAGCATTTTGACTTTGAGGATTGCAAGCCAATTTCCACACCAGTTGAGACAAGATTCAGGTTCTCAATTGAGGATTCCACTGATGCATTTGACACTTCTCTTTATCAGCAAGCTGTGGGATGTCTTATATACGCATGCAACACAAGGCCGGATATACAGTTTGCAGTTTCCTAGTTGAGTCGATTCATGCGTAGCCCTGGCACTAAGCATTCGCAAGCGGTGAAACGTGTGTTTAGATATCTCTGAGGCACTTTGAGCTTAGGTCTCTTTTATGGCAGAGATATTCAGTCATGCTTGCATGCTTTTACAGATAGTGATTGGGCTGGTTGTTCTGATACTCACATGTCCACTAGTAGTAATTGATTTTTCCTTGGAGACTCATGCATATCTTGGTTGATTAAGAAGCAACCTACAGTGGCGACATCGAGTTGTGAAGCTGAGTATAGGGTAGTTTTCATAGCTACAGTGGAGTGTATATGGCTGAGATGCCTATTGATGGATCTTTTGCATGGAGATTGATGATGCTATGCATATTCTCACTGATAGTCAGAGTGCTTTGGCTGTTGCATGAAACCTAGTGTTTCATGCACGGACCAAACATATTGAGGTGCATTATCACTATGTGAGAGAGCATCTTCAATAAGGAGATATTGATTTGGTATATGTGCCTACACAAGATAATGTGGTAGACATTGTAGCTCAGTGATGAGTAGCACCTCCTTTAATGTCAATCCGGGAAGACGTGAGGGTGGTATGATGACCTCGAGCAAGTGAAGGCACAAGTGCGTGAGTGAGAAGCACACGAACATGCACACAGATACACACACACACGCACACAAGGTAAGACCAAGAGTGAGAAGCAATGGAGTTCTTTAGATTACTTCCAAAAAGCTCATACAAGTTTAAATCAATTACAAGCTAACCTCAAAAATGAGCTCTCTAGCTCTATTTATAGTTTTTTACTAGGTTTTGGTCGTGTCCAGACCTAGTGTCCGGCCTAGTTAAAAATTACGTTCTAGGGTCTATTTGAAGACTCAAACGAAGTCTAAAAATTATGAAAATTGGTAGGTAGCTACTTCGAATGCTCCTCAAGCTCAAGGACTCCTTGGCTTGCACAAAATGGAGCTACAAAAATATGAAATGGTATCTACAATGGCTTTTAGTGATGAAAATCACTATTGTTGTAGGGATTTCTTCTAACTATTTGACATACATATCTTCGAGCTCCCTACTTGCTCCTTCTCCTTGTGTGTCCACCTCTTTGATATGCTTTAGTGTCCTGAAAAAATATTGGCCTACTTGTCAGATCGTCGTTGACTACTCTGTCTGCTTGTGCCTTCTCTTCTCTCTGACTCCCTTCGTAAGCTTCCTTGCCTTGTGAGTCCTTCAGTTCCAACACCCCCCCTCTCTCGCGTCTGTCGTCCCTGACAGAACCTTGTTGGGTGGGTCGTTGGATGTAGTATTCTACAACGTCTTGTGCTAAGTGATGTTCTGCAATTCTCAACCCTTTGGCCAAGTCCGTGAGTAGAGCATCCCAATCTATCGGCTCGGGAACCTCTGGATGTGGTATACGTAACTTTTCTGAATGGAGAGCTTGTTCCACTGCAAACAACTGCAATAAATGTGATGGTCTGGGAATGAATATCTCTGAATGATATTCCCAGAATCCCGTGACAAACATTTCTTCAAACGTCTGTTTGAAGCAGGCTGGTAGATACTTTATATGCGCATGCCATGCATATACGACATTAATAGACGGTGAGGTGCTAATGTCGTAGACAAGGTCCTGATTACCTTCATTAAATCCAAGAGCTGACAGATGAGGTTCTTTGACATTCTTGAAGGTCCTGAAGGTGACCAACATGAGCTCAAAAATTTTAAGACACATTTGGGCCATGACATCTGGTACATTTTTGAACCGGACCCCCCAATGCCGAATCGTCGAAATCATATAGCCGATGGTAGGTTGGCCTTTAGGTGGTGCTAAGTAGACATAATTGAGCCATTTCTCACATCCTTTGGTTGTCAGCACAATTTTTGTGTATTTCGGCCATGACCTTCTTCGAAAGACAGGGCAGTAGCATGGGTTGTATTTGATATACAAAGGCATGTTATTCCATGTCCTTACCATCTCAGGGTAGGTTTCAAGCAGACGAATCCTCCACATAGGTTGATGTATATTCCCCTGCTTGGCACTTGCTGGGATGTCGTCCGATGCAAACTGTGTTGCCGAGGTTGGTTCTTTTGAGGTGTGGTGCTTGATTTCAGCATTGTAATCCGCCATTAAGACACAGAAAGGAACATACAAATCGTCGGATGTGCCGATCCACCTATGATGGGAGAGGTTTCTAAAGTAATCCGATTTTATGACTACCTCTTCCAAACGTGACATAGATGCTATCTGAACTGCCACTCTGTCATCATGGGTTGAGGCCACTTTCTCTAACCTCTGCATCCATTCAGGAGCGACGATCTCGATGGTGTCCATGCCCTCTTCTGTTTGCTTGCCCCTTGGTGCAGGCATGGGAACGTATGGGTCTTCAAAGATTTCCTCTATTTCAATTGGCACTAAGTCTTCAGGCTCGGGCTCTACAAGGGGAGAAGGTTGACGCTCGTATTGCATGACTTTACTTTGTAATTCTTCTAGTTCTGCTTTGAGTTTTTCGACTTCTTCAGACGTGTCAACTGCGGTTGTGACTTTGCTTGGTGACTCATGTTGGGTTTCCAACTGCTTTAATAGGTCATCTCTTTCTCTTTCTAATGCTGCATGGGCTTCCAGGAGGTCGGCATGGGTTTCCAACACAATTTGCATATTTGCTGAGGGTATGGCCTTGAATTTATCTGGGTCGATTTCCTGTGGGGAACCCTCCATGGCTGCTTCCAAGTTTTCTTCATTTTGTTTCTGTAGTCGTTTATTCTCCTCGAGTGTAGTAGACATGTGTTTGCGTAAGAGGGCTAGGTTGCGTCGAAGCTTGAGATTCTCTGTTATCTGGGAGTGTAGCAGATCATCCATTTGTTGCTTTTCTTCTGCATCTGATTGGGGTGGATTGGCTACTAACTGCTCATGTTGTTCCTGTAAAGTGACATACTGTTGTTGTAGTAGCCGCTTTTCCCTTTCTAGATCAATGAATCGTACTTGAAGTTCTTCATGGCTTCGGAAGAGTCTCGTATGTTGGTTATCTAGATGCTGGTAGTGCTGTTGTAGTTGAGACATACACTGATACATATTATTAAAAACATTATTAATAGGGATGGATGCGGGAAGGGTGTTGAATGCAGAAGGGAAGGGGAAGGGGAATGGAAGTGTGGATGCGGTGCTGGAAAATGGTGAAGTGGGAGGTGGGGGAATGGGAGATGGTGGATGTATGGGGGGAGGGAGAGGTGCGGAGGTGGGTGATATGTCCATAAAATCAAAAGTGGATGCAGTGGTGGGAGTGATTGTGAATATGGGAATCGTGGGTGCGGTGATCGTGGTGAAAGTGTACAGTGGTGTGTGCAATTGTGAATACGAACCGCCAGGAAGTGTGATCAGGGGAATGAGGTTTTCTGTGGCTGCGGTTAGAATTACTGTTTCAGTGGCCGTATAGACAAGAGAGGTGGAGATAGGGTGTGTGGGTTGTGTGGGTTGACTGGCGGTTTGTGCTTCATTATAGGTAGTGGACTCGGAGGTGGTGACAGTAGTGGTCACACTGGTAGTGGGAGGTGAATGTGGTGGAGTTGGAGGTAGGGGTGGCAAAGGGGGTGACAGAGGTGCACTTGATGTATGGGTTTCCTCAGTATCATGAACGGTGTGTGCAGTGCCAGTGGTTGTGGATGTTCCTTGTGGTTCTGATACTAATACATTCATCTGTTTTCCTGATCGAGAGGGGCGTCTGTCGTATCTTCGCTCCGTTCTTCGTGCTTGTGCAAGGGCGGTATGCACCGTCTCAGGTACTCCTAAAGCATCAGATATCATATCAAGTGTGGCGCGGTATTGCTCGTCTACACCTTCCTTCTCAAGGATTTGGTTCATGAGAGCTTTTCCTGTTGCGAGGGACAGTCTATGTTGCTCTTGAACCCTGTTGATGGTATCATAGAGCTTTTTCAATTCCTTCGTATAAGCCGGGGCACCCTCAAGTACTTGCAGAGCTTCCTGATCATATTCCTGCTCTTCTTCCTCGGATTGTCCACCATGTTCCTCCTCTTGTTCTTCTTCTCCTTCACCCTCCACATTGACGACCTCTGGTTCTCTGGGATGGGGTTGGTCTGTAGCAGTTTGTTGTCCACTAGCTTGCTCTGCCTCAACTTCCGCGTTAACAGCTTCGAATATTTTGGCTACCTCCTCATCAGTTAGGTCTTCTAATGTGAATCCGTGAGGAAACTCTAGGTCGGTTGGTACAGGTGGGAACACCAGATTCGGTCCATCAGTGCTGTGTCTTGGTAATCTGATAGTGAAGGGTTGTACCCGCCTCGGAAGTCGTGGAGTTGTCTCAGGTGTCAGTGTCGCACCGCGGGCTTGTGCACAAGGCATCTGAACGGCGCCTCTCATTTTCTTGGAGGGTGGCCCTACGGTTGATAATCTGCGTTGAAACTCCTGTACCCTGATCCAAATGAGTGCCCTTTGCACTGGCACATCATACGCCAAACATCTATACATAATCCTGGTGAGAGCACAGCATCCATATAGTACAGAATTTTGTTTTTTATACCACCTTTGATGAGCCAAGTGGATTTGGTCGATAATTCAGTGGGGCATATTGATTGTCAAATCGAAGGCGTCGGCCAAGTATAGACTAAACCATATCTTCTTAGGTGGCATTGTGAACCTCTCTTGAGCGGGAAATGCAAAATGCTGCATGACCATTCGCAAGTGAATGGCAATTGTAGGTGTCATTGCCACCATGTCCTTTAATTTCGTCAGATTCTTGTTCTTCATATTGTCGGGGACCATAGTCTCTTTCTCCATAGGAATGTGCATACCTTTCATGTCTAGAGCTTCCCTCACCAAATTGATAGTCAACCTGAAGCGCTTCAGCTCATTGCCCCTTGTGAGAGATGGGAGGACAAAGGTGTTGTATCCCTTTTTGTCTTTGCTTGGAGTGAGGGTGCTAATCAAATATGAGCATCTTAGAAAGTTTGGCTTTGGCAATTGGAATTTGAAGTAATCGTAGAGTCCCGCCTTCTTCCATATAGGTTTCAGTCCTTCATTATTCTGCAGTCTCTCAAATTCCCTGGTGAAGAAGTGATACCTGCCCCAGCACCCGTTGAATTCTATCTCGGCCTCCCACATGTAAGTGCCTTCACCCAGAGATCCTGCCACATCACTGAACCAATATGAGTTTTTGCTGACCGACATTGTGTGCCTGTGTGCAGGATTCTGAATAGGTATGGCGTGTAATGCCCTCAATGCCATTGGGCGTTCCTTCAATTCCTCCTCAACGGGAAGGCTTTCAATATCCACGACTTGGGGGCTGGTGCCTGCCTGGGAGCTAGTTCCTACCATATCTGCCATGTTACTTCTTGCCTCCTGACTCTGTGAGAATATAGAAACAGGTGTTAACATTATCAAGGACAAGATAGAACCGTTTTTGTCCCCATTACAACATTAACATGAGGTTCGGGAGAGATTAGTAGGTTATTAAGTGCTCGGTGCTTGTGTGTGTAGTTAGGAATTTGGTAGACCTAAGAGCTAAGTGGAATGACGTAGTGAGAGAGTGATGTAGTTAGTAGGTGGGCAAAAATTTACAACTGGGGTCCGGGGGTTTATTACAAGTTTTAGGTTGCCAAATGCAATGGATGGGTTTTGATCTTGATTTTGTGGAGACTCTTGAGAGTTTGATAGGGGTATCTACTTGCAAATGAGGCTTTTTAGGGACCCATTTACAAGTGATTCTACTTGTGCTCATGGAAGAATATGTGTCCGTGGGTGATGTATAAGAATGGGCATCTGATGTTCGAGTGAGTGAAACATGTTGTACCGGGTGTGGCCTCAGTGTAGCTATTTGAGCCCGCAAGCAAGCCTTAGGCACCCAGATTTGTCGTGATTGTGGGCTGGCCTTCATCGACTTCTTGGGTACCCAAATAGACTTCACTTTTGCCGAAGAATTTATGAAAGACTTCTTATTAGTGTCGTGTTGTTGATTACTAATAAGAGGTTTTGGTCGTGGGGTTGGCATGGTCGTAACAAGGTGTTCGCCTTTCCGCACCCACACTTGTTTCAATGGCTGAGACATTCTGCTTCGCACGTGTTTTTGGCCTCCAGTATAGGTAGTACTCTGCTTCTTCTGTATTTGATCTGCCTTTGGTTGCTGCATCCCTCTGGCCTTTGGAAAAGAAGGGAGTGTCGTCTTATCCTTGACTCCGTTGTTGAGACAATCCTCTTTCTGCATCATACAGTTTTGGACAAGAATAGCATTGTCAACTTCATGTGCGCCCCTGGAAGGACCAGGAGTTCGTGCCTTACCTAGTTCCTTGAGTGCCTCATTTTCCAATTCAACGGTAATTCGACTATGATTTACCCATACCTGAAGAAGTCCACTCCTTAGGTTTAGGTTGACTGCATGATCATAGATCCAGTCTTGACCCAAGACAAGAGGCTCAGTGAGGTCCTCATCTTGACACACTAGTACTTTGACTGTCATTGCTTCGTCTTGAATATAGAGAGGAAGTTCCACCTCGCCCATGCAAGGGGTTTCCACACTTCCCAATCCTATGAGATATGCTTCTATAGGATTGACAGTTAATTTCAACTTTTGACAGTAGGAAAATTTAACAGCACTAGTGGCTGCACCTGAGTCAATCAAGGCTCTTACAGTCCTTGCACCCTTTCCTTGTCCTATCTCTAAGGTTATAAAAGGACGTCGATCAATTATCCTATGAGAGCTAATATCTGAAACTTCACACATAGCCACGTGATATCCTTGATGTGCATATGCATCTGTTCTAGGTTGCTCTCTACCCTGTCTCCTGAACTTCATTCTCCGGATGCGTTCCAATGCTTCTGCTTGAGCTTCTTTGCGAATTCGTTTTTCTTCTTCTTTGCATTTTTTAGCAGTGTTGAGTCGACTTAGCATCTCTTCCGTCAGAGGTTCCTGATATAACTTGACTCTGCATCCGCTTATGTAGCTCGGGAGAATATCGCCTTCTAATGTGGCTAATTGCACTGCTCCACTTGTTGAGATTCTATTAATGATCATGGGTCCATATCCTCTCTTCTCTAGTTTCCTCGCATGTTGTTTCAAAGTGTAGACTAGTACTAGGTCACCTGCCTTCAAACCTTTATCCTTAACGTGGGCGTCAAAGTATGCCTTCTATCGTTTCTTAGCTGCATATATCCCTGCAGCTGCCCTCAGTCTTGTTTCTCCTAATCGTTCAAGGTCAAAAAGCCTAGAGGAGAGTTCATGACCCGTCCATTCATGCTCTTGTGCTACTTTCAATGTAGGTATTAAGAAGTCCAAGAGTAACACTGCATTTTGGCCAAATGCCATCTGCAAGGGGGTGGCTTGGAGTACTGTTTTGTAGGCGACTCGGTATGCCCAAACAGCATGGTGTAGCTGTTTGTCCCAATCAGAGCGTTTATTGTTCACTAATTTCGTCAATACATTGCATAAGATCTTATTTGTGCTCTCAGCCTGGCCATTAGCTTGGGGGTGATAGGGGGCAGACTTCTTATGTACTACCAAGAATTCTTGGAGTAGATTTTCAATAACTTCATTCAAGAAGTGAGTGCCTCTGTCACTGACTAGCTCTATAGGTAACTCGTATCTGGTGAACACATTCTCTAATAAGAACTTAGCTGTTGTTTGTGCATCGTTCTTCATGGTAGCTTTCACTTCCACCCACTTGGTTAGATAATCCGTGGCCACAATGATATATTCATCATGAGAACCCTTAGCTGGGGGATTAATAGGACCTACAAAGTCTATTCCCCACTTAGAGAATGCTCGTCCACCCATCATAGGTTTCAGTGGCATTTCATCTTTGCGTATAGGATACTGAGTTCTCTGACAGACATCACACCTCTTCACATAGGTATGTGCATCCATGTGAAGGGTCGGCCACCACAAGCCTGCAAATAGAATCGCTTTAATCACTCGATCTGCTCCAAAATGCCCTCCTGCTACACCTTGGTGAGCAGTTTCCAAGATCTTGAGATATTCACTCTCATGGACACATAATCTTAGGTAACCATCTTTACCACGCTTGTATAGGTTATCACCAATGAGCGAGTAATCTAGGGCTTCTTGTTCTAGACTTCTTTGTCTGGCTAGTGGCACATCTTGAGGGAATGTTTTCGTCCTCAGGAAGGATACTAGTGGTTCACTCCAATCTGGCACTATGGACACTTGATAAAGAGTGGCATGTTCCACAGGTGGTTTAGTGCAGCACATTGGGCATTCCTTGCACAAATTTTGGACATCAGCTTCCATAGTCGGCCAATGCACTCCGAGTCTCCTTAGTGTCTGTAGGGTTCGTTGCTTTGAGTAGTGTTGCTCTAATGCACCTACATGTACTAATTGCAACCATTTAGCATACTCATCCTCTTCCACACAACAAGCCAAGATCCCTTGATCCGTGTGCTTGTACATACTTCCTGCCATGATGTGATACTTTTGGGCTTTTACTACCTCTTTATCCTGTGTGTTTATTACTGGGTGGTTAGGTCCGTACGTCAATATTGGCACTAATGGCTTAGCCCACTGTGGCACCACTTCCAAATTAAACAGGTAAGCATCAGGAAGGTCATCTGACACTCCTTGTGGGGCTTCTCCAGATGTGAGCCTCGAGAGATGATCTGCTCTCAAGTGAGTCTTCCCTTTCCTTACCACAACCTCGAAATCATATTCCATTAGCAAGAGAAACCATCTTACTAATCTTCCTGTATTGCATGGCTTGTTCACGAGATATAGCAGTGCCTGATGGTCAGTAAAAAATTTAAACTTATTTGCAAGCAAGTAATGCCTAAACTTTTTAACCGCATATACCATGCCTAATCCCTCTTGTTCGGTAGTGGTATAGTTCCGTTCAGCTGCATTCAATTGTCTACTAGCATAGGCAATTGGAAGATCCATATTACCTTCACCGGTAGGCTGCGCGAGTACACACCCAATAGCATAATTGGATGCATCAACATGAACATGGAAAGGCTTATTCCAATCTGGTGTGGTCAAGATTGGTGCTGAACATAATCGCCGTTTAAGCTCATTGAAAGAATTCTCACATTCATTAGTCCACTCAAAGTTAGTCAAAAGTCCATACAGAGGCTTTGCTATGATGGCATACATGTGTATAAACCGTCGGTAATAACCACAATGCCCCATGAAAGCTTGTACTTCCTTGACATTCTTTGGCTTAGGTAACTCGGCTATGGCTCTCACTTTCTCTTCATCAGTGGATATGCCATTCTTTGACACTATGTGTCCTAGAATCTTGCCTTGCCTAACCATAAAAACGCACTTTTCTGGGTTCAGGCAGACTTGATATTCTCTACATTTGTCAAAGATTTGTCTAAGTTCAAGAATATGGGTTTGTCTAATGTTGGAATGAGCACAAAGATCATCAACATAGACTTCTAAGTTCTTCCTCAGGAACTCTTTAAATACATGGCACATCAGCCTCTGGAAGGTAGCTGGTGCATTGGTAAGCCCAAATGGCATTACTCTAAAGGCAAATATGCCCCATTCAGTGGCAAAAGCCGTCTTATGCTGATCTTCTGGAGCTATGGCTACTTGATTGTAGCCCGAAAATCCATCAAGGAAGCTGTACACTTCCTTGCCTGCTACTCTTTCTAAGAGATGCTCTGTGATAGGAAGCGGATAGTTATCTCGAATTGTGGCTGCATTGACCTTCTTTAAGTTAATGCATACACGCAGCTTTCCATTTTTCTTGGGCACCACTACGATGGGGGATACCCACTCAGTGTGCTCAATTTCATAGATGAATCCAGCTTCAACCAGTCTATCTATCTCCTCTTTGATCTTAGCAACATAATTATCATTATATGTGTATGGCTTTTGCTTAGAAGGTTTGGCATCTGTGGTTCTCTTAGCAAGGCTATCAATTCATGCTCTTTGTCTTCCGTCAGGTCATGGCCTATGTACGTGCATCTCTCTTCTCCTTCTTCCACGGCTACCACTATTTTCTTGGTGGTTTCTTTGTTATCATAGGCCTCCCCCGATTGCACCTCTCGATTAGGCATTCTGATCATGACTCTCCTGTCCTCTATCTCATACTTCTTAAAATTTTCCGGGACCTCAAACAAAGATTCTTCCTCTTCTGGTGTGACTTCTCCCTTCTTTCTTTTCTTTCTTTCTTCCTTCGGGGTCACATGTGTGGCTAGCCTTACATCAGTTGTAAGCTCTCCATGCCTCTGGGGTTGAAATTCTACTTCATAGAAGTATTCTTCATCTGATGCAAAAGGTGGGTCCATAATGATTGACTCTAGATCAGAGTCACTTGCATCCTCAAATGCATCAAGGCTAGGTTCACACTCTTCTAACACTACCTCTCCCATGATTGGCTCTATGGAGAAGACTGAAATGTCATAGCCATCTTCATCACAGTGAGGTGTCCATTGTTCTTCATTGATGGCTACATCCATTGTTGCTAGGATTTCTGCTCAGCCGTGGGGTTCAAATTCTTTGTCAGGAAAGACTACAGGTGCATAGGCTCGGTCTTGAATTGATCTATGTGTTTCTTTTGCACCTATCTCTCTGGCTTTTTCTCTCTTCTCTTCTTCTACTGCTACTTTGCACATCCATAAGTGGGTGTCTTCATGCATCCATGAGGATCCTGATCCTATGGAATGCACCGATTCCGTATCATCTTTGGCTCTATGGAGGGGATTCCATTGGATAGGGGGGACATCTCTATGAGAGTAATCTTTGAGATTCACGGTCGTAACATCTAAGTGTTGCAAGTACAAGGAATTGGTTCCCCAATCCTGTACCACTTGCAACTATCGCATAAAGGGTCGTCCCAAGATCATTTCATAGGCATGATTTTTGCTAAAATTACATATAGCAAAGGTATGCTCGAACTCAACACCACATGTGGTGAGAGTTATTCCTTCTAACATCCCTAAGGGTCACTCTATGTGACTGTCGGCCATTTGCAATTTCATCCTCGTGGGTCTGAGTGCTGGCTTGCCCCAACGCTTCCATAGGGAAGTGGTAGCAATTGCAACTACTGCGCCTGAGTCTAAAATGGCCTTGGTGGTGTATCCTTGATGGGTGATAGGAAGATATGTGTTTCCCTCTTCGCCCTCACTCATGTCTCCTATCTTGTCCAATGGTATTTCTAGCATTGTTCTCTGGGATCCTACCTGGGAATGAGGTTTTGCTATCTCTGGTACTTGTTTGGCTACATGTTTCCATAGCTCTGGCCTCACTTTGAGTAGTTCTTTTAAGGTGAGGTTGCACTGTACTTTAGTGTTTTTCACTACCTCTGTGTTCCTAGGTATGACAGAGTCTTCGTTTCTTACCATGACTGTGGGCGCTCTCATACATGTAGATTTAGCTTCCCATGGACCCCTGAAGTGGGGTAATTCTTGTAAAGAGTTAGACTCAAAGTCTAATCTTTCCTGAGATTGGTTGCTCTCCTGCTCCTCATAAATGGATGGGATGTCTTGTGGAAATTGGTCGTGTGCATCATCCACAAGTTCAATGGGAGGAGGGACTTCACTTTCTTTAGCCCATTTGTCTTCTTGAATCTCGTGTAGGAATTCTGGTGTGAACCGATTCATAGAAGATGATGTGTCTGTCTCTGTAGAGTTAGGCGCATAGGCTTCCTGGGCAGGAAGACCTGCCCTTTCACTTGCCTTGTCCTTGTGTTGAGAGGCGGGTTCCTTTTCTGATTGTGCAATTAGCCTCTCTATTCTTTCTAACAGTCCTTCAAAGTGCAGTTGCGTCTTGGCTGAGCTAGATATGTTAAAAAGGTGGCTGGCTTCAAACATGGTTTGAGCCAACTCCACCATCTTAGCACAAATTTTAGTTCGTTCAAGCTCTAATTCTGCTCTAGGGTAGCACTTTCCATGATCAGTTACGTTTGGCCCATCTTGGATTCTGGCCTGATATGCTTTAAGCATCATGTTTAGGTCCTCGGGAGTGGGATCTGCTAGGACTGATCCTACTCTAGGGGGTGGTGGGATTAGGTGAGGCGGGTTGGAAGGTGGCGGGTCGGATGGAGTTGGGAATGGTGGAGGTGGGGTAGTGTGAGAGGGAGTTTGAGATGTGAGTTCGGTTATCTTGGCTCTCGTTTCTCTTAGACTTTCCTCAAGTTCACTCATTTTCTTTGCCCATTGCCTTTTCATTCTTTCGCGACTATCTCTCCAAGCTATAGTCCTCTTCTTTGTCATGCTCTCCATTTCACTCACATCTGGGCTCTTTTCCTGGCCTAAACCTTGGTTCTGCTGCAAGGCTCGGGCTCTAGTGATCACTTGCACTGGTGTAGTGGACGTTACACTTCCTGTGGAGTCTACAACTAACCCAATGACATTGATAGGAGTGATTTTTGGCATATTATTAGGATTCTTTGGGCAATCTCATAAGAGATGCTCCTTTCCACACTCTTGGCAATAGCCCTGGATCGTCACTGACTGGGGTTGTGTAGGTGGAGGCAAGGGACAATCACGAATGAGATGATCTCCCTGACATCTGTAGCATGGGCCTCTAGGAAATGGGGGTCTTACTTGCCTAAGTTGAGGTCTAGAGTTGGGGTTCGCGTACATGACATTCGCATACTCTGTTTCCCAAATAGGTTCACTCGGTTCCTCACTGTAGTAGGACTCACCATGTTCAGGAGACTGCATGTAGTAAGCCTGGGGACTATCAACACGCGTAGAATCAAAGCTATGGTCACTGGGATCACTTTCTGAGATTAATGGTGTTACTGGGACTATAGCTCTATTCAGATTTTCTTCTGCAGCAGCATACTTTACCGGAATCACATTAGTAGGAGCAGGTGGTTGCTGTGCTAGCATTGGTTGGGGTCTCAGTTGGGTTTGATATTGCGGTTGGTAATTTTGCTGAGGCCTAGCATACTGTTGGGGTGGGTATTGACTCTGGTATCTACCTTGCTGGTATGGCTGAGGGTAGGTTTGCCTAACCGCTTGCTTATTGTATGGGCAGTCTTGTGCGGAGTGATTTGTGTATCTTCGTTCTATGGTGTAGTACTGGCTACTAGGATTTACTTGGGGTTGAGCCATAATGGGACATACATTTTCCATATGGTCACCTCCACAAGTATAGCATCTTTTCACTGGGGAAAATCTTGGGATCTGTTTGCTAATGACACCTAATTTCTGAGCTACTTTCTCTGCTAATTCCTCAATTGATGTGGATTGCGAGGAAGAGAGGCTAGAGGCACTATCTGAGTCTTTCTAGATTTTGGAAAGCTCTAGTTCCTCCCCTAGGTTATCCTCGATGTCAATGCACATGCGTACACACTCTTCTATGGTCCTAGGGTCCTTCAAGTACACATATGATCTCAATTTGGTACTTAGCAATCCATCCAAGAACAAAGCCACTTGCTTAGCTGGCGTGGGTAACTCAGGGACAGGGCATCTCTCTAAGTATTGCCTAAATCTTCTTCCAGCAAGTCTCACGGTTTCTTGAGGGGTTTGCTTGAAGCTGTGAATCAGCGAGGAAGTGTTATGTCTTATGCCACTTTTAGAGAATTCGATAATGAATGCCTCTAGAAGTTGGTCTATGCTCCTGAACTGCCTCTCGTTTAGTGGCTGAAACCATGTCAGGGCAGTGTTCCTAAGGGTTAGACCAAAGGCATTGTACTGCGTGAACAAATCTTCAACTTGTTCAGCTCTCAAGTCTTGCCTAAACTCAGCCACATGATCGTATGGATCTCCAGTGCCCTCGAAGTAGTTCTTCATGGACTTAACTAGTTGAGTCGGCCTCAAAGTCCTTGTGTGCTCTCTAGGTCGTGGTAAAGGGAACTCATCCGCATTCCTTTGGTTCCTGGGAGCTCTAAGTACCTCAGGTTCCACTCTATTTGTTTCCGTTCTCGTTCTTTCTCTGCCCCCTAGGTTGACAAAGCTTACTTCTGGCCTATCTCTACTTCTGTCTCTTTGAGCACCATGAGCTTAGGATGTTCGAGCTCCAGGGTGACCATGGGACACGTTCGATCTTGGTTGGGGGAAAACAAATTCACCCTTCCAAGTATAAGCATGCCTTTCATGTTCTGTAACCACAAAGATCCTCTCTGAAGCGTGATCTAAGTAAGTCACTCTGCCTGGGCTATCAGGATCTTTGAACTCATAGATCATGATTGACCCTACATCATTTGGCCTATTTGATTTATACCTCCAAAAGGCTTCATCGGTCTCTTGGTTTAGGAGCAGATCTATACTCTTATTGTCCTGGGGAACCCACTCGGGATTGAGGATTCTAGTAAGAACAGATTTCCCTCGAGGGGTCCTAGGCTCTCCTCCTACGTTCCCTTGCTCTAGGTCACCTATGTCCGTCTCTGGGATCACATTCCCGAATTCATCTATCCTATCTGGGTGACTAGTGACCACATATATGGTTCCTTCTTTGTCCAAGTATGCTCTGTTTTCAAACTTTACAGCTGGGTGTTCTAGTCCAATGGCTTGGTCAGGGTTTTTGATATGGACCACAGATCTTCCTAGGCCGTCCTCATAGATGCTAGCTCCTAATCGGTTGGTCCTAAGGTATTCCAGCTGCGTCTTGTAGGGGCCTTCCACCCTATACAAATATGGCACACCTGAACTTCCTGTGGGTCTGTCCATGCCTTGAGACATCTCTGATTCACTAGTCTCAGAGCTAGGATAATACGAGTGGTGGCTCAACTGCTGGGCCCAAGACCTAGCAGTGTGATTAATGCTAGCCTCTGAAGATCTCAAACTTTGTCTATCTCTCCCTAGATGTCGTCCTGATCTAAGGTTCATATGCTTTATTGAGCAATCCCCAATTTTACCCAAGTACGACCTCGTTGCTGAGTTCTTTTGTACCAATTACTCGATTCCTTTTTATGTTGATTATCGTGTTTATACTCTTGTCTGATATCACGTCGTTAGGAATACTTGAGTATTTTCGTACTTTAAGTTGATCGTTCCACGTTAAATTCTTTTCCTTTAAAGTTATCGATCACACACAAGTTAACTCTTGTCTTGCACTTGATTTTTTAGATAGTCTTTGACTTGTCTCGTGCCTATCGTTGTCCTGACTTACTTCTAGCACTATTCACGTGTAGCCTAGGCTAGGAATTGACAGAGGGAGTTGAGAATCTTCCAACCTTGAGTTCCTCCCTTGGTTGCCCTTGTGTGCTCAGGAAGTGTGTTCCGAAGCTTGCACTTACTCTTTCTCCGATCGCCCTTTGATGCTCTCACTGGACCTGTAAGAGTCCCAAAATTAGCTCAAGACTTAAATTCAAATGACAGACATATCAAATTCATTCATGTAATTTGGATATCAATTATGTTCCCTGTCTTCATTGCAAACAATTCTAGAGATCCCTTGGTTTTGCTCCCCCTAGGTAGGGCTACTTCAAAATAGGATATCTAATAATCCTGATATTAAATTTATCGTAACCAGTGGAAGTTTTGGTTGTACTCCCCACGAGCTTTCCAACAAAACAAGAATCACAGCAAACGGATTTCATATGAGAAAGTTATGACAGTTCAGGGTTCTGGTGCTAAAACAGGGTTCAAACAGGCTGACAGATCCTAGGATTTTTCTCAAAACACACTTTTAGGAACCTCACAAATCACGAATAGCTTGCTAATTATGCCCAAAATTACCCCAAAGACTTGGAATTATTAACCCTAAAATTTTAGCCGAAAAGCCTATCAATCGCGATTGACAGAGGTGTCCGTCGGGGCCTGTCGGTCGCGATCGACAGAGTCGGTCGTGAGTCCTGTCAATCGCGGTCGATGGTGTCAATCGTGATCGACACTTTTTCCGAGATTTTCGCCGTGATTTCAGTCAATCGGGGATGTGTCCGTCGCGATGGACACGTGGCAACGCGAATTTTGGTGTCAATCATGAATTTTCAGTCGGTCGCGATTGACGGTGTCAATCGCGATTGACTGAATCCTACGTGGCAGTCAGTCGGTTGTGAGGTCTGTCGGTCGCGATCGACAGGTTTGTCGGTCGCGATTGACAGGGTCTGTAGGTCGTGATTGACAGAGAAACATGGAATTTTTTTACTGTTTTAGGTGATTTAGAGTGTGCTCCTTATGTGTATCCTTATGGTGTGCTTTGTTTTACCAAATGGTCGATTTTTCTGTCGATCGCGATCGACAGACGTCGGCGACACAGAGACAGTTTCGTGATTTGTCGTACCTGCACGGAGTGCTGGAGATGATGATACAGCAAGAACCTGCAAGAATGCTCAAGAAACATGCAAAAACAATGCACACGATATCGCTCTCTCGCTCTCTCTCACAAGTGGAATGAGGTGGAGAAGGTAATTTGATAAAAAAAACTAAAATTTTTCGCGATGATGGAGATGGAGATCGGATATGGTGAAGATGATGAAGATGATGATGATGGTGAGGTAGGAAAGAGAAAAATAAGAAAATTAAAGGAATTACCTACAACGCCAACGTCTCAATTCTACGTCTTACCATCACACGCTCGTCCTCAAAGCTCGATCCCTGACAACGGCGCCAAAATTTGGTGTAGCTCAGTGATGAGTAGCACCTCCTTTAATGTCAATCCGGGAAGACGTGAGGGTGGTATGATGACCTCGAGCAAGTGAAGGCACAAGTGCGTGAGTGAGAAGCACACGAACATGCACACACATACACACACACGCGCACACAAGGTAAGACCAAGAGTGAGAACCAATGGAGTTCTTTAGATTACTTCCAAAAAGCTCATACAAGTTTAAATCAATTACAAGCTAACCTCAAAAATGAGCTCTCTAGCTCTATTTATAGTTTTTGACTAGGTTTTGGCCGTGTCCAGACCTAGTGTCCGGCCTAGTTAAAAATTAGGTTCTAGGGCCTATTTGAAGACTCAAACGAAGTCTAAAAATTATGAAAATTGGTAGGTAGCTACTTCGAATGCTCCTCAAGCTCAAGGACTCCTTGGCTTGCACAAAATGGAGCTACAAAAATATGAAATGGTATCTACAATGGCTTTTAGTGATGAAAATCACTATTGTTGTAGGGATTTCTTCTAACGATTTGACATACATATCTTCGAGCTCCCTACTTGCTCCTTCTCCTTGTGTGTCCACCTCTTTGATATGCTTTAGTGTCCTGAAAAAATATTGGCCTACTTGCCAGATCGTCGTTGACTACTCTGTCTGCTTGTGCCTTCTCTTCTCTCTCACTCCCTTCATAAGCGTCCTTGCCTTGTGAGTCCTTCAGTTCCAACAGACATATTCACCAAAGCTCTTCCAGGGGAAAAGTTTGAATCTTTTCACAAAGCTTTAGGCTCGTTACCTTGTGGGGGTTGATCTGTCATTCCCTGTATGTGTTCACATCATTCGCTCCAGGGGGTTTGTTACATTTATGTGTTCCTCGAGTAGCTTTGATGTGAACCTTTTCCCTATACATGGGCACTTTTTACTCTAGTTCTGTCTAGAGGTTTTTTCCCCATGTTACCACATACTTGATACTCTCATATGTTGTGGTATTTTGTACTTAGGGATATTATTCAATTCTTAATTCAGTTCAATTCATTGTTAATAAAGAGTGCTATTCCAGCCATCGTCTTCTCCGTGTGTCTTGCTGCATTTGTGCTCCTTGTGTGTGCTTCTCGTGTGTCTCTCGCACTTCTACACACACCCAACAATGGAGTTGTTGATGAGAGAGCTGATATTGAAGAGGCAAAAACTATGCTAAAATGGATGGTGCAAACTTGAGTGATAGCAAGTTAGATGCACCTCTATCATATCGTACTCGTTCAGGCTCTCATAGTGCTTCTTTTGCATCAGATTGCTATGCTATGTCTACCTCTAGTATCTGTGATGAGAACGAGCCTACTCTGTTTGATGAAGCACTTAATTCAAAAAATTATGGATGCTATGCAATCTGAATATGATGCTTTAATGAAGAATGGTACCTGGTCTTTATGTGAATTGCCTCCCGACAAGAAGGGCATTGGTACTAAGTGGGTATAAAAATTGAAGCATAAGCCTGATGGAACAATTCACACGTATAGGCTAGGCTTGTTGCAAAGGGTTATGCTCAAGAAAGAGGCATTGATTTTGATGAGACCTTTGCTCCTAGATGCTGAGTGACTACTTGTTCGTAGCATCTGTGCACTTGCACCTCATCATGCTTGGAACGTATATCAGTTGGACATTAAAACTACATTTCTGAATGGTGACTTGCATGAAGAAGTGTGTGTGTTTGATCCCCGTGGCTTTGTGCATAAAAGGGCATGAAAACAAAGTGTGCAGGTTGAAGAAAGCATTATATGATTTAAATCAAGCACCACGTGCTTGGTATGAAAAGATACATGCCTATCTAATTGCACATGGTTTTGAGAACACTCCAGCTGAGTACCTCATATGTTAAGTATGCGAATGATGTGCTTTTGATCATTGTTGTGTATGTTGATGACATGTTGCTCATTGGTCCTCAGGAGATGCATATTTCTTTTTTTAAGGCTGATTTGCATGCCTCATTTGAGAAGTCAGATTTGGGGCATTTGCATCATTATTTGGGCATTCAGTCTATGCAAGTTGATGGCGGAATAGTTTTGTGTCAAACAAAATATATTGACACATTATTGTAGCATTTTTTCCTTGAAGATTGTAAACCTAATGCCACTCCTATGGAGACAGGTTTATGATTGAGTCTTCATGATGCCGGAGATGCATTTGATGTTGTTCTCTATCAGTAGGTTGTTGGATGCTTGATTTCGTTATGCATTACTCGTTCAGGTATTCAATTTTCTATATGACAGATGAGCAGGTTTATGCATTGCCCAGGTGTGAAGCATTGGTAGGTGGTTAAGCATATCTTTCTCTTCTTGAGTGGTACCCGACTACTTGGATTGTTTTATCCCACGGGGGAGATCACTACCGCTAGATTTACATGCTTTTTCTTACTCTGATTGGGCTGGTTGCTATGACACTCATGTGTCCACTAATGTTTTTGGATTCATGCTTTGTAGCTCATTCATATCTTGGTTGAGCAAGACAAAGCCTACTGTGGCCACTTCTAGTTGTGAGGCTGAGTATAGGACAACTTTCACAATGATTGTTGAGTGTGTGTGGCTCAGACACCTTATGGATGATTTGGGTATTGGTCAGTCTTCTGCCACCACCATCTTCATTGATACTCAAAGCACATTGGAAGTTGCAAGGAACCCTGTGTTCCATGCTTGGACGAAGCACATTGAGGTGCGCTATCATCATGTCAGGGAGAGGTTCTCTACTGGAGAGATCAGCTTGGCATATGTGCCCATGCAGGAGAACATTGCAGACCTTTTCACGAAGGCTCTGCCTAAGGAGAATTTTGAAGCTTTCCGCAAAGCTTTGAGCTTACTTCCTTTTGTGGATTGATTCCACATAGCTTGGCACTTCCTTGTACACAAATGCCATCTCCTTGTTCACCACATCACTCCTAGTGGGGATTCGTTGATATATTTAGGTAGTGATGTGTGTGAACATACTAGGACTACCGAGGCACTTTTTTCCCTCTTTAGGAGGTTTTTTTACCTCAGCTTGTATATATGCCTCTAGCCCTAACGGGTTACTTATCTTTGTACATTCTAATGGTAGTGCATTTAGTATTATGTGTTGTGCTCCAAGCTTCTTCTTCTTCCTTGTGCTATTTGCGTACTTTCACAGACCTCGAACTCCAATAGTTTTGCCTAGACTAATCATTATGCAATAGAATAGAGACTAACTCCTCAAATGTTAAGACATTTGGATTGCCTTTCATCATCAAGCAAAGATAGAAGCAAAACTCTGATATGAATCTGAAAGACCATTCAGAACAATCTGCACAAGTGAACTGTCAGGCAAGACTTCATCAACAAAAATCAATTATTTCTTCAAATCTTTGATCTTTGTCAAAAAAACTATCCATGGAATCTCCTTCATTCATGTGCTCACTCTCCAGTTTTTTCGGAGGTTAGCAACACGAGCCTCATTCATTTCCTAGTATAAAGTGGAAAGTGTATCCAAAGCATCCTTTGCTGTTCTTCAAGAGTGAATGTGAGGAATAATGACACTTTTGAAAATCAAGGATATCAATGCATGTGCCTAAGCATCACTTCTATCCCAATGAATTTGCTCTATAGTAGGTACAGAAGGAACTGCAACACGAACATGAACTTGACGAATATCACCATCTTCAATGCCATCTACATCACCTTCAGTAACTATATTTGTAGGTATAATAACATGTTTTTCAACACCCTACACAATATTCCACAGTCCTTTTGCAACAAATACATGATGCATCATAGAAGCCCATAGTGGGTAATTGGTACCATCCAACGAATCCTCAACAACCAACATACGGAATACATCACTGCTTTTAACCATGGCCACTGACTAAAATACCCTGATGCAAAAAAATGGTTGTATCTTAAAAATTTGAACAAAACTACCCTATCAAGATCTGTTAAACTTGTAGTAGATTTCAAAGCGCTTATAGTGGTGAACCAAAACCTATATATATGTTTGGTGCAAAAAGATGAAACTACTTGCAAAGGTGCTATGATAATGCATTCAAAGGCCGAACGAGCTCCGATTGCGATTTCGACACCACAAAGCAAAGTAGTTTTGACCTCCTAATTGCCTTGAGTATGCTCACCAATTTTTGTGCGATTTTGAGACTATGACCGGAGGGGTGTCGACCATGCCCTAGATGAGGCGGCGATGTGCTCTAATACCAATTGTTGGAGTTTGAGGTTTGAAGAAGCATGCAAATATCACAAGGAAGAAGAAGAAGCTTGGATCACAACATACAATACTGAATGTATTACGACTAGAATGTACAAAGCTATGTGACCCGTTAGGGCTATAGGCGTATATACAAGCTGAGGGGAAAAAAACTCCTAAAGAGGGAAAAAAGTAACCCGATGGTCCTAGTGTGTTCACAGACATCACTACCTAAATATATCAACACTTTTGCCACGTCTAATTATCCTGGCTTTTCTTTGAAGAGATCTAGAGCACTAGCTCAATGCAATGAGATCAAAGAGGAGAGTTTCTTTACTCTTGGAGGAGTTGTGCTCTACATTTGGATACATCTGGAGGAGTTCATGTCAATAGATCAATTCGCAAAAGTAAGTAAGCCCAAAGCTTTACAGAAAGCTTCAAACTTCTCCCTAGGTAGAGCCTTTATGAAAAGGTCTGCAACGTTCTCCTATGTGGGCACATATGCCAAACTAATCTCTGCACTAGAGAACCTCTCCTTGACATAATGATAGTGCAACACAATGTGCTTTGTGTTGGAATGGAACACAGGGTTCCTCGCAACTGCAAATGTGCTGTCACTATCAATGAAGATCCTAGTAACAAAAGACTAACCAACACCCGAATCAACCAATATGCATATGAGCCACACAAACTAAATAGTAATTGTGAAATTTGCCCTATAATTAGCCTCACAACTAGTAGTGGCAAGAATAGGCTTCTTCTTGCTCAACCAGGTTATGCATGAGCTACCAAGCATGAAGTAAGAACCACTAATGGACACATGAGCATCATAACAACCAACCTAATTGAGTAAAAAAAAGCATGTAAATCTAGCAGTAATGATCTCGCCTTGGGATGTGCTTAACTGCCTCCAATGCTTGACACCTAGGCAATGCATAAACCTACTCATGCGAAAGACAAAAAAATATCAGGTCCAGTTATGCATAAGTAAATCAAGCATCCAACAACTTTCTCATAGAGCAACATGCCATCAACATACACAATAATGATCAAAAGTACATGATCTGCATTCCAAACAGATAAGGTGCTCTCAGTTGGACTATTCTCAAAACCATGTGCAATCAAGTAGGCATATATCTTTTCATACCAAGCACGTGGTGCTTGCCCAAAACCATATAATGCCTTTTTCAACTGGCATACTTTGTTTTCATGCCCTTTTTGCACAAAACCATGGGGCTGATCATCATTGAGAAATGTCATTTTAATGTCCAATCGATGTACATTCCAACCATGATGAGCTGCAAGTGCACATATACTACGACATGTGGTCATTCGGCATATGGGTGGAAAGGTCTCATCAAAATCAATGCCTCTCTCTTGAGCATAACCTTTTGCAACAAGCCTAGCCTTATACCTGTCAAGTGTTCCATCAAGCTTACATTTCAACTTGTCTACCCATTTAGTGCCAATGGCTTTTTTGTTTCAAGGCAAATCACATAAAGACCAAGTACCATTCTTCATAATAGCATCATATTCTGATTGTGTAGCCACCATCCAATTTTTTGAATTTCGTGCATCATCAGAAGAAATAGACTCATTCTCATAAGAGACTAGACGTAGCCATTGCATAACAATATGATGCAAAGGAAGCACTATGAGATCCCGAATGAGCATGATATGACAGTGGTGCATCTAATTTTCTATCTCTCAAAGTATGCACCATCCATTTAGACATAGCTTTTGCCTCCTCTATATCATCCCTCTCATCAAAGAATGTAGTATGTAAATCTGCATCAGAAATGGAATGATTTGCATCATCATGTGGAACTTGTAAAGGTTGAGAAATTGCCTCATTTGGACCATTACTTGACTATCCACATATAAAAAGAGGAAGTAAAGTCTCATACACATCTCTAGAGCTAACTGAAGTCTCCTTGGCATATGAAACTAATGGTTGAATTGCATCTTCCACAAAAACAACATCATGGCTAACCAAAATATGTTTAGTCTATGGATGACATAGATGATATGCTTTTCTTTCAAAATTGTACCCAACAAAAATACATATGAATTTTTAATCATCTAAATTCTTGCATTGTTGTTCAAGCACTAATGCATATGCTAGACAACCAAAGATACATAGATGAGCAATAGATGGCTCGCTACCATGCAAAGCCTCATGTGGAGTGATAGATTGGAGTGCTTTGGTGGGACACGTGTTGAATACATATGTTGCACACATAAAAACCTCAAGCTAGAAGCTGTGTGGTAAAGCTTGACTTTTGACCATAAACCTCACCATCTCCATGAGACATTTATCCTTTCTTTTGGCAACTCCATTTTTTTGAGGTGTATATGACACTGTACATTGATGTTTTATCCCATGCTCAGCTAGAAATGCATTAAAACCAAAAGAATGTATTCGCCCCCTCAATCAAAACAAAGGGTGCCCAATTTACATGCCGGTAAATTTTTTATCATTACCATAAACTGTTTGAAGCACATAAACACTTTGGACTTTGCTTTCAATGGATAGACCCATTGATCCTTGGAGAATTCATCAATAAAAGTCATGAAGTAAAGGTAGTTCCCAAAAGAAGTTTTCTACATAGGACCACAAACATCACTATGAACGAGCTGCAATTTACGAGAAGATCAAATTGAACCATCTTTTGGGAAGGATGAAGGTTACATTTTGCCCAAAATATAGCCTTCATAGACATGTTTACAAGGTGCCTCAATTTTGGCCAAAGAGGACACCATTTCATATTTCTATAAGCATAACAAACTAGCAAATTTTAGATGATGAAAACATGCATGCCAAAGCTTTCCATTTGAGAGATCATGAGAATCTTAAATTGCACATGTTGAATCATTTATAAATTAATCATAGTCTATGAGCTTATACAACCCATGACATAAAATGCCAGAAGAAATAGTAACATTGCAATTTGAGAAATCATGATTGTACATTTGTCATCAATAAATTTGACAACCAAGCCAATCTTGGCCAATGCTAAAACTGAAAAGCATATTTCTCTTGATCCTTAGTACATACAAAGCATCTAACAATGTGAAAGAACTACCATTAGGAATAGTCATAATGATCTTGCCAACTCCCATTAGAGGAGAAGAGGAGTCATTCATGCATGTGACAATATTTCCTCTAGGGGTAGGCTCAAGTGAATTGAAGAAACTATGCTCTGAGGTAATATGTTTGGTTGCCCCACTATCAAAGTACTAAACATATAAGTCTACTACAGACATACACTACTCATGAAAAGATGGATCATAGTTACGTTTAATAGTAAATGCCGATTCTTCATTTTGAAAAAGATTAGTAGACTCTGTTTTAGGCATAGAGGCCTCTACAACATGATCATTTCCCTTGGACAACTCTTCATGACATGATCATTTCCCTTGGAGTATTTACAAAAATGTTTCTACTTTTCTGTTTTCTTCTCATCTTTGTCTTCCTTCTTGGATTGTGCAACATTTTTAGATTTTTGCTTACTAGTAGATGAGATCCATTCACCTTTGTCCTTTTGACTAGCTAGGAAGTCTTGATCAGCAACACACATAATGGACTTGTTATGCCTAGACTGACCTTTGTGCAACAAAATAGATATTGAATCCTCAAATGTTAAGGCATTTGGATTGCCTTTCATCATCAATTTAAGAGTAGAAGCAAAACTCTGATAGGAAACTAGAAGACCATTAAGAATAGTTTGCACAACTAAACTATCTAGCAAGACCATTAACAAAAATCAACCCCTCCTTCAAATCTTTGATCTTTGTCAAAAAAATTGTCCATAGAATTTCCTTAAGCCATATGAGTACTCTCTAATTGTTTTATGAGGTAAGCAACATGAGCCTCATTTCTTACGTGGTATAAAGTGCTAAGTGTATCACAAGCATCCTTTGTTGTTTTGAAGGAGAAAATGTGAGGGATAATGGCACGTTTGATAAAAAAAAATCTATCAATGCATGTGCTTGAGCATCTCTACCATCCCAGTGAAGTTTCTCTATAGTAGGTGCAGCATGAATTGCAACATGAACAGGAATTTGAAGATCATCATCTTCTATGCAATCTACATCACCTTCAATCATTGTATTTGGAGGTGTAGTAGGACATTTTTAACACCCTGCATAATATTCCATAGTCCTTTTGCTACCAATACATTGTTTGTGCAAGGAGCAAGACTAAGAACTTGTTCACTGCTCATAGGATTTCTCTCTTATTGTTTGGGATAAACATATGGTATGAAGACTTAAAAGGTTAAAGCTTTGAGTTTATCTTCGTCAATGGTAAAGAGAATCTCCTAATTAAAGGGAGCCAAAAGCCAATAATTTTCTTTTGAAATCAAATTCAAAATTTTCCTAAATATTAGGAATATCTTTTAGGTAGAAGATTTACACCTTCAAAATCAAAAGGTGTATATAAACATCACACTTCTAGTTGTGGGGTAGTGTTTAAATATGCAATGATTGTAGCTAATATTTTGTGTATACATTGCACTATTTTCAAGTGACAGAATTGTAGAGAGTATAGATGTGGAAGAAAAATGAAAAGAAGAGTGTACTCACAAAAGAAAGAGTGTGAGAGACTCAAAGTGAGTAGTCCAAGAAATGGGTAAACTCACATGGATTAGAAATGAGCTTGCCAAGAGCATGGAGTAGGCTCCTCAAGCTTCTAACCAAGTACAAATGGGGGGAGAGGCCCTCCTTATATAGATTTGGAAGGGGCTCTCAAAAGTTCATCTCATGTGGGATAATTCCTCTCAAAGGGGATTGAATACAATGGTAGAAGCAAATTGCAAGGTACCAAATACAAAAGAGATACAATATAAAATTGAAATAAATTGGAAATGGAGTGCCTCCTGGATTCAGCTGCACTCATGCAGATACAAACGGAGATGATGTAGGAGCAATCATGTTATCAACACCCCCTCTACAACTCCATTTTGGAGCAGCTGAATGCTGCAAAGGCCCACCAAGCATTAGAGCAGAACTGGAGGTAGATCCTTCGTGAACATGTCTGCTAGGTTCTCTTGAGAGGTACACTACTCCAAAGTAATCTCCTAAGATATGAGCTTCTCGCAGATGAAATGATACTCGATCTGAATGTGCTTCATCTGAGCATGGAACACTAGATTCTTGGCAATGGCCAAGGCTGACTCGTTGTCTGTGCAGATGCATGTCGAAGTAACCTGCACAACACCAATATCAGATAATAAACATTGAAGCAAAATGGCCTCACATGCTGTGAAGCTAGATGCTCGATACTTGGCCTCAATGGATGATAGAGCAACCGTAGGCTAGTTGTTACTTTCCCAAGAGATAGGTCCTGAGCCAAGCAAGAATATGTACCCAAAAGTAGATCATCAAGAATTAGGATCACCAACCCAATCTGAATCTAAATATCCTACAAGTTCGATGCCCCCTCTACACCAAAGACCATGATTTCGGGTGAGGGCAAGGTAGCAAAGTAGCCTCTGAGCAACATCCCAATGAGTCTAATGAGGCTGATGTGCAAATTGACTGAGTATACGAACTGCATAGGCAATATCAAGTCTAGTGTTGGCAAGGTAGAGTAATGAGCCAACAAGCTATCGATAAGTATGCACATCCACAAGTGATGACGAATCCTCTAATGTGAGCTTGATGTTTGGATCAAGTGGTGTAGATATTGAGCAACACTAGTCCATGTTATATCTGGAAAGAAGATCAGAGCAATACTTCTTTTGTGATAGGAATATGCCTTCTTTTGTTTGCGAAATTTCCATACCCAAGAAGCGGTGAAGTAGCCCAAGATCTGTCATAAAGTACTCAAGGTGAAGTTTTTTGATGATGATTTGGATGCATTCTTCATCTGATCCTATCAAGATCAAGTCATCTACATAGAGGATGGTGGTGGCCACTAAAGACTCGTGCTTATAGATGTATAAGTTTGCATCAACACTACTTCTTTGAAATCCTTTATCTTCTTTAGATTGGGTATTGGGAATGTGAAAGCCTCCCCACCAATGGTGGTGGGAGGTTCTCTTACATCTATAGTAGTGGCCTTAGTGGTAGTGATAGGGGTGCCCTAAGAGGTTATTGTTGTGCCAGTAGTACCTTTCGTTGTGATAGGAGGTGATAGGCGAATTCGGATGGGAGGTACCATCATTGGCTCCGTTGGAGACTGGGGAGTTTGAGGTGGACATGTGGGGACCTAGAAGCATGGGATCGTACCTCTCGTACACTTTCTTGCCCTTGCCTTGGTTGACTTACAGGCTTTCTTGGAAGTTCCTTTAAATTGCTTTAACTCTTCACTAGTCATGGCATGCTCAATTGGGATATCATATGCTAGACACATGTATACAAACCTGGTGATTGCACAATAGCCATGAATAACTCGTTTTCGTGCCCATCTTCGTTACACCAAATACAATTTCTCTTGGATCCAACTGGCAAGATCAATGGTTTGGGGCCCCATATTTGCCAAATATAAGCTGAACCAAATACATTTCTGAGGCATCATAAAATGGTCCTGGGCCGAGAAGCCAAAGTGTTGCATACAAACTCATAGTGGTTTTGATAGCTCAGGTGTTATAGCTGAAATATCTACCCATTTGAGAACGTTTATTCATTGGCTCTGGGATGAGCCTTTCCCTTTTCATTGGTGTATGCATGATGTGGATCTTGAGTGCGACCTTGATGAGATCTGCTGAGAGATAAAACTTCTTGAAAGGGGGATCTACAACTAGTGAGGGCAAAAGAACATGTCTGGGAGTTCTTTCTTGCTAGGAGGTTGTAGAGTAGTAACCAAATAAAAACATCGATATAAGTTTGGTTTGGGCAGGGGAGCGCTGAAATATTTTGTAAATCCCACCCTCACCCAAATTGGTCGTAACTCTTCTAAATTTTGGAGGGCCTTGAAATCTCACGAAAAGAATTGATATCTATCCCACATATCTCCATTGAAGCATAGCATTGCATCATAAATGTGTTCTACGTTGGCCAATGGTCTTGCTAAGCCCTGAAACCAATGAGATTTACTATGTACTCTTTTGGTCCTTTTGATAGGGGGATCATCAATTGGCATTGGCCCCATGAAGTCTAGGAATTCCGAAGGTTTCAAAGAAGAGTAGGATTTGGCCAATAAGTTCTCAAAACCCACTGCTGGTGTGCTGGTGCAAGCCTTAGAGGTTCTTTCAGTTTGCATGGTGATTTGAATGTGTGTATAAATGACCTACTACAAAAGGATAACACATTAATATGGAAATTAATTATGATCCCAATAAAGTGAGAGTGCAATCCCTTTCCATAACCGATGCATAACCTGCGTAGTCGTGTGTTGTGAGGTGATTCTATCTCTTGGAGATCTCATCTTCAAGAATGTACATTCGTTTCCACCATATAAGTAGAGTATGTTGTAGCGAGAAAGGCATCTTAGGAAGCATTGTGGCTTTGTTGTCTTGCTTGTTATATGGGTCTTCCTCAGCATGTACCTCCTTTGCTCAATGATAGTCACAGTGCCATTGCTTTGGCTAAGAATCCAGTCTATCATGCAAAGACCAAGCACATTGAGGTGAGGTATCAATTAATTAGAGATTGCTTAGCAAGTGAGCACATTATTCTTGAGAAGGTTCATACTTGAGATAATGTTGCATATGCTTTGGCCAAATCTCTACGACAGGATAATGTTCAACACCATTGTCACTTGATGGGGGTTACTTGATTCATGATCTTACACAGTTACTTGTATACTGTGTAACACACCTATGAGGTGGGAGGTATAGTTTGTATGCTTATACTCGGGTATTCTTTATCATTCTTTATTTTTCTCCCATAGTCACTTTGGCCATATTGGCTTTTAGTGCGAGATTGTTATCGTTACCGTCCATGTGAAAGGTCAAATAGCTGCCATAACTATTTTATATGCTCATTTTATAAAACATATAATGGCCTAGTAAGCCACAAATTGTAAGTTTGAATGCATTTGTAACACCTAATAAATCTATGTTCATGCTCCCTTTGTGTTGTGTGTTTTTTGTTTATTTTGCAGGCGCTATGTGGAGTACCGTGTGCGACATTTCGAGCTCAATTTTCTATTGCGAGTGTGTTGAGCTAGTCAAAGTGGTGACTTTGCAAGTGGTGCATAAGTGGCCAAGAACATGGGTGCATAGGTAGTGCATAAATATTTTTTCACAATGTTTTTGCAGGAAAAGTCGAATGTAGGTTGCAAAATGCTCTTTTTGAAGGTTTTTTAGGGATTTTTAACTATTATGGAAGGTCTAGTGAACCCTCCCTTATGTACACATTTTGGAAAAATAAAGGTCAATAGTGGAAAATATATGAAGTGAAAGGGGTATGCAAGAGTTTACGAGTGCCCCCCATTAAAATTTTGTTTGTCATAAAGTCACTACAAGAAGAAATAGAGAGTCATTGGCCTTACACATGAAGTGGTTCTTGAGACATCAAAGTGAGCACCTACAAGATACACTAACAGTTTAAGTGACATAAAAAAAGGGAATCGACACACAACAAAAGGGTTAGCAATTCTTGGACGATGGAGTTAGACTAAGGATCGAGAGAGAGAGAGAGAGAGAGAGAGAGAGAGAGAGAGAGAGAGAGAGAGAGAGAGAGAGCAAGACACTTGAACAATATGTGCACAAAGAAGCAAGGTGTTCAAGGAGAGACAAAGTGTGCTAAGAAGTATGTAGAGAGGGTGCATAGAGAGAAACTAGGAGAGCAAATCAGGTGGAACAAAGGACCATCAAGGAGGTGTTGCATGTTGACAAAGAGTGACCCTTCCTTCAACCTTATTGGAAGCTTGAGTGCAAGGTGTGCATAAGGGTAAGCTATTGGACAAGGTGAAGGACTGACATAGAGGAGGTTGATTGCACCATTCATTATGGTATTCTGTACACTTGTGTATGTGCTCTTTGTCTTAAGCGCTATCGCATAGAGAAAATTTTTGTCTCATTCTAGACAAACTTATTGTATTATTTATGATTAATCAAGATAGAGAGGCTTCTGATGTAATCATCTGTCTTCTTCTTCTCCATACTTCTCCTACAAACACTCAAGCACCTTTCAACTAAAGAGTCACCCAATAGAGAGTATCATCGTGGAGCTCTCTAGAAGGAGAGTCCAATCATGGTGTATCGTCATCACAATACTTCAATCACAAGCAAACCAATCTGAGTAAAAAAAAAGCATGTAAATTTGGTGATAATGATATGCCCTTGCGAGAAAACAATCCAAGAAGTCTGAGACCACTCAAGTAAAAATAGACGTGCTTAACTGCTTGCCAATCCTTGACACCTTGACAATGCATAAATCTACTCATATGAGAGACAACAAACTCAATATGAAGCCAGACAAAATCAATATTATGCATAGTTAAATCAAGTATCGAACAACCTATTGATAGAGAACAACATTAAATGCATCTCTAACATCATGAAGACTCAATCATAAACATGTTTCCATGGAATGGCAATAGCTTTGCAATATTCAAGGTGAAAATGCTACAATAATGTGTCAATGTATTTTGTTTGACACAAAACTATTCCCTCGTGAACATGCATAAATTGAATGACCAAATAATGATGCAAATGAACCAAATATGACATCTTAAGAGAGACATGCAACTCAGCTTTAATTTCAACAATATGATTCTTGTTAAGACCAATGAGCAATGTGTCATCAACATATACAACAATGATCAAAAGTAGATCATTTGCGTGCTTAACATATAAGAGGCTCTTAGCTAGATTGTTCTCAAATCCATGTGCTAACAAGTAGTCATGTATATTTTCATACCAATCATGTGGTGCTCCATACAATGCGATTTGGAACCTTCACACTTTGTTTTCGTGTCCTTTCTACACAAAACCATGGCACTAAAATACATACACTTATTCATGTAAATCACGATTAAAAAACATATTTTTAATGACCAGCTGTTGTACAAATTGACCATAATGAGTTGCACATGAAAAACTGTTATGAATGGTGGTCATTCAACACATGGGAGCAAATGTCTCATCAAAATTAATAACCTTCTCTTGAGCATAATCTTTAGAAACAAGACTAGCCTTATACCTATCGATGTTCCATCAAAGTTATGTTTTATCTTATATACCCATTTAGTGCCAATGGCCTTTTTGCAAAGAGGCAAATCACAAAATGACCAACTACCATTCTTCATAATAGCATCATATTATGATTGCATAGTAGCCATCAAATTTTCTAGATTTTGCACTTCATCAAAAGTTACATGCTCATTCTCATCACAAAGACGAGAGACAACCATTGCATAACAACCTAATGCAAAAGAAGCATTATGAGATCTTAAATGAGTATGAAATGGCAAAGGTGCATCTAGCTTGCTATCTCTCAAAGTGTGCATTACCCATTTCGGCATACTTTTTACCTCCTCAAGGTTTTCTATCTCATCAATAAGTGCATCATGTAAGTCTGCATCAGAAATAGAATGATATGCATCATTATTTGAAACCTATATAGGTTAAGAAATTGCTCATCAGGAGAAATATTTGATTTTTCACTTGTAAAAAGAGGAAGCAAAGTGACATACACAACTTTTGAGTTGATTGATGTCTCTTTGGTACACAAAAATAAGGGAGAATTGCATCTTCCTAAAAAACAACATCACCACTAACCAAAATGCATTTCGTATGCAGATGGTATAGAGCATAGCCTTTGTTTCAAAACTATACCAAATAGAAATACATTTCATTGCCTTATCATCCAATCATCTGTGTTGTTGTTCAAGAACTAATGAATATGCAAGACACTAAAATACATGAAAATGAGCAATAGATTGCTTGCAACCATGCCAAGCATTGTATGGAATGATAGACTACAACACTTTGGTGGGGACTTGTTAAGCACATATGTTGCACACATAACAACCACAAGCTAGAGGCTATATGGTAAAGCTTGACTTTTGACCATACACCTTTCCATTTCCATGAGAGATTGTTATTCTTCTCAACAAATCCATTTTATCGAGGTGTATACGACATTACACATTGATGTTTTATCCTAAGCTCAGCTAGAAATGCATTAAATTCCAAAGACATATACTCCCCCCTTGATCAAAACGGACTATTTAAAGGCAACTTTCCACATTTCTTCCATAGCTCAATGGTCACTATATCTATGCTTGCACTTGAATCTATTATGACTTGAGAAGTCACTCCGTTCTATTTGATGGAAAAAATTGTATTTCCCTCGTCACCTTCACTTAATTCTCCTACTTTATCTTTAGGGATCACGATGATACTAGAAGTGAATTCAACCTAAGCACATTGAGTCATTGTGGGTGCCTTAGTTCCTTTATGGCCATGACATGGTTTCTTAGAAGGATTCTCAAGTTTTTTTAGTTGAATCTATCCAGTTGCTCCCTATCATGATCTTTTTATGACACTTTGATTCCTCCTCATATGAGCCTAAGTATCTAGGTGAAGTTCCTTGACTTGTTGCTATGTTTCACTCAAAATGACACCTGAAAGATGCATCCCATGGACTATCATATTCTAAGGGTGGGCCTAGAAGATTAAGTTTTGAGAAGGGTGGTGATTGGTTTTGCATTTCTTTCCATCTCTTACTTCACCAATTCCAAGAGGTTTTATTGTCTTTGGCTTTTGATTTCTAAGAGGAGTGTGTTTTGGCATTCAAGTCCTTGTGGCTCCACAATCCGCTTTGACTTTTCTTGAAGCTTATCTTACCTCGTCATTTTTTTTGGAATTTCTATTTGGGAATGCACATGTAAGGAAACATTGGAGGATCCCTTTCTAGCATCTTTTGAGCAACGTCAACCATTTGTTTTAAGATCTCTAACACTCTATTTCATAGCATTTTTCATGGTTTACTATGTTAATAGGTGCACGAACAAACTGAGTGTCCAAATAAAAATGTCTGCCAATTCTAGATTTTGTCATACTTAGACTTCCATTGGAAACAGGGGGTTTTCCACTACTTATGGGGTGGCCTTGGATCAAATACATGAAATTCATCCATGAATGGGGGAAGTATTGCATGTGGGTATATGACTAAGAAAGGTTAAAGAAGCTGCAATTAGAAACTACTCTGGATTATGCACCGAAGGGCATTGCCTCCTTGATAGTAGAAATGGATGATCTGAGAATTAGCCACTCAAAATGGGTCCAAGAGAAGAGGGGAGCCCAGATAGCAAGAAGAATTCATGAAAGGGCTCATGCTTGCTATATCATTACATGCGGTAAAGACAATCAAGAAAGGAGCAAAGGGACAGGAACAATAAAATGTAGCATCACTGTTGGCTTTAGCCAAAGAGGTCTAGGAGGCTTATCAAGACAAGGAAGCATGATTTAGGCAAGCTAAAGAGAATTAGGATAGAGAGAAGGGCAAGACAGACCAAGTCGACAAAGAAGTCAATGATGATCTGACGAATAGGTCAAGGAATTCTTTTTGAAAATTAAACAATTAACCAATAGTGATTTCATCACTCCACCACATTGTACATCCCATTTTTTATAGTCATACTCCATTTTATTCAGGACATGGAGTGCTCGAGCTTGAGGAGTGCTAGATCTAGTTGCATAACAATGTTCATAATTTTTAGAGCTCGTTTGAGCCTCCGAAATAGCTTGGGAGCCTAATTTTTAACAAGGCCGGGCACTAGGTCTAGACACGCTCAAAGCTAGTGAAAAACTATAAAAAGAGCAAGAGAGCTCATTTTTTAGGTTGGATTCTTGGGAATTGAAGTGAATTAAACACACTATAAATTTGTTTTTGACTAATCAGAGGTTCCATTGCTCCATCTCTTTGTTTTACTATGTGTACATGTGTGTATACGTGTGCATATTGGTGTGCTTCTCACTCACACAATTGTACTCTCACTTGCTCATGGTCGTCATACCAACCTCATGTCTCCTTGGATTGACAATTATTGTCAAGGATCGAGCTTTGAGGACGAGCGTGTGATGGTAAGGCATAGAGATTTGACATTGGAATGGTAAGTAATTAGGTAATTACTTTACTTTTCATAGTTTTTACATCATCATCACCTTCCTCACCATCCCACTTCCATCTTCTTCTTCGTTGCAGTTTTTAGTTTCGGACCATATTTCCACCACTACCTCATTTTACCTCATTCCACTTGTGAGAGCAAGAGAGAACGATCTTGCATGTCATGCTTTTGTGTGTTTTGTGAGCTTCCTTGCAGATACCAACATCCATAGCAGCTCCAGTGACTCCAAAAGGTACAAAATCTCTATGCACAGACTCCTAGGCATTGGTCTCCATCAATTGAGACAAGCACAAAAATTAGGCTTTTGGTAAAAAAGAGTGCAAAATCATAGTGTAGACACCATGCACATTATGTTCATGAAAAGGTTTCTTAGAAATATGTGTTTTTGCTATCAATCATGATAGACACTTCTATCCATCGCAACACATAGGTGTCAATCATCTATGGTTGATAGACATAAGCACGACAAACATAGGTGTCCATTGCAATGGACAATCAGTCCATCGTAGTTGATAGCCCTCATGACAAACCTTATCCATCACGAATTTTATCCATCACAAATTTTATCCATCACAAATTTTATCCATCACGATAAAGGCCAAATGCATGTGGAATTATATCCATCATAATAAATAGACCTCAAAGAGGCATGGATGAGTTTCCTTTGCCTAGGCCTAAAGAACACCCTAGGATATTGAGACCCACTCAATTGGTTAAGTCCATGAAGAACTACTTTGATGGCAGTGGAGATCCATATGATCATGTGGTAGAGTTTAGACAAGTGTTAAGCGCTGAACAAGTAGATGACTTGTTCACTCAGTACAATGCCTTCAGTCTAACTCTAAAAAACATACTTGACATGGTTTCAATTGCTACATCAAGGTAAATTTTGGAATGTAGACCAGTTGTTAGAAGCATTCATTACTAAATTCTCCATGACTGGCATCAGGCACAATACCTCATCCCTATACAAGTTTCAATCAAACACTGCAAGAACTTGTTCGACTAGCGGGAAGAAGATTTAGACAATACTTGGAGAGATGCCCTATTCCAGAACTAACCACACTGGCCAAACAAGTGGCATTGTTTTTGGATGGATTGCTAAATGCCAAATTATGAACATACGTATACCTAAAGGAGCCCAGATCCATAGAGCAGTGTGTGTGTATGTGCATAGGCATAGATGATAACTTGGGTGAAGAATTAGAGCTTTTTAAGATCTATAAGGACTCAAACAATGCTATGAGTTTCACTTTGAAACCATCTACATCAATAGAGGACTTGTCAGAGAAGGTAGCTCAGAAATTGCGAGTCTCAAGTAAGCATACCTCTAGGATGGTCTTAGTGAAACGATGTTACAACTGGGTAGGAGACCACATGACCAATGTTTTCCCAATCATGCCTCAATCCCAAGGAAACTCGAATAGTCCATACTGTACTATTGAGAGGAGATACACTAATCACACGGCATAAGAACTTCAAGAGTCTATATAAAGACTTCAAAACATGGAAGCAATATACATACACTTGTGGCCATCATTGTCTTGCTCCTTCATATTTCTGCATCATCTTCTTCAACAATAGTAAGCTTTTAGAGGCTGCTGCTCTCTCTACAGAGGTCCAAATTGGATAACAGAGGACTCATTGGAAATATATTACTATCTAGTTTATGTGTCTAAATTTTCAAAGCATTTGATTTAGTAAATTGGGAGTAATATCAGTTTTTTTGTCTTGGGAGTCTTTATGCATTCCTAAAAAATAGGAGGTACCACTGTTGAGTGTTTGATTCATTCCAAAAGCATACTTTGCTTACGATGGATTTCCCTCAATGATTGAGAAGCTTGACTAACAAAACTATGTGGCTTGGCAAATCAAAATGGAGGCCTATTTGCAAGGTAGAAATCTTTATGGAATTGTAGCAAGTGATGAAGCTATGCCTATTCCAAGATCCAAAGGAGGACCTAAACAAGAGGAGACAAATAAGCTCACACTTTGGTGTGCAAGGGATGCTTAAGCAAGGTCGTACATACTAAACTCTATCTTTGACTTTTTATTACCACATATTAGAGGATGCAAGACATCTCAAGAGACTTGGGATGCCCTAGAGACTTTCTTTTCTGCTAGTACCAAAGCAAGAAAGAATCATCTTTGGAACGATTTCAACCAAATGAAAAAGACACCTAAACAAATCATCACAGAGTTTGTTACCAAGGTCAAGGAGGTTTCAGATCAGTTAGCATCCATTGGAGAGATGATTGAAGAAGAGGCTATCATGAGGCAAATTCTCAATGGGATTCGAAGTGATAAGGAATGGCAATCCTTCACCATGGCTTATGATCTCATCATGGATGTGCAAACTCCAGACTTCAACATCTTTCTTGGAGAATCTTCAATCAAGAGGCCAGATCTCATTCAAGATGCTCAATTTCATAAATAAATTTTGCTTCCATCAACCAATCTATCTCTTCTTTTATCTCAGCTGCATTGTTGTCATTGTAAGTATAAGGCTTCTTCTTTGTTGGCTAGGCCTCTAAAGTCATCAAGATTGCATCATGCAAAATGCAAAGATACCCCATTCAATGGCAGAAGCCATCTATTTCTTGTCCTCTGGGCTATGGCTACTTGATTGTAGCAAAAAAATCCATCAAGAAAGCTATAGACTTTTGTGACCACTACTCGCTCCAAGAGATGTTCAATAATAGGAAGTGGATAACTATCTCCAATTGCGGTGTCATTAAATTTCTTCAAGGTAATACACACATGTAATTTTCCATTCTTTTTGGTCACTACAACAATTGGGAATGCCCATGCAAAATTCTCAATTTCATAAATAAATTTTACTTCAACCTGTCTATCTCTTCTTTTATCTTGGCTGCAAAATTGTCATCAAGATCCTATGAGAACAAATGGTTGGATTCACTCCTTTCAAGTCCTTGTAGTTCCAAGCAATCACATCTCTATCCTCTCTCAACAGGTTGATCAACTTTCGTTCTTCCTCTTAAATTAGGTTGTATCCTATGTATGTACATCTTTCTTCTTCATCTTCAGTTGTTACTATAATTTACTTGGTCTGTTCTTTGTTATCGTAAACATCTCCCATGACAGCTTCTGTTTTTGGCATCCTTACCATGTTTTTTATCTCCTCAACTTCGTATTGTTGAAATTGTCTAGCACTTCAAATAAGGATTGTTCCTCTTCTTGTGTGGGGAGCATTTTCTTTCTTTTTTTTTTCTTATCTTCTATGTCTATTTGTGTAGCTAACATCACCCCATGCCTAAGCTCTTCTTGTTTTTGGTTTTAGCCTCTACCAAGTGTAGGTACCCTTCCTCTAAAGTACAAAAGGGATCCATAATGATGGATTCTCAGTCCGTGTTGCTAGGTTCTTCAAGTACATCGATACTCGGTTCACATTCTTCAAGTATAGATTCACACATAAACACCAAGATATCATAGCCATCTTCATCACAATGGGAGTCCATTGTTCTTCATTCGTAAATATGTCCATTGTTGCTAGGATTTCTGCCCAACCGTATGGTTCAAACTCTTCATCTAGAAAGATCATAGGTGTGAGAAGTGGAGAATGACATGCCTGGGACTCACCTTCCAGCCTATTTATAGCCCTTGCCTAGTCACCATCTAGAGTTCTCTCTAAGGTCCCTCTACTCATCTGGCCATCATGAGTAGGCACCTCGTATGAACTCTCTGGCTTTTGGCCTTAGCTATCCCCCGAGCAAGGAACTTCTTGTTCCTCCAAGCATGTACATCTTTGGAATATAGCAATAGGTGCATAGGCTAGGTCTTGGAGTGATCTACGGTTTTCTTTAGCACCTAAGTTTTTTTCTTCTAATCTTTTGTCCTCTTCTATTGCAACTTTAAACATCCATAAGTGTGTATCCTCTTGTATCCATGAAGGGTCTGATCCTATGGAATGCATTTATTATGCCTCGTCTAGTGTTTTATGGATTGGATTCCACAGCAAGGATGGTATGTCTCTATGAGGATAGTCTTTGAGGTTGAATTTGGTAGTTACCCCTAAATACTATAAATACAAGGAATTGCTTCCCCAATCTTGCACTATCTGCAATTCACTCATGAAAGGTCTACCTAAAATCATTTCATAGACATGCTTCTTCCCAAATTCACAGATGGCAAAAGTTTGTTCAAACTCTACTTTTAGAAATACTAGCAGTTTCTCAATATGTCAGTTTTCCATTTGTAACTTAATTCTCATGGGTCTTAGAGCTGATTTGCACCATTGCTTCCATAAGGAAGTGGTGGAAATAGAAACTCTTGCTCCTGAGTGTAGGATGTATTTTGTTGTGTATCCTTGGTACATGATAGGTAGATAGGTATTCCCTTCTTCTCTTTCACTCACATTTCCTATCTTAACAAGGGTATCTCTAGAACTTTGTTTTGCAATCCCACCTAAAAGTGGGAAGTAGCAACTTCTGTGAATTGGTTTGATACATGCTTCCATAACTCTAGTGTCACATTATTGAGCATTGGGAGTGTGAGTCACTCCTTAGGAAAAGAGGTTAGTAAATATCTTATGCCACTTGTGATTATTGGAGTTAGATGTCTGCGGAAGCACACAAACAACACAAGGAAGAAGAAGAAGCTTCGAGCACAACACACAATATTGAATGTATTACCACTAGAATGTACAAAGATAAGTAGCCCGTTAGGCCAATAGGCATATATACAAGCCAAGGGAAAAAAACCTCCTAAATAAGGAAAAAAGTGCCCCGACGTTCCTAGAGTGTTCACACACATCACTACCTAAATATATCAACAAATCCCCTTGGGAGTGATGCGGAGAACAAGGAGATGGCCCTCATGTATAAGGAAGTTCCAAGCAATGTGGAATCAATCTATGAAAGGAAGTATGTTCAAGGCAAAGGGTCGAGTACTAGTTCTCATCATAGAAGAAGAGGAAGCACTTAAAACTACTCAGAAGATTTCATCATGACAATAGTGATTTTTATCACTAAACTAATGTATCGTATGTATATACACCCAATTATTGCAGATGCGACTCCATTTTGTGCAAGATGAGGAGTCCTCCAGCTTGAGGAGTCTAGGCAGAATGCTCCCACCAATTTTTGTAATTTTTGGAAGCCGTTAGATAGTTCAAATTAGAGGTAGAACCTATTTTTTAACTATGCCAATCACTAGATGTGAAACCAGTCAAAACTAGGCAAAAAACTATAAATAGAGCTAGAGAGCTCATTTTGAGGTTGTTGCTAGTTTATGAGTGAACTTATGAGCTGGAGCTCAGATAACTATTGTAACTAGATCATGATGAATATGATTATGAGTCCTATTGATCATTTCTTGCCTTCCATTGATCTCCATCGCTACTTTCCTTGTGTGTGTGTATGTATGTGGTGTATGCTCTTGCATTTTTGACCTTCTTCTTCATGCACATCATTTGCTCTTGATCTTCATATCGGCCTAAACTCTCTGTGGATTGAAAATTACAAGGTGAAGCTCCTCACGTTGGTACTTTCCATTGTGCTAGAGTGACACCAAATTTGGCACCGTTGCTGGGGACGAGCTCTAGGTTGAGCGTGTGATGGTAAGTGTATTGGAGAAAATCGTTGGAAGGTAAAATTTCTTTGTTGATTTGTTGTTTGTAGTTAGTTTCTACACACTTTTACTCCTTTATTCTTCTAGCATCATTCCCTATCATTATCTCAAAATCCAAAAAAATCACAAAAAATAAGTCATATTCCCCCTTTCTCTTCTCTTTCCCTCATTTGTGTGTGTACGAGAGTGAGAAAGAGCTTTTGTAGGTGTATGTTTGTGTTTTTTGGTGCACTAATCTTGTAGGGCAGCCTCTGGACACCACAGATTTGCTCAAAACACAGGTAAAAACTCCATTTTTTCTCAAAAAATTGATGTTGAAGCTCACCATCTTGACTGTCAGGAAAGGCAGGAATTTGTGCAAACTTTTTGCATGAAGGAGGAGCCTAAGTAATCCAGACATGATTTTGTGAAATTGTATGATTTTTTGACCATCATGATGATGACACATCATCATGACTGCATTTGGCCATCACAACAATCACTAACCGTCATGGCGATTGGCTCACACCATCGTGATCGAGTCTCACCATCACGACGGTGACTCACCATTATGACGGTGCTTGACAATCACGATCCTGACTGGCCGTCATGGCTTGATCGTCGTGATTGTCTGCCTGATCGTCGTGACCCTGACCGTCATCGTTTGGTGTGCTGACCATCGTGATGCTCATTCATCATTGTGAGTTGACTGTCGTGACTTGATAGTCGCGATCCTGAGTGATTGTCGAGTGTTGACAATCGCGACTGTGACCCATCATCATGA
Organism: Ceratopteris richardii; assembly: GCA_020310875.1. Taxonomy (NCBI): domain Eukaryota; kingdom Viridiplantae; phylum Streptophyta; class Polypodiopsida; order Polypodiales; family Pteridaceae; genus Ceratopteris; species Ceratopteris richardii. The sequence goes on from CM035412.1 coordinate 28,716,685, forward strand.
CGCTTGACCATCGTGGGTGTCACACCATCGCGATTGTCAGACCAAATACAAAATTATGGTTTTTTGCACAAATTTTCCAATTTTTTGGGTCAATTATTGGACGTTCATTGTGAACTCTTGTATGTGGCATAGAACAAAGGAAGAAGTGGGCAAAGTCAAAACAAGTGCTTTTTAAGTCCAGGACAACTCTATAAGTGAAATTTCTATTTCGTGAGTTGTTGATGATTTCTTTGAATACAGCTATTTTGTGATCAATGGAGTGGCTTAGGACTCCTAGTGTAGCTAGGTATCGCCCTAGATCATTGAGTGGTAAGTAACTGAATAGAAATGACATAAGTGGGTGAAGGGACCAAGCCTAAAGGAATTTTTGTGAATTGAACACGCAACAATCAAATGAATTAACCTCAAAACATACCAAAAAAATTCTTTGCGAGTATTGTAAACAAGACAAGAAGCTCTAAAGAAAATTAAAAAAGAACTAAGTTATTGTCCGAAGTAAAAGGGTGAGTGCGGTAAGGATAGATTAGAATTAATGAACCTGAGGTCCGGAAAATACTTAGGGAAAAGTGACAAATGGAGTGTCCGATCTTCTGAGGCTAGCGTAAGAATGACATCACGATCGTGGGCGCAACAACTAGGTAGCTATCCACACGAGGTTAGTTCAGATACAAGTGACTCGGATATGTCTTTCAACACGAGTAGACGAGGAATATCATTTAATGTAGCCCACCTAGAAAAGACGAAGGGACCCTATAAAACTCAATTGGAGTATGTTCGTACAAACACATTGGGTGGCAGGGTATATGCAGATGGCCTTCATAGGTTAGTAATTCAATTACATAATCCTGATCAACCCATGGGATTAGATCATCCAGCCGTTAAGTTTGAAGACAAGGTCTACATAGACAAGGAAGGGACCATATATATCACTGCAATTAGGGCGAACTCAACCAATGACCCAGGAGAGATGGTAGAAAATGCAGAGATAGATGCGGAAGTCCATGGAAAATAGATTGAGGAGCCGAGAACACCGAGAGGAAAATCCGTACTAACAAGGGTGATAATGCCTAAGTGGATGCCTCAAGACAATCGGAGTATAGAATTGTTCTCGAATAAGGAAGTTGATGAAGCCTTTTGGAGATATAGGCCAGAGCAACCTACCATGACAGGATCAAACACGATCTATGAACTAAAAGACCTAGAGATTCCACAAAAGGTAGTATACTTGGATGACACCTCAAAACAAATGTATAAGGTCACAGAACATGGAAGACATGCATATACATGGAGAGGAGAATTAGTTTCTCCTCTAGTGAAATCACAAGCACCTAAGGATAGTTCGGGTGATGGCCCATCTCAAGGACATAGAGAGAAGAGAAAGGAAGGAGCAGAGAGTAGTTTCATCCATCGCGCAAGAAGGGAGAGGATTCCCACCAAAAGTGGAAGGGTTGAAAGAGAACCTCTTAGGGATTATAGGGCTCACAGGGGTGGAGAACGTTTTCCCCTACCTAGACCAAGGGACCACCCTAGAACCTTGAGGCCTACTCAACTAATGAAGGCTATGAAAAATTGTTTTGACCGATCGGGAGATCCCTACAAGCACATAGCAGAATTCAAGCAGGTGCTTCAGGCTGAACAAGTGGAAGACATGTTTACATAGTTTAATGGCTTTGGACTCACTCTAAAGGGTGATGTGTTGGATTGGTTCCGATGATTGCACCAACATCAATTTAGAGACATCCACCATATGATGGAGTCCTTCATCACGGACTTTTCAAAGAGTGGAATCAGACACAACACGTCTTCTTTAATACACACATTCAAACAAACCTCGTAAGAGACTACGAGGATGGCCGATCAAAGATTTAGACGGTACATAGAAAGATGTCCCCCTTTGGAAGTACCCACTTCAGCTAAGTTGATAGCTTTGTTCATAGATGGCCTTCTAAGTGCTAAGCTGAGATCATACGTCTTCTTGAAGGAGCCAAGAACCTTGGATCAGTGTTTACGGATCTGTGTAGACATAGAAAATAACCTAGGAGATGAGCTAAAACTTCCTAAGGTTCGCAAAAACTCAGATAGCATTACAGAAACTTCATCCAGACATTCCAATTCAATTCAGGACTTAGCGGAATAAGTGGCCAAACGCTTGGGAGTTTCTAACAAACCAGGCATCAAATTAGCCCCCCCTCAAAGGTGTTATACTTGTGGAGGTGACCATATGGCAAATGTGTGTCCACATGCAATGCAACCCATAGGAAACTCTAACGGAGTGTATTGTACTATAGAGCAAAGGTACACAAACCACACTGCTCAGGATTGTCCATATAACAAACACGTGGTCAGACAAAAATACCCTCAGCCATATCAGCCAGGTAGATACCAAGGGCACTACCAACCAGAGCAATACTATCAAGCCTCCCCTCAATATCAGGCTCCATATCAAGCACAACCAAGACTGCAACCTGTCCTAGGACAACATCCTCCACCCCTTGCTAATGTAGTTTCGGTAAAGTATGCTACACCAGAGAAGAACTCTAACATGGCCTTAGTGCCCACGACCCCTTTAATCATAGAAAATGACCCCAATGCAAACAGTTTTGACTCCACTCATGTGGATAGCCCACCAACGTACTATGTGGAGTCACCGAAAAACTCAAACCCTTACTATGAGACCCTTGTGTATGAGCAAAACTGGGAAACAGATTATGCTCATGTCATGTACACAAACCCCAACCCAAGACCGCAAGCTAGAAAACTAAGACCACAAGCACCCAAAGGACCATGTTTTAAGTGTCAAGGAGACCACTTCATATGAGATTGTCCACATGCAGAAATTGCAGCACAATCGCAACACTTCAATAGTCAAGGCTTTTGCCCTGAATGCGAAAAGGATCACTTCATAAGAGATTGCCCCAAGGACCCTATGAACACCTCTACAAAAGTAACGACCATCAATGCAATAGGCATAGTGCAACATTCTAAAGGTTCTATATCTCAATACATACCCCTCTAGGCAGTTACTAGAGCCCAAGCACAGAGGCAAACACAACCAGAAAACCCAATAAAAATAGCTGAAGCCAGTGAGGTAGGAGAATCAACAGCAAAGAAAACTAGAACTTGGAAAGGATCACGAGAGCAACACAAGAGGAAATGGGGTAAGAAAATCCGTGAGTTAGAGGAAATCCTAAGGGAAACCAAAACTAAAATCTTAGAGATGATATTACAAGAGACTGAACCACGAACAATCACCTCAAAACCAAGATCAGTACTAGCAGATCCCACCCCAGAAAACTTGGATATGATGTTCAAAGCCTATCAAGCAAGAATACAAGAAGGACCCCAAGTAGGAGAATCTAGCAAGAATTACCCCTGAGCTGACTTAGAAATTGAGAGAACCAAACTGTGCATGAAAATGGTGGAATTAGCCCAAGCAATGTTTGTGCTCACTCAGTACTTAGAACACAACATATCCCTGAGCTCGAACACATCTTTGAAAAGTGTAGGGAATATCAAGTTTGTTTAAACCCAGAGAAGTGTGTCTTTATGGTCAGACAAGGCAAGATACTCAGCCATATAGTCTCAAAAAAATGGAGTCTCCACGGATAAAGATAAGGTACGAGTAATCAATGAGTTACTCCAAAGAACATCAAAGAAGTGTAGGCATTTATGGGCCATTGCGGTTATTACCGATGATTCATACATATGTATGCAATCATTGCTAAACCACTCTATAACCTGCTAACCAGTTTTGAGTGGACAGAAGAATGGGAGAGTTCCTTTAGCGAGCTTAAACAACAATTGTGTTTTGCACCTATTCTAGCAGTGCCTGATTGGAACAAACCTTTTCATGTACATGTAGATGCCTCTAATCACGCCATAGGATGTGTGTTGGCACAACCCAAAGGGGAAGGAAACATAGATTTACCCATTGCATATGCTCGAGAGTGAAATTACACCACCACTGAGAGAGAAGGACTAGGAATGGTCTATGCAATGAAGAAGTCTCACCATTATTTATTCGCAAATAAGTTTAAATTCTTTACTGACCACCAGGCTCTTTTGTACTTGGTCAACAAACCATGCAACACTGGTAGATTAATACGTTGGTTTTTACTCTCGATGGAATATGATTTTGAAGTCATCATCGAAAAGGGGAGAACACACTTAAGATCAGACCACCTCTCTAGGATAACTTCAAGAGAAGCGGCCACAGGGGTAGCAGAAGAGTTACCAGATGCATATCTTTTCAATGTTGAGACTGTCCCTGAATGGGCCAAGCCACTAGTCCCAATATTGACATACGAACCTAAGAATCCTTGAATGAAAACCCAAGAGAAAGAGATAGTGAGTGCACATAGATATCAACTTCTCATAGGAAGTATTTTCAAGATCATCACAACATCCTTGTCTTTTGCATAGAAGAACAGGAGTACGACAATTGGTTGCAATTAGCACATGTAGGTGCACTGAAGCAACACCATTCTAGACAAGTGATGCTATCAAACTTAAAAAGGTTAGGTGTGTATTAGTCGTCTATGGAAAAAGATGTCTGATGACTGTGTGATGAATGTCCTAAGTGTGGTAATAGACCCCCAGTCGAACATGCCACTCTGTACCAAGTGACCCTAACACCAGACTCGAGTGAACCTTTAGTTATTTACCTAAGGACATAGACCTTTCGAGAGGGCATGACTATAACCTGTAGACGCGGCTTGGAACAAGAGGCCTTAGAATACAAACTCATTGGTGATAGCTTGTATAAGCAAGGAAGAGATGGTTATCTGAGGATATGTGTGCACGAAAGTGAATACCTTAACCTATTGGAAGCTCCACACGAGGGGCCAGCAAGAGGCCATTTTGGACCCGATCACATTATCAAAGCCATATTATTTTTAGGATTATGGTGGCCCACTCTGCATACGGATGCCCACACCTTTGTCAAACGATGTGAGGTATGTCAAAGGACTCAGTATCCCATACGCAGGGATGAGATGCCCGTACGACCCATGATGGGAGTGCATGCATTCTCAAAATGGGGAATAGATTTTGTTGGACCTATTAATCCCCTTGCAAGGAGTTCCCATGTTGAGTACATCATAGTCACCACTAATTATCTTACTAAGTGGGTAGAAGCCAAAGCCACCAGGAAAAATGATGCACGCAACACTGCTAAGTTCTTGTTTGAGAATTTCTTCACAAGATATGGACTTCCTATTGAGCTTGTTAGTGATAGGGGTACTCACTTCTTAAACGAGGTTATTGAATATCTATTACAAGACTTTATGGTTGTACACAAGAAATCGGAACCATATCATCCACAAGCTAATGAATAAGGTGAGAGTACTAATAAGATTTTGTGCAACATTCTCACCATAGTAGTGAACAATCAACATTCCGATTGGGATCAACAATTACACCATGCCTTGTGGGTTTATCACGTATCCTACAAAACTATGCTTAATGCTACACCATTCCAAATGGTGTTTGGTCAGAACGTTGTATTGCCTTTAGATTTTTTAATACCCACACTAAAAATAGCTCAAGAGTACAAATGGACAGGACATGAGCTTTCCTCAAGAATACTTGACTTAGAGCGTTTGGGAGACACAAGGCTACGAGTAGCAGTAGGGATTTGTGCCACTAAGAAGAGCAGAAAGCTTACTTTGATGCTCATATTAAAGATAAGGGATTGCTGGTAGGAGATTTGGTGCTAGTTTGCAGCTTGAAACAAGATGCTCGCAAATTAGAGAAATGAGGTTACGGACCCATGATCATTCATAGGATATCAACTAGTGGTGCAGTCTAGTTAGCACCTCTTGAAGGAGAAGCATTGCCTAATTATATTAGCGGATCCTACGGTAAGCTGTATATGGAACGATTAATCGCTAACATGCTTAAACGACTATCTCTTGCCAAGAAGTGAAAGGAAGAAGAAGAAGGAATTAGAGTTGAGGCTCAAGCAGACGCATTGGAATGCATTAGGCAAATGAGACCACAAAGGAGAGGACTAGAGAGAGAACATCAATTGATGGATACCCCATGATATCCCGTAGCTATGTGCCAACTTGGCGGAAGAGATGTCCCCAGTATCATAGATAGGAGACCGTTCATTAATATCAATCTAAGCTAGGAACCGATGCATACGCAATGTAAGGCTTTAATTGACTCAGGTGCAGCCACGAATGCAATTCGACTCTCTCTTTGTAAGGAATATTAAACTAAGCCTCTTGAAGCCTATCTCATTGGACTAGGTGGATTAGAAACCCCTTGCATAGGCGAGGTCGAGTTACCCATCTCCATAGAAAATGTGGCCTTGATCGTAAAATTGTTGGTTTGTCATGACGACAATCTAATAGAAGCTATGATCCTAGGCTAGGACTGGTTATATCATTACTCGATGAGTTTAAATCTTTGCAGAAGTGTGCTTCAGTTGGAACTTGCAAGACAATGTCATGAACTGCCCCTCCAAAACTGACACAGAGAGGTGATGGATGTGATAGAGATTCCCCCAACCTTGTGCACATCAGCACACCCTATTGGACCCACATAGAAATTACCACCCATCCAGGAGTATAAATTGGATAGACAGATAGGAATCCGACAAGAATGGCAGTGTAAGAATCAATCTTCAGATGCATGTCACCTATCACTAGTTCCAGGCAAGAGTGTTGTGGATCTCCCTTCTTTTCCAAAACAATGTGTGGATACGATACCTCACTCTTGACAAGCCACCAGGTCATATCATCCACATACTCATTGGTGTAGCACATCTAATTGGTTTGTTCGATAGTCCACTCTAGCATACCCTCAACCAAGGTGGATACGCAAGGCGACTGTACCCAGTAAGTCAAACACTCCGGATCTTCAACAATCCTCTCAATTTTGATCGAGGCAACACATTCGGAAAATTTAGGTGCCCAAGTCCGTGATGACAGATCAATCTACATCTCACCAGCTCTGGCTACCTAAAAAGTGCTTAGTACATTCTGCAACCTTAGTCAGCTCTAAGAAGACCTTTTTTGAGACTACTAGGAAACCCTACACACCTTCCTTTGTAAATTACACCCCATCTTTTCTAACCCCATCTGCAATCACGACAACTCTCGACCCAGCTCATCCTAACCATCGACTTAGTAAAACTAACACTCTTATTAACCACTACACATAGACCCAGTTGATAACTTCATATCACCATTGTCTTTGTAACCCACACGAACTTTGTAGTACTCATTTGAGAATCAATTGTAACGAACATGCACCTCACACACTCCCACTCACAGTCAAGCACACACTTCTCACAATTCATTTCTCACATCGTTAAGATCACTCACCGCATGGGAAGCATGTTGGTGGTGGAAAGGAATGGAGGTCTCATCTTCTTGGGATCTTAATTATTTTCCATGACTAATGTGTTTTCCTCTTCACTTCGGCTTAGGTCCGCAACATCAATCTTTCATCATGCAAGCGGAAGGTTCTACCAATGCAACGCTTGGGTGACTGGTTGTGGATTTCTTGGTCCTTCCATTTGAGAGTTTGCATAAAGCTATCTTGGAGGAGTTCTAGGGTTTTACCAAACTGATGCCCATTGAAGACCTGGCTCAAGGACAGACAAAAAGGGTAAGCGGCAAAGCACACTGGTTCCAAGGTCTTGCAGGGCCATTGGGAGAGGCAGAATTTATATATGAGGCTAATCTGATGTACGGCACAAATGTGTGGTGACGCTACCAATTCTTTTCACAAGAATTCGAGAATCTCCTGAATAGGAAAGAGCTCCAACCTATATGGCAAAGGGCAAGATTTGCAAATTATTTCAGTGCGGAACTCCCTAAACCGGATTTTTATAGGTGTTATTCTTTAGTGGCTTCTATTAGAGAGAAGGAGCGCAAGGAATTGGCCCCTGTCTTCATCTTACCATCCTTGATGAATGACCCCCCTTTCAAGAAGTTTACATTGTCTCTCAACTTAATCAGGACTGCGCTCAAGATTCATGACACTCATACGCCCACAGAGAAGGAGCATCTCATCCTAGAACCAATGAAGTGAAGCGATGATAAATGGCCTGCCATTTTTGCCATCACCCCTTAGTTAACCACTCTGCTACGAATTTGTCTACAACACTTTGCTTTCCCTGCACAAGAATGATTCACCATCCCACACAAGTGTCTGTGGTTTGGTTTATATTTGGCCATAACTGGGCCTCAGACACTTGATATCGCCACTTACATACAGGATCATCTTCTGTTGGCCAGACATCGATGGGAGAAGAAGAAGGTTGTTCATGGATGTTGTGCCCTTACACGCATCATATACGTGTCTGGCCTACGATATTACTGTAGAGAGAACTACCGGCTGAGCAATTGAAACAATAGAGGTTCCAAGAAGACCACAAGACCCCCCAAACCCCGATGATTCAGGTGCATGCATGGCACCATCCCATGTCTACAAGTGCCCACATCACCATCACCTCAGTCTACACCTAAAACCTCACCTCAACAATCTCCAGTTCAACCCCAACAAAGGATTCCCCCTCTCCATGTTCACCTGAGCTGCTCACCCCCACTCCGTGAAGTTTCACAACCAGAGACCACCGTGCCTACCACCATTACGGCTACTACCACCCCGACAGAAGAAGCTCCTGTAGCAGCTTCTACATTCATCTCTGATTCCTTCACCTTTCTAGTTACAAGTTGGGCATGGAAGATATCAATACTATGTTTGATTTTGATATCCCTGATATATTGTCTAGTGATTTTCAGTTTTCAGATACCCATGTTGTCTCCCAAGAATTTGAATGCCTAGCTTATCCCACTACACCATCAGAGGGTGCGAATGCTGATTCCCACGAGGAAGAAGATGACCACATAGTAGCCAACGAAGGTGATGCTGATACTAAAGCGAACGAAGAAGAAGTACACCAATCGAAATCATATGCTGAAATTTCAGGAGAGGCTAGCACGTATGAAGAAGAAACGGCCGAGGCAGTAGCTTACACCATCACCATCTGACAACTCTACAATAACATGCATAAAGTTTGGGCGTGACCCAGATTAACGAAAGAACAAAGCAAAGCCATCTTATAATAGTAGTTGGCCAATGGAGGTTTCGAAGAGACTTTTATCTCAACTATGCAAGAATTGATAAAATCTGTGGGCCCATAGGAAGCGTTATGCTTTTTGTTATGGAAACCCTTACCAAAGTTTGACCCTCGATAGGTTCACATCCTCAAATGCCCAGGTACATACATTCGTGTCCCTACTAGTCCCATCACTTGATCACCCCCCCTCGGATCCTCCAGAATCGACTTGATCGAGGAAGACACTTCCCTTGTATATACCCTTAGCAAAACCCTTCCTTCTCACCCAGTCCCAACCCCGACCTCCCCTAATATTGTGGATAGCCCTGAGGTTCGCATTCCGTCCCTCGTTTCTATTTGGCCCCCTGAATCTAGCCCAATTCAGACTACCACTCCCATTCCCCCCGCATTTCCCCTCATATACCACTAATCCATTATACTCCTTTCCCGTCACCACACAACCAATCTCTTTTTATACTTCTTTCACGTCCTTTTTGCAACTTCGATCTCCACCTTTCCCTTTTGTGAGACCCTCGCAGGAAGTTTGCCCACAAGTTCCCTTTCTATAGCCACCAAGCACACCTCCTCACTCACCTCTCACAACACAATTGCACCCACCACCATGCACCATAGCAACGACATCACTTTTTCATGTGGCAATCACTGAAAGTTCCATTAGTGACATGGATATCTCACCCACCGCTTCACTAGATGCACGATTACATGCCTCCACCACACCACATCCCACATCGCACACATCACCTATTCGCATGTCCCTCCCGTCACTTGCCACTACATCCACTATCCCTACCCCTATTCCCACTCCAAGTGCATTACGCATCACCCCGCATGTCACATTCCCCACCCTTGCATCTTCTTCATCATCCATTGTTGATGTGGCTCTCCAACAAATGATACAATGTATGCAACAAATTAATGTTGAATATTCATCGCTCAGGCACCAACATTCTGACCTACAACGGACTACACAAGAATTGTAGGTACGTTTAGATGCACACACCCTGCAGAATGAGGAGCTTAACCAAACATATCAAAACTTGGAGGCCGAACATCAGAGGCAGTAGCAAAGTTTGGAAGCCCAGATACAAGAACGGGTAAAGGAAGTTGAATCACAATTAGATGTTCACTTGATGCAAAATGCCCAACTCTCACGCAATATGGTGCTTCTTTGCCGACACCTCAACGCCGCAAAGGAGGAAAATCAACATCTGCAATAGCAAAATCGAGAGAATTTTGAAGCTACATTGGACAATCCGGATACCCCACTGAGTCCATTCCACTTTTAGGCTATTCCCCTCGAATCTATACAGATACTATTGGAAGACCATGCACGTGTGCTTGAGGACTATGACCGTTTATAGGAAGAATGCCGATCCCTAAGGGACACTAATAAAACTTTGTTGCTTAAACATTCTTTGGGACCCACTATTGTACAGGAAGTGGCACCATCGGCTCTCTTGGAAGAATTGGCCATGCTACATATGAAAGTATAAGAGTTACAGACTCAAGTATCGAATATGACCGAACCCCCTCGACTAGAGTCACCACCTGATCTATCAAAACTGGAAGAAACGATACCTATCCCTCTCGAGGAAGCATTCGAAGAAGAATATGTACATTTGTCGGTTGTTGGCGGCCGCTCCTCCCTTGAAGGACAGGACACTTACGAACTACTGCCGCCAGCTTGGTCAAAGACCATCGAAGAATTGGGTAAGACACACTCTGGTCATGTAGATGCGAAACTCCACACGATGGGAAATGTTGAAGAAGTTATTTTGAAATCGCCTTATTTTGCCACTATTGCCCCCCATAGACATATAATGTCTAGTGAATTACAGTACAAGCCATATTTCCTTTTGTTAGAGGAACATAATTTTAAGTGGAGAAAGAGACTAAGAAGCGCCCCATGCACGCTACGCAATTCGAGCCCGAGGATATTCCACCAGAAGCAGAGCGAGGCCACATCTATCAACCCACCTAGCGCATAGACCTACTACAAAAGTACCCGGAAATGATGCATACATGGATGCGTGCTTCGACACACTTGAAGTACAACCCATGTTATGGACCAGTTCCGTGAAGACATACTTGGAAGGCGTTTTCTATTAAGGTCCAAAATAATCGCCAATGCAAGGATTGGCTTAATTATCCCTATCTCGCACCTCCAACGAATAATACTCCGACCATCGGCTATATGATGGCTAGCATTCATCATTGGTTGCCTCATTTACACAAAATGACAGATATCACTGCTCAAATGACAGTAAAGATTTTTGATATGATGCAGATTGTATTCAAGACCTTTCGACGTGTCAAGGCTCCCACTGTAAATACACGAGGCTTTGAATATGGGAACTTGGACCTCCTTTAGGACATGAGCATGACACTGTCTCTCAAGGTGTGCTATGCTTGGCACTGCAGATTGAAGTATATGCCCGTCTGCTACAAGCAGACGTTTGAAGAAATGTTCACCACAGCCTTTTGGGAATATCACTCAGAAGTGTTTATCAGTCGTCCAATGCATTTGCTACGCTTTTTTGCTTGTGAACAAATCATGTACTCAGAAAATTATATGTGCACACCTCCAGATGAACCCAACCCATTGATTGGGAGAAGCTTGAATGTGATCTGATCCAGGGACTTTGCATCACCGAACACACCTTGGCAACATACCTGCTCACAAACTACATTACTCATGCTAAATCAAGTTCTCTCAGGGACGACAGAAATGAGGAGGGGAGTGTTCAAGGCAAAGGGTCAAGTACTAGTTCTTGTCATAGAAGAAGAGGAAGCACCTAAAACTACTCAGAACATTTCATCATGACAACAGTGATTTTTATCATTAAACCAATGTATCATATGTATATACACCCAATTATAAAGGATGCGACTGCATTTTGTGCAAGCCGAGGAGTCCTCAAACTTGAGGAGTCTAGGTAGAATGCTCACACCAATTTTTTGAATTTTTGGAAGCCGTTAGATAGTTCAAATTAGAGGTAGAACCTATTTTTTAACTATGCCGATCACTAGATGTGAAACTGGTCAAAACTAAGCAAAAAACTATAAATAGAGCTAGAGAGCTCATTTTGAGGTTGTTGTTAGTTTATGAGTGAACTTATGAGCTAAAGCTAGGAGAGCTATTGTAACTAGATCATGATGAATACGAATATGAGTTCTAGTGATCATTTCTTGCCTTCCATTGATCTCCGTCGCTACTTTCCTTGTGTGTAAGTATATGTATGTGTGTGTATGCTCTTGCATTTCTCACCTTCTTCTTCATGCACATCATTCGCTCTTGATCTTCATATCGGCCTAAACTCTCCACGGATTGACAATTATGAGGTGAGCTCCTCACATTGGTACTTTCCATTGTGCTAGAGTGGCAAGGTAAGCCCAAAGCTTTGCGAAAAGCCTCAAACTTCTCCCTAGGCAGAGCCTTCGTAAAAAGGTCTGCAATGTTCTCCTACGTGGGCACACATGCCAAGATGATCTCCCCAGCATAGAACCTCTCCCTGACATAATGATAATGCACCTCAATGTGCTTAGTGCGAGCATGAAACACATGGTTGCTCACAACTTCCAATGCGCTTTGATTGTCAGTGAAGATGGTGGTGATAGAAAATCGACCAACACCCAAATCAACAATAAGGCGTTTGAGCCACACACACTGAACAGTCCCTAGAAAGCTGCCCTATACTCAGCCTCACAACTCGAAGTGACCACAATAGGTTGCTTCTTGCTCAACCAAAATATACATGAGCTACCAAGCATGAAGCAAAATCCACTAGTGGACACACGAGTGTCATAGCAATTAGCCCAATCACTGTCAGAAAAAGCATGCAAATCTAGTGGTAGTGATCGCCCCTCGAGATAAAACAATCCAAGTAGTCGGGTACCACTCAAGTAGCGAAAGATGCGCTTAACCACCTGCTAATGCTTGACACCTGGGCAATGCATAAACCTACTCATCTGTGAGATAGAAAACTGAATATCTGGTCAAGCAATGCATAAGTAAATCAAGCATCCAACAACCTGTTGATAGAGAGCATCATCAAATGCATCTCCAACATCATGAAGACTCAATTGTAAACCTGTCTCCATAGGAGTGGCAATAGGCTTATAGTCTTCAAGGCCAAAATACTACAATAATGTGTCAATATGTTTCGTTTGACACAAAGCCATTCCACCATCGACGTGCATGAATTGAATGCCCAAATAGTGATGCAAATGCCCCAAATCAGACATCTCAAATGAGGCATGCAAATCAGACTTAAAATCAGCAATATTCATGCCATGAGGACTAGTGAGCAGCATGTCATCAACAAACACCACAATGATCAGAAGCACATCATCAGCACACTTAACATATAAGGTGCTTTCAGTTGGATTGTTCTCAAAACCATGTGCAATCATATAGGCATGTATCTTTTCATATCAAGCACGTGGTGCTTGCTTTAAACCATGTAATGCCTTCTCTAAGTTGCACACCTCGTTTTGATGCCCTTTTTGCACAAAGCCTCAGTGCTGAAAAACATACATTTCTTCATGCAAGTCACCATTTAGAAATGTTGTTTTAATGTACAACTGATGCACATTCCAACCATGGTGAGCTCCAAGTGCACAAATGCTACGAACAGTAGTCATTCGGCAAGTAGGAGCAAAGGTTTCATCAAAATCAATGCCTCTTTCGTGCGCATAACCCTTTGCAACAAGCCTAGCCTTATACCTGTTAATTGTTCCATCAAGTTTATGCTTCATCTTGTATACCCACTTAGTACCAATGGCCTTCTTGCCAGGAGGCAAGTCACATAAAGTTCAGGTGCCATTTTTCATGATAGCATCATATTCAGATTGCATTGTAGCCATCCAGTGTTTAGAATTTTGTGCTTCATCAAAGGAAAGAGGTTGAGTCTCATCACAGAGACTAGAGGCAGCCATAACATAGCAACCTAATGCAAAAGAGGCACTATGAGAGCCTGACTGACTACGATATGACAGAGGTGCATCTAATTTGCTATCACGCAAAGTCTACACCAACCATTTTGGCATAGTTTTTGCCTGCTCAATATCAGCTCTCTCATCAACAAGTGCATCATATAAATCTGCATAATAAATGGAATGATCTTCATCATCACATGAAAACTGCAAAGGCTGAGAAGTTGCCTCATTAGGACAAGCCTAGATTGTCCACCTGCAAAAGAGGAAGCAAAGTATCATACATGTCTTTGGAGCTAACAGATGTCTCCTTAGGACATGAAAGTAACGGTTGAATAACATCTTCCACAAAAACAACATCACGATGGGTTTATTCTGTGGATGATACAAACGATGGCCTTTACTTTCAGAATTATACCCAACAAAAATACATTTCACTCCTGTATCATCCAATTTTATGTGATGTTGTTCAGACACTAATGCATATGCCAAACAACCAAAAACACGCAGATGAGCAACAGATGGCTTGCGATTATGCCAAGCCTCATATGGAGTGATAGACTATAGCGCTTTAGTGGGACACCTATTAAGTACATATGTTGCACACATAACAGCCTCAAGTTAGAACAATGTGGTAACGCCTGACTCTTGACCACACACCTCGCCATCTCCATGAGTGACCTATTCTTCCATTCATCAACATAATTTTGTTGAGGTGTATACGGCACTGTACATTGATGTTTTATCCCACATTCAGCCAAAACTACATTAAAGTCACAAGACATATATTCCCCCCTCGATCAAAATCGAGGGTTCCCATTTTACATGCTGACAGATTTTCGGCCAAAACCAGAAACTGTTTGAAGCACATAAATACTTCAAACTTTTCTTCCAATGGATATACCCATGCATGCCTGGAAAAATCATCGATGAAGTTCACAAAGTAAAGATAGTTTCCAAAAGAGGGTGTCTGCATAAGACCACAGACATCACTATGAACAAGCTACAATTTTTGAGTAGCTCGAACTGAACCATCTTTTGAAAAGGAGGAACACTGCATTTTGCCCAAAATATAGCCTTCACATACATGTTTACCAAGTGCCACATGGCCTTTGAGGGGCACATGGCCTAACCAAGTTCCCCCCATGGACTTCATGAACAAAAACGAGTGTGTATTATTATCACTGGTCGCTTTTCCTAAATTTAGGATGGATCCAGAAGGTGATGGCTTATGGATATAGGTGATTGTGTTGGTGCAAGACAATCACCAATTGATGATTTGGACAAGTTTTGAAGTCAAAGAATAAAGCAAAGATCAAAGTTTGAGTCCTCAAGATGAGTGTATGGTCAGAAGATGAAGACTTGTATATACATGTACATTAAGCTTATAATTAGTTCACTTATGCCTTTGTAATGGTGACAAGTTTTTACATATATGCCTATATATACTAGTATAGAGTCAGGAGATATATGAGAGAAGACATTCTATCCACTTAATTGTCACTAGATCATTTCAACCCTGATTTGAATCAATTGCTAGGACATATGCTAACCTTTGAGGAGGATATTAAAGGTGATGTTGATAAGAGTACAAGTCAAGCAATGTATTCAAAGGATAAGAAGACAATTAACAAAGGCAAGCATCAATTGAATGAAGATGAAGGCACTATGAGTCAAGCTAATTTCCTAAGTGGAAGAGGAGGTGGCAAAGGAAGAAGAAGAGGCAGAAGCAATAAAGATGGTGTCAAAACTTGATGGATTTGTGGTAAGACTAATCATTTAGCTCATGAATGTTGGTATAATAATCAGAATGGTGGAGGATATAATCAAAACTCTAATTCAAGAGGAAGAGGCGGTAGAAATAAGAGAAGCAATTTTAGAGCTAGAGGTAGTAGAGGTTTCTTTGGAAGAAATGCAAGAAGAGGCTTTCAAAATAAATCCTACAATAATACCTTGTTGGGTGTGTGTAGAAGTGCGAGATACACATGAGAAGCACACACAAGGAGCACAAACACAGCAAGATACACGGAGAAGACGATGGCAAGAATAACTCTCTCTATTGACGATGAACTGAAGTGAAGTAAGAGCTTAATAATATCCCTAAGTAAAAAGTACCACCACATATGAGAGTATCAAGTATATGGTAACATGGGGAAAAAACCTCTTGGTAGCACTAGAGTAAAAAGTGCCCATGCATAGGGAAAAGGTTCACATCAAAGCTACTCGAGGAACACATAAGTGTAACAAACCCCCCTGGAACGAATGATGTGAACACATACAGGGAGTGAGAGATCAACCCCCACAAGGTAACAAGCCTAAAGCTTTGTGAAAAGCTTCAAACTTTTCCCGTGAAAGAGCTTTGGTATGTCTACCACATTATCTTATGTAGGCACATATACCAAATCAATATCTCTCGTATGAAGGCGCTCTCTCACATAGTGATAATGCGCCTCAATATGTTTGGTCCATGCATGAAACACTAGGTTTCGTGCAACAAACACAACACTCTGACTATCAGTGAGAATATGTGTAGCAACATCAATCTCCATGCAAAGATCCATCAATAGGCGTCTCAGCCATATACACTCCACTGTAGCTATGAAAACTGCCATGTACTCAGCTTCACAACTTGATGTCGCCACTGTAGGTTGCTTCTTACTCAACCAAGATATGCATGAGTCTCCAAGGAAAAAGCAATCACCACTAGTGGACACACAAGTATCATAAGAACCAGCCCAATCACTATCTATAAAAGCATGCAAGCATGGCTGAACTGTATGGAATCCATTTCTGATTCCATAGCACTCATCCATTGTGGATCGCCACATGCATCTTCGAAAGAAAGTGGCTCTTCAATACATGCTGTAGCAATAAGAGAATAATCCACAAAATTACTTGATGCATGGTGAGAGCTTGATCTTGTTCTACCAAGTAAAGGTGCACTCAATTTGTTGTCCTGCAAAGTTTGTTTCAGCCACTTGGGCATAGTTTGTGCACTCTTGATAGACATGCGTTCATTATGTAAAACATCTTCAATATGCACATCATGGGTGGGCTGAATTTCATGCTCATTTTCTGCCATATTTTGACGCAAATATTCCGCCATATGTGGCTGGAAATTTCCAACAATTTTTACAATTTTTAGCTCAGAAATTTCAGCCATGTTTGGCTCGAAATTCTTTGCAATTTCAGCACTATCTTATTGGAATTTTTCATCCCTTTGAGCCTCAGTTGGCTGGTCTACATGGCCATAGTCAAGCGCACCATTTTTGAACAAAGGCATGAGTTTATCGAACACATCTTGTGAGCTAATTGTTGGCTGTTTTTTGCATTCAAGTAGAGGGAAAACTGAATTTTCAACAAATACCACATCTCGACTCACAATAATTGTGTTTGTCAATGGATGGTACAAACGATATCCCTTAATTTCAGCACTATAGCCAACAAATATATGTTTCTTTGCCTTCTCATCAAGTTTGTGGCGTTGTTGTGATGGCACAAGAGCATATGTCAAACAATCAAACACACGCATATGACTAACCATAGGCTTATGACCATTCCAAGCCCCATAAGGAGTGATGAATCTCAATGCTTTTGTAGGTTAGCGATTCAACACATAGTTTGCACACATGATCTCTTCCATCCAAAACTTATAAGGAAGATTCTTTCCTTTAACCATACATCATGCCATTTCAAGTAGAGTTCTATTTTTATGCTCAGCAACACCACTTTGGTGAGGTGTATATGGCACCGTACATTGGTGTGAAATACCTCTTTCACGAAGAAAAGCATTAAACTCATGTGACATGTATTCACCACCACAATCCGTGCGTAGAGTCAAAAGCTTTTGTGAAGAAATTCTTTTAATCATAGCTAAAAATGCTTTAAAGCAAGAAAATACCTCATTCTTTGCTTTCATAGGATACACCCATGAATGACGAGTAGCATCATCAATGAAGGTAACAAAATATACATGCTTCCCAAAAGATGGAGTCTTGATGGGACCACATACATCACTATGAACAAGCTTCAATTTTCTTGTAGTGTGTGTATGACTATCTTTTGGAAAAGAAGCATGATGCATTTTTCCAAGAATGCAACCTTCACATGCATGCTTTTCAATGGACTCAAGTGTAGTCAAACCAATAACCATGTCCTTCTTTTGCAAGTAGAGCAAACTATTGAAGTTCAAGTGACCAAAACGAGCATGCCAAAGCTCCATTTCATCCATGGAAGAAGTATGAGCAACCAAAGCATTCGAGGCATCCATCTTGTATGTATCCATGAGATACAAACCATTACATAATGTACCGAACATCACGATAACATCACCGTTGCTGAAATCATGAACCATACACCTATCATCAACAAAGTGTACATGAAGTCCAGCTTTGGCAATCAACAGAACTGAAATTAAGTTCTTTACACAGCGCACATACAATGCATTTTTCAAGAGAATCACACCTCCATTTGCAGCCGTAAGCTCAATTTCTCCTACTCCAATGATAGGATAAGAGGCATTGTTTGCACACACCACATGTCCTCCTTTGGGTGAATCTTTGAAAGAGGCAAAAAATCTTTTGCATGATGTTATGTGCTTTGAAGCACCACTATCAAAGAACCAATCCGAATCAGCCTCACTCACAACCATACATTTAGAATGCAAAGAAGCATCATAACGACATGTAACAACACATGCCCAAAAATCTTGAGCCATGTTAGCTTCATCATTCTTTACATTTGCTCAATTTTTAGCAATAGGCATGCCGGATTCCTTCTTCTTTTCATTACGTTTAGCAAGCTTTCTACATTCATCAATTCTGGCAATATTTGCATCTCTTCTTCTTTTGCAAATCACCATCATTAGAGGAATGAGTGGAAGAGGAAGGTTGAGGCTTTGGTTTTGATGAACCCAAAGTTGAACCATACTTGCTCTTCCCCTTTTGTGAGATAGCGAGTGCTTGTGTTCCCTCAATCAAACCACTCCTATTCACTTTAGATTGCTCTTCTTGCAAAAGAAGAGACACAATGTAACAAGTCTCCTAATCTTGAATCACAATCCCACATAGAATAATAGACTTCGGCACAACAAGATATAAAGAAGAAAAACATAGTATACACAGAACAAGAAGAGAGAGAATTTTATTATATGTGCATATTTTCAAGTAGTTCTGATCTGTGTTACAAAATCTATCAAATAGATTCAATGTGAAGCCTCATCCACCTGACCACCCCCGAGCTGATCTCAATCCCAATCTCAATCACAATCACAATCTCAATCACAATCTCAATCACAATCTCAATCTCAATCACAATCTCAATCCCAATCACAATCTCAATCACAATCTCCAGAAGCCTAAAACGATCGTGATCAATGTACCACCATCATCCTTCCTTATCTTCTAGTCTTCGTCTTCTTGGATCTCCACCTTTCGCCAGCGTACAATCAATCATGCCTTCCTAGACATGCACTCTTAGAATCTGCATGCTCCAAGATAGTGTCTTTTCGCATGTCCCATGCAAGACTTCTAGACCACCCATGCATCTACTTTTCATGTCCACCTCATACCTGCAAAAATAGAGGCGATCCCTGCAACACACCCTTTACCAAGGCCGAGAGAACACACTAGGACCCTGAGGCCAACTCAGCTGGTGAAGTCCATGAAGAATTACTTTGAGGGCACTGGAGACCCTTACGACCATGTGGCGGAATTTAGGCAAGTCTTGAAAGCTGAACAGGTAGAGGACCTATTCACACAATATAATGCTTTTGGTCTAACCCTTAGGAACACTGCCCTTACGTGGTTTCAACCACTGAATGAGAGGTAGTTCAGAAACATAGACCAACTCCTAGAGGCATTTATCATTGAGTTTTCTAAGAGTGGCATAAGGCACAACACTTCCTCACTAATTCATAGCTTCAAGCAAACACCTCAAGAGACGGTCAGATTAGCAGGAAGACGGTTTAGGCAATACCTAGAGAGGTGCCCAATGCCTGAGTTACCCACACCAGCCAAGCAAGTGGCTTTGTTCTTAGATGGATTGTTGAGCACCAAGCTCAGGTCATATGTGTATTTGAAGGACCCCAGAACTATAGAAGAATGTGTGCGCATGTGCATAGACATTGAGGATAATCTAGGCGAGGAGTTGGAGCTATCAAAAATCTACAAGGATTCAGATAGCTCTAGTAGCCTTATGTCGGGTCAATCCACATCCATTGAAGAACTTGCAGAGAAGGTAGCTCAAAAACTAGGTGTCTCTAGCAAACAAATTCGAAGATTTGCCCCAGTTAAGCGGTGCTATACTTGTGGAGGTGACCATATGGCAAGTGTATGTCCCATTATGGCTCAACCCCAAGTGAATCCTAGTAGCCAATACTGCACAATAGAGCGAAGGTACACCAACCACACCGCACAAGACTGCCCTTATAACAAACAAACTGTCAGGCAAAATTACCCTCGGCCATATCCACAACAGGGTAGATACCAGAATCAGTACCCACCACAGCAATACGGCAGACCACAGCAACCTTATCAGCCACCTTATCAAGGGCAACAGAGACCTCAACCAGTCCTTGCCCAGCAACCCCCTGCTCCAACCAATGTAATCCCAGTAAAATATGCATCTGCTGAAGAAAATCTGAACAGAGCCATAGTCCCAGTCACACAGTTGCTATCAGACAGTGATCCAAGTGACCATAGTTTTGACTCCACACACATTAACAGCCCACAGGCTTACTACATGCAGTCACCTGAGCATAACGAGCCATACTATTATGAGGACCCAAGTGAAAATAGTGGGGAGCCTGAGTATGCTAATGTCATGTACACAAACCCCAACTCTAGAACTCAACCTAGGCAGGTACGACTGCCATTTCCTAGAGGACCTTGCTTCAGATGTCAGGGAGATCACCTCATACGTGATTGTCCACTACCTGCCCCTACACAACCCCAACCAGTGACAATTCAGGGCTTTTGTAAAGATTGCGGGAAAGAGCATCTCTTACAAGATTGCCCGAAGAACCCCAATAACCTACCAAAAATCACTCCTATCAACGTCATTGGGTTAGTGGTAGACTCTACGGGAAAGTATAACTTCCAAAGCCCCCGTGCATGTGGTCACTAGAGCTCAAGCTTTGCAGCAAACCCAAGGAGTAGGATAGGAAAAGAGTTCTGAGGTTAGTGAGGCAGAGAGCCTAACCAAGAAAAGGACAAGAGCTTGGAGAGATAGCCGGGAGAGAATGAAAAGACAATGGTCACAGAAAATGAGCGAACTTGAAGAAAGCTTGAGAGAAACCAAAGCAAAGATAAGTGAACTCGCATCTCAAAACCACTCACACTACACCACCACCACCCTTTCCATCTCCCTCCAACCCATCACCTTCCATCCCCCAACTCTCTAATCCACCATACATAGCCCAACCACCACCCAGAGTAGGATGAGTCCTAGCCGATCCTACTCCTGAGGATCTAGACATGATGCTTAAAGCATATCAGGCCAGAATCCAAGAAGGGCCAAATGTGACAGATCATGACAAATGTTACCCTAGAGCCGATCTAGAGATAGAGCGAACCAAGCTTTGTGCTAAAATGATAGAATTGGCACAAGCCATGTTTGAAGCCAGTCGCTTGTTCAATGGCTCTAACTCCATTAGAACACCATTGCACTTTGATGGTCTATTGGATAGATTGGAGGGGTTACTGGCAAATTTTGGAAAAGGAGCCACCTACCAGGCTGAGGAGAGGGCAAGTGATAGAATAAGCATTCCTCCCCAAGAAGCTTATGTGCCTAATTCCACTGAACCCGACACCTCTTCTTCTATGAATAGGTACTCACCAGAGTTCCTGAGAGAGATTCAAGAAGAGAAATGGGGTAGTTCCTGTAAGGAATTAGACTCGAAGTCTAATCTCTCTTTAGATTGGGTGCTCTCTTGCTCTTCACTTGATCAATTCCCACAAGACATCCCTTCTATTTATGAAGAGCAAGAGAGCACCCAATCTAAAGAGAGATTAGACTTCGAGTCTAATTCCTTACAGGAACTACCCCATTTCACAGGTCCATGGGAAACCAAGTCAACTTGCATGAGAGCACCCACGGTCATGATAAGAAACGAAGATTTGATCATACGTAGGAATACTAAGGTAGTAAAGAACACTAAAGTGTAGTGCAATCTCACTTTAGAAGAGCTAATCAAAGTTAAGCCAGAAGTGTGGAAACACGTAGCCAAACAAGTGCCAGACATAGCGAAATCGCGTTCCCAGGTAGGATCACATAGAACAGTGCCAGAAATACCATTGGATAAGATAGGAGATATCAGTGAAGGAGAAGAAGGAAATACCTATCTCCCAGTTACCCATCAAAAATACACAACCAAAGCAATTTTGGACTCAGGTGCAGGAGTTGCAATTGCTACCACTTCCCTATGGAAGCGTTGGGGCAAGCCAACACTCAGGCCGACGAGAATGAAACTGCAGATGGCCGATGGTCATATTGAGAGACCTTTGGGATTGCTAGAAGGAATAACTCTCACTACATGTGGTGTAGAGTTTGAGCATACATTTGCTATATGTGACTTTAGCAAAAACTAGGCCTATGAGATGATTTTGGGGAGACCATTTATGCAGCAGTTGCAAGTGGTACAGGATTGGGGCACCAATTCTTTGTACTTGCAACATTTAGGTGTTACAACCAAAGTCAATCTCAAGGATTACTCTCATAGAGATGTACCCCCCATTCAATGGAATCCCATCCATAGAGCCAAAGATGATATTGAGTCAGTGCATTCCATAGGATCAGGATCCTCATGGATGCATGAAGACACCCACTTATGGATGTGCAAGGTAGCAATAGAAGAAGAGAAGAGTGAGAAAGCCAGAGAGGTAGGTGCAAAAGAAACCCATAGATCAATTCAAGACCCAGCCTATGCACCTGTAGTTTTTCTTGACGAAGAATTTGAGCCTCACAGTTGGGCTGAAATTTTAGCAACCATGGATATAGCCATCAATGAAGAACAATGGACACCCCACTGTGACGAGGATGGCTATGACATTTTGGTCTTTTCGATAGAACCAATCATGGGAGACGCAGTTTTAGAAGAATGCGAACCTAGCCCTGATGCATTTGAGGATGCAAGTGACTCCGACTTAGAGTCAATCATTATGGACCCACCATTTGCATCAGAGGAAGAATACTTCTATGAGGTAGAAGTTTACCCTCAGAGACACGAAGAGCTCACTAATGATGTGAGATTAACCACCCAAGTGACCACCAAAATTGAAGGCAAGAAGGGGAAGAAGAAGGAAGTCACTCCGGAGGAAGAAGAATCCTTGTTTGAGGTCCCTAAAAACTTTAAAAAACATGAGATAGACGATAGGAGAGTCGTGATAAGAATGCCTAAACGCAAAGCACAATCAGGAGATGCCTATGATAGCAAGGAAACCACCAAGAAAATAGTCGTAGCCATAGAAGAGGGAGAAGAAAGATGCACCTACATAGGACATGACTTGTCGGAAGAAGAAGAGCAAGAGTTGATAGAGTTGCTAAGGGAATATAGAGACATTTTTGCTTGGAGTTACAAGGACCTGAAGGGTGTAGACCCTAACATATGCTCACACACGATCCCCATGACCTCAGATGCCAAACCCTCTAAACAAAAGCCCTACACATACAATGACAACTATGCTGCCAAGATCAAAGAGGAGATAGACCGCTTGGTTGAAGCTGGATTCATCTATGAAATTGATCACACTGAATGGGTCTCCCCCATTGTAGTGGTGCTCAAAAAGAATGGCAAATTACGTGTATGCATTAACTTGAAGAAGGTTAACACAACCACTATCAGGGATAGTTATCCGCTTCCTATCACTGAGCATCTATTAGAAAGGGTAGAAGGCAAGGAAGTGTACAGCTTCTTAGAGGTTGTCTGGCTACAATCAAGTAGCCATTGCACCAGAAGATCAGCATAAGACGGCTTTTGCCACAGAGTGGGGCATATTTGCTTTTCGAGTAATGCCATTCGGGCTTACCAATGCACCTGCAACCTCCCAGAGACTGATGTGCCACGTGTTTAAAGAGTTCTTGAGGAAAAATTTGGAAGTCTATGTTGATGATCTTTGCGCTCATTCCAACATTAGAGAGACCCATATAGACAAATCTTTGACAAATGTAGAGAATATCAAGTCTCCCTGAACCCAGAAAAGTGTATTTTCATGGTCAGGCAAGGCAAGATCCTAGGGCACATAGTGTCAAAGAATGGCATATCAGCGGATGAGGAGAAAGTGAGAGCCATTGCAGAACTACCTAGGCCAAGGAATGTCAAGGAGGTACAGGCCTTCATGGGGCATTGTGGTTACTACCGCCGGTTCATTCACATGTATGCCGTCATTGCAAAGCCTCTATATGCTCTTCTAACTAACTTTGAATGGACTGATGAATGTGAGAACTCTTTCAAGGAGCTCAAACGAAGATTATGCTCAACACCAATCTTGACCACACCAGATTGGAACAAGCCATTCCATGTCCATGTAGATGCATCCAATTATGCTATTGGATGTGTACTTGCACAACCTATTGGTGAAGGTAATATGGATCTTCCAATTGCTTATGCCAGTAGACAGTTGAATGCAGTTAAACGAAACTATACCACCACTGAACGAGAAGGATTAGGCATGGTGTATGCGGTTAAAAAGTTTAGACACTATTTGCTTGCCAATAAGTTTAAATTTTTAACGGATCACCAAGCTCTACTGTACCTAGTAAACAAGCCATGCAATACAGGAAGATTAGTAAGATGGTTCCTCTTACTAATGGAATACGACTTTGAGGTAGTGGTGAGAAAGGGCAAGACTCATTTGAGAGCATATCATCTCTCAAGGCTCACGTCAAGAGAGGCCCCACAAGGAGTGTCAGATGACCTACCTGATGCTTACTTGTTTAATTTGGAAGTTGTACCGCAGTGGGCTAAGCCATTAGTGCCAGTATTGACATACGGTCCTAATCACCCGGTAATGCACACAGAAGATAGAGAGATAGTAAAAGCTCAAAAGTATCATATCTTGGCAGGAGGTATGTACAAACATACGGAGCAAGGAGTATTAGCCTGTTGTGTGGAAGAGGACGAGTACGCTAAGTGGTTGCAATTAGCACATGTAGGTGCATTAGAGCAACACTACTCAAAACAACGAACCCTACAGACACTGAGGAGACTAGGGGTGCATTGGCCAACCATGGAAGTTGATGTCCATAGAATGTGCAAAGAATGCCCAATCTGATGCACTAAACCACCAGTGGAACATGCCACTTTTTATCGAGTGTCTTTAGTGCCAGATTGGAGTGAACCATTGGTAGCCTTCTTGAGGACAAAAACATTCCCTCAAGATATGACTTTGGCTAGACAAAGGAGTTTGGAACAAGAAGCCTTAGATTACACAATCATTGGTGATAATTTATACAAACGTGGTAAAGATGGTTACCTAAGACTGTGTGTCCATGAGAGCGAATACCTCAAGATATTAGAGACTCCTCACCAAGGTGTAGCAGGAGGACACTTCGGTCCAGATAGGGTGATCAAGGCGATACTATTTGCAAGATTTTGGTGGCCCACCCTTCACATGGATGCACATACCTATGTGAAGAGGTGCGAGGTTTGTCAACGAACCCAATATCCCATACGCAAGGATGAGATGCCATTGAAGCCTATGATGGGTGGACGTGCATTCTCTAAGTGGGAAATAGACTTTGTGGGTCCTATTAATCCCCCAGCTAAGAATTCACATGCTGAGCATATCATTGTGGCCACAGACTATCTAACCAAGTGGGTAGAAGTGAAAGCCACTACAAAGAACGATGCTCAAACAACAGCAAAGTTCCTATTTGAAAATGTGTTCACTAGATACGGACTACCTATAGAGTTAGCTAGTGATAGAGGGACTCACTTCTTAAATGAAGTCATTGAAAATCTTCTTCAAGAGTTCTTGGTGATACACAAGAAGTCTGCCCCCTATCATCCACAAGCCAATGGCCAGGCTGAGAGCACAAATAAGATCTTATGCAATGTGCTGACTAAATTGGTGAATAACAAACGCTCTGATTGGGACAAACAGCTACACCACGTTGTTTGGGCATACCGAGTTGCCTATAAAACGGTACTCCAAGCCACACCCTTTCAGATGGTGTTTGGCCAGAATGCAGTGCTACCATTGGATTTTTTGATACCTACGTTAAAGATAGCACAAGAGCATGACTGGTCAAGCCATGAACTCTCCTCTAGAATCTTTGATCTTGAACATTTAGGGGAGACACGATTGAGAGCTGCAGCAAGAATCTATGCGGCCAAGAAGAGGCAAAAGGCGTATTTTGATGCACATGTGAAGGATAAAGGCTTGAAAGCAGGAGACCTAGTCCTAGTCTACACATTGAAGCAACATGCACGAAAATTAGAGAAAAGGGGCTATGGACCAATGATTATCAATAGGATCTCCACAAGCGGAGCAGTACAACTAGCCACTCTAGAGGGTGACGTACTACCAAGTTACATAAGCGGATGTAGAGTCAAGCTATATCAAGAACCCTTAACTAAAGAAATGCTCAATCGACTTAATACTGCAAAGAAACGTAAGGAAGAGGAAAAGCGAATTCGAGAAGAAGCACAGGCCAAAGCCCTAGAACGTATTCAACAAATGAAATTGAGGAGGCAAGGTAGAGATCAACCCATGAATGATGCTCATGAAGCTCTCGGTCATCACATGGCCATGTGCGAAGCTTCAGGTGAACGGTCCCATAAGATAGTTGATCGACGACCTTTTGTGACCCTGGAAGTAGGACAAGGAGAGAGTGTAAGGACCGTGAGAGCTTTAATTGATTCAGGAGCAGCCACTAGTGCAGTTCGGCTTTCTTACTGCCAACATTTGCAATTGGAGGTAAAACCCTTAGAAGCATATCTGATAGGATTAGAAGGAGTTGAAACCCCTTGCATGGGAGAGGTGGAACTTCCCCTCTACATTCAAGAGGTCCTAATGTCAGCAAAAGTGTTAGTATGTGAAGACGCGGATCTTACCGAACCTCTAGTCTTGGGCCAAGACTGGATCTATGATCACACAGTCAACCTCAACCTAAGAAGTGGACTTCAGGCTTGGGCAGACCAAAGCCGCCTTACAATTGGGTTAGAAAATCAAGCACTCAAACCATTAGAAAAGGCACCAACTCCTGGTCCCTCCAGGAGCCCACATGAAGATAAGAATGTTGTTCTTGTCCGAAGTTCTATGGCGCAGAGGATTGTCACTCTCGAAGAAGGCACAGAAGTCAACGATGAGTTCCCACCTGTTCCAAAGAAGATTCTAAAAGGGAAGGCTCTGCAACACACAACACTGAGGAGACTGAGGATCAAGAAGCATGAGCACCAACCTGTGCACTATGAAGTACCTCGAGGCATGAAGCAAATCTAGATGTGGAAAGATAGAAAACCCACGGCGTTTGAGACACACTCTCAAAGAAGCCAACAAGCCACACCGTCACGCATTACAACGAAGGAGTCTCTTAGCCACCACTATAGACATACCCTATCTATTTGGGTTCCTAAGCGGTCAATGAAGGCTATTCCCCATGCTAGACAGATATGGGTGCCCAAGGCATGCTTACGAGCCCAAGTAACTTCACCTCCAGTCACTAGCATAAATCAACCCTCACTAGTACTCTTGGTAAACAACTCACGAGAGGTACCTACACCCCACACTATTACACCTTTGGTCAAACCTAGAAATGTCTGGAAATGGGTACCCAAAACGTCCCAAATCCAGCACAATCTAGCTCATAAACCTTTACCTGGCATCAACTCTAAGAACTACGAATCCTCAATCAAAGTGTGGAGACTTAAAACCTGTATTAAACCCCCTGACCAATTTCGTAAATCCATCCACTCTGATGTAGGAGCATTCTGAGTACATTGCATATCCAAAGCATGCATCTAGGCTGACACTAACCACTAATCACCACTCACATCTCTCATAAACACTTCATCTCTAACCACTAACCACCTGGAATGTCATGTTAGTATTGTGAAGGGAACACCATTACATCTTGTTTCCTATGCAACACTGACATGCCCTTCTTCTCCTAGCAGATAAGCATTAGAAGTATCATGGCAACAGCAGCAGGAACAAGCTCCCAGGCAGGCACTAGTACTCAAAGCAACTGGGATACCATGCCCGTGGAGGCTCCTCTGATAGCGAGGCTTGAAGAGATTTTAAATGTGAGAAGTATTCCTATCTCGGATCCACCAAGTGGCCTAACAGAAAGAGTAAAGGGGCATTCTCATTGGTTCAATGAGATGCCAGGAGATTTGGGAGATGCTGATCATATTTGGGAATCCAAGTTGGAATGCGGAGGAGTTTGGTGGACCTTTCAGTTCTTCTCACGAGAATTTGAAGCATTACAAAATGTAGCCCCTCTTCAAGATATCTGGCAAAAAGCGGGATTGCAAGATTATTTTAGTGCAGCTTTGCCTAAACTTGATTTCCTTAGGTGCTATTACTTGATTGCAACTCTGAAGGCTACAAGAGATAAAGATCATTCAGGCACATTCCTGGTACACTCTCTATCAAACCAGGAGGAAATGAAGAAGTTTGAGTTGAATATTACTTTAATCAGGGAGGCCCTTCAGATGTATGGCACCCATGTACCCTCCGATCGAGATCCCTTGATACCGGAGTCTATGAAGAACAATAAACTCAAGAAGTTGAAAGAAATGTGTGCTCTCACCCCCAACATCGCCATACCACTGCGGATGTGCCTTCAACACTTTGCATTTTCGGCACAAGACCGGTTCACCCAGCCTCATAAGAAGATTTGGTATAGTTATACCTAGCAGAGACCGGGAGCTTACCTATTAACATGCCAGTGTGGATACTTGACTGGTTATATGAAGCAGGCAAGCGAGGAATGCGGAAGCCCACTTTGAATGGCTGTTGTGCCATTACAAGAATTATCTACAGATGCCTTGCCTATGATGTGCCAATCGCACGGGCCCTCAAACTCACAGTTGGAATTCTTCCAGGGGCGGAAATCAAGGGTTCAACCCACTAAAAGAATGCGTGGATCACTTTCACAGGTATTAATTCCTCGCGAGGTCACCACAGAAGCCTCCTGTAGAGAAGAAGAACAAGTAGCCCCTTTTATGATTCATCTCCAAGGACCACAATCAGGGGGCATGGTACAACCCACTCCATCAGCCCCTCCACTACCCACGGACGTTGAGTTTGCCTCCATGGCTACTTTGGTAGAGGATCCATCTTTTGACTTTGAAAGCTTCCTGCAGACAGCCCAATCATCTAAGAGTGAGTTTTTCTCGGAGACCGACGGCCTTGAATCTTCATCCGAGAGAGCACGACCACATGGTGAAGCACGAAGAGTACATTGGGAGGATGAGGCACAACACACTCAGGCGGGAGGCACACATGAACAAGTGGAGATGCAGAGGAATGAATCGGAGGAGAGTGAGGAGGAAGCCCCTGCTTACACTGCACAACTCAAACGGCTCTACAAAACGATCAAGCAGGTACAAAAGAGACAAGCTATCAAAGGAGGCAAATAGAGCGATGGTGAATCAAATGCTTCAAGCACAGAACGCGGACCCCCATTTTGTGGAATCATTGACCTTTTGGCGGAGACATATGGGATTATAGAAGCTATGCGGATCATGTTACATCGCAACCCTCCTCAATACGATCAACGAAGGATCGATACACGACCACGAAGGGGGAAGATGATTCAAATAGAAGTCTCTACCGCCCTCCCTACCACCACTCAAGAAGATGTTCACATGGCCAACCCAACAAACCTTGATGAACCAGATGTAAATATACAGATACCATCTCCACCGTCACCTCCCATTCAGCCCACCGAAACCCTCACTGCTAGCATTCCTGAGCAACCAATATCCACCCTCAGTGAACCTATATCACACACTGTCATTTTGTCATCCTTACCTATCCCTACCTCTATCATTGTGGGTCCATCTTCCCAACCTCATATAGGTCATCCTGCCACCCATCAAACCATCATAGGTCACCCTTCTTTTCAACCAGCTCTTGGGCAGCCACATCCCCCTACCCAAACCTTAACACCCACATTTCCCTTCACCACTACATTTCCTCTTTCCCAACCCCAGACCATCGAGCCCCTCTTCACCTCCTCAGAACCAACACAAGCCACCCTACCTCCATTGTTGGCAAACCTTGTAAATATGATGCAACAACTTGATGATTATAAGAGAAATTCCCTTTCCCAGCACACTTCACCCACATTCACTGCCACCACTAACATACCACCTACCATTCCCGTATTCACGATTCACACATCACACACCATCACGTCCGATCCAATGGACATTTCACCTTCCACAGGATCACTCACCACCACTTTTGTTTCAACATCACCACTTGCAACTTCACGCACGCCACTGCACACACCCACTATCAGCACAACATCCACTTTTCCCTTTCCCATTCCCCGAACCCTTGCATCTTTCACCTCCACCTCTGCATCCACCTCATTCAGTCATGCATTGGACACCATGTTCGAAACCGCTGCCCAGCTTAAGGAAGAATAACGATTATTGGAAGAAAACAATAAGGAGCTATGTACTCTCTCAGCCCACCTCCACGCACGTGTCAATGCCTTGGAATTGAGTAATGCAGCATTACAACAAGAAGTCACCGCTCTCCAACAATCCCATGTGAAGCTCGAAGCCAAACATACAAAGACGAGTAAGGCAACGGAAGACCAACTCAGAGATCAACTAGCTCGCAATGCTAGACTACAAAGAAACATGGCTCTACTCCGACGCTATCTGGCAGCCGCTCAAGAAGAGAACAAAAGATTACAACAACAGAATCAAGATAATCTCGAAGCAGCCATAGAGAATACTCCAAGAGCACCAGTTGACCCTGATAGCTTCTGGGCCATCCCCTCAAAAAGCATCCAACAAATATTGGAAACCTATGCCAACCTCTTAGAAGCACATGATCAGCTGGCCGACCAAGTCAAGGAATTACAAAGATCCCAAGTGTCTACACCACACCCACCAGAACCTAAAGAGATGGTTAATGCTACAACTCCACCAGAGCCCGAATCTTCAACGACCAATGAGGTACTTGAGCTACGACGACAAGTAGCAAAATTAAAGATCAAGTTGTTACAGTATGATCGACCCCCCTCTCGACCTGATCAACCAATAGAAGAAGAAGCAATAATCATTCCAGTGGAGGAAACATTTGAAGACAACTATGAGCCTCAACCCCGTCGGCATGGATGAAACAAGTAGAAGAAATGGGGACAACTCATGAGGAACGTATCTCCACTCAGATGCTAGCAATGAGGACCATTGAAGAAACCATACTCCAATCAGAGTATTTCAGACACCTTGCCTCTAGAAGACTGATAACTAGTTCAGAATTACAATATAAACCCTATTTTGTATTATTGGCCGACTACACTGCAGAGATCAAAAGAGTCACCAACAAGTGCCCTACTTTCGCAACACAGTTCGGACCAGAGGATATCCCAGAAGAAGCCAGAAAAGGGGCTATATTCCAACCCATCTGGAGGCAAAAACTACTTGAGACCTATCCAGAAATGCTACGAACATGGGATCACGCTCCCATGCATTTGAAATATAATCCTTGCTTTGGACCAATACAAAGAAGATCATGGAAAGCATTTGCCATCAAGGTTCAGAACAATGCAAACTGTAAACAATGGTTAAATTACCCCTCCATTGCACCCCCAATAGGTACACCCACAGTATCATACATGATGGCTACCATCCGACATTGGATGCCATGCCTCCACCCCATGCCAGATGTCGCCGCGTAGATGATGCTCAAAATCTTGGACATGATGCAAGTGGTGTTAAAGACTTTCCGAAATGTACGTAATATCCAACCTCCAATTCCAACTTCATCAATGGTAACTATGACTTGCTTTATGATATGAGCACGACCTCGAGTATTCGTGTGGCTTATGCGTGGCATGCACGAAAAGATATCTCCCTGCCTGTTACAAGCAAACTTTTGACGACATGTTCACCACGGGGTTCTGGGAAGCACACTCAAAAGTGATCGCGCCACGCCCCACTCATATGTTGCAACTATTTGCCTGCGAACAAACAATGTATTCAGAGCTCTACACCACGCCACAACCTGACATACCTGGTGCAGTTAATTGGGAGGCCCTGCAGAGAGACCTGATCAAGGGACTTCGAATTAAAGAACAAGAATTGGCAACCGATATACTACAGCAGTACATTGATCAAACCAAGGAGCAGAGGTCTGTCAGAGCCGACAGACGCTAGGGGGGGAGAGTGTTGGCATCATATGGGAAGAAGCCAAGTATGGGCATGCATGCGGATCTAGCACTAAGGCAACCTATTAAAATTTTTCCAAACCTTACATCATTATAAAAGTGATTCTCATCACTAGAAAACCTTGTAAATACTATTTCATCTTTCTGTAGCTCCATTTTGTACAAGCCGAGGAGTCCTCGAGCTTGGGGAGAAATTTTCATATTTTTTAGATCTCGTTTGAGCCCTCAAATATGCCTTACATCATTATAAAATTGATTCTCATCACTAGAAAACCTTGTAAATACTATTTCATCTTTCTGTAGCTCCATTTTGTACAAGCCGAGGAGTCCTCGAGCTTGGGGAGAAATTTTCATATTTTTTAGATCTCGTTTGAGCCCTCAAATATGCCCTGGAACCTAATTTTTATCTAGGCCGGACACTAGGTCTAAACAGGACCAAAGCTAGTCAAAAACTATAAATAGAGCTAGAAAGCTCATTTTTGGGCTAGCTTCTTGTAGTTTTGAGCTTGTATGAGAACTTGGTTATAATAGAAGTGATTCCATTGTCTTACTCTCTCTTTGTTCTTGTCGTGTGTGCACGTGTGTGTGCATGTTTGTGTGCTTCTCACTCACACATTTGTGCCTTCACTTGCTCAAGGTCTTCATACCATCCTCATGTCTTCCCGGATTGACATTAAAGAAGGTGCTACTCATCACTGAGCTACAGGATGATTTATACTTTCATGCATTTTACTTTATGTTTTGGCATATTTTAAATGTACATGCATGGATGGGAACACATACATAAAAGTTGATCATTGTTTTAATTCTAAAACTATGGATCCACTTGTTAGTACACCTTTTGATTGTTTGCAAGAGAAATGGTCGTAAGAACTATATGGTTATGCAACAAAGAGATTATTGCTAGCATCTTATGTTTTTGTAGATTATGGAGTTCATGTATGAGTATATGGTGTGCATGCCATGGGCTTGCCAAGCTATATGTTTTATGGGATGGCCTATGTGTCATTGGCATTCAAGGCCTTATACTTGAATTATGGTTAAAATTTTTGGGACTCCATTTTTATGTGAAAATGCTGTCAAAATTTTTCCCACCTCATGACATTATATATGCGCTTAAGGTAAAAATTTTATTGCATGGTAATATGCCTTCTCTGCAAACATCAATAAGGTATAAGCATGCTTGTATGCATGAACTTGATGGACTTAGGACCATCAAAGCATTATAGTTAAGGCAACTTAATTAGTAATAGAATTCCTACACATAATCCTTATGGATTTAGAGCATAGGATTGCTAAGGAGAAGGAGATGTACCTTCACCATTCGGAATGTGCACAAGCAATCCTATAGGTAATAGGAAGTTGCATATAGGCACGGAAGATACATTTATGATATCATCTTCAAGATAGCGAAGATTTATTTATTTTCACAAGAATCTCACAATATGATTAGGAGACAATGGGGCATTATGAAGAATACCCAACGAGTGACTAGTTTCTTTCATGCGCATCACTTGACTAAGTAGTTTTCTGCTACACTACTAAGGAAACCAACTAAATGGGATCATAAAGATGAGTTTCATGAGAAAGCATCAATAGGTGCTTATGTGATTCGACTGATTTCTTGGACTGATTAGCTAGGAATAGTTGGGATCCCTAACACACACACACACATACAAATAGATATATATATGTATGTATGTATGTATGTATGTATGTATGTATGTATATATATATATATATATATATATATATATATATATATATATATATAGGGATCTATAGAGAGGTACTTAGACTTAGTCTTGGTACGTAGGAACAAGTTAGTTTGGAATAAGAAAGGGATATCCATTGTCACATGTTGATTAGAACCAAACTATACTAGTTTGAGGACATGGGATTCATTTGAGCCCATTAATATGTGCTTAGGATATGGGATTCATTAGAGTCTACCCACATATTCCATTGCATATATATGGAATATATATTTGGTTTAGTGTAAGTATGACATCATGAATTGAAAGAAGGTTCCATTAGTATGGGACAGTGGAAACGACTTCCCTTTGAGCACTCTTCTTCTATGGCCAAGGAGAAAAGAACTCATCATTCATAGTGGCATGTCTCACTAGATCATAACAGAAATCTTAATAGGTATCTCCTTAGGACTGGGAGTTATCTTTCATTGTTTAGGAAAGATCTATTCTTCCAACAAAGAATGTGATGGATGATTTTATTACCATTGATATCACATACTCACTTTATAGTCTCAAGAAGGATAATTCCATTCGTATGGATGTATCATATAGATCCATGCACATAGCATGGTTAGCAAAGATGGTTTCTTATGTATGGATACACATCTATGTACTATGGTATCATATCACATGATTACTAACCATTTTACCAAAGGCCTTTGACCCTAAAAAGGAATTTATTTCCTTCACTCTTCACTATGTATACCTTCATTAATTTTGGTAGACTATTCTCCATCTTCACAAGAATGTAAGCAATGAAGGAATATGCACTAATTTATAAAAGAGAGGAGCAAATAAATTCATAAAAATTCTCTTTTAAGAAAAGAAGAAAGTGGGAATTAGCTCAAAGGTCTCACTTTAGCACCTGCTCTTTGAAAGAGAAAAAGGAAAGAAAAACATTTCTTACTCTACATTCCAAAAGAAATTCATTTATTTTACTTCTCACTATAATTTTTCTTCACATGGGAGTTTGATTCTCCACTATTTTGGAAGGAAAAGTATGCAGAGCTTATATACATGTTCTCAATTATGAATTAGTAGAGTAAATGGATTCAACAGAATCTCTTTCAAAGGAAAAAAGAAAGTGAAATAGATTCCACTACAAAGCTCTTTTCCTTGGACGAGATCAGAGAGAGAGAGAGAGAGAGTTTCACTTTCTCAAGTTCATATTGTCAAGATAATCATGGTGGTTAGATTAAGTCTCACATGGAGACTCTAGAGAGAACTAGTTATGGTATTTCCAATGATGGTCAGATGATCTAGTCATTGATATTTGTGAGACTAGGAATAGAGCTATGACTCCTCTATTTAGGGTTTATAGGAGAGGGGGATATATCTGACCAGTTGGTTATCTCACTCTTTGTTGGTGTTTCATCATGAGGATGATGATTGAGCATCAACTAGATGGATTCGTACTTAGGGATTATTTGAATCTCAAAGGAATGCTTTTTCATTCATATGGAAACTAAAGGGGAGAGAAATTTTAGAGTTTGCACTAGTGCCAATAGATGATCTTCCAATAGAACTAAGTCTGAAGGAAATGGATGACAATCCAAAGAATTATAGGAGAGAGGGATATATATGACCAATTGGTTATCAAACTCTTTGTTGGTGTTTCATCATGAGGATGATGATTGAGCATCAACTAGAAGGATTCGTACTTAGGGATTATTTGAATCTCAAAGGAATGCTTTTTCATTCATATGGAAACTAAAGGGGAGAGAAATTTTAGAGTTTGCACTGGTGCCAATAGATGATCTTCCAATAGAACTAAGTGTGAAGGAAATGGATGACTTTACTACCAATAAAGAATTATATGTGGATAAGATGATGGATTTGCATAGTTCACAAAGATTAAACTATTACTTGTGATTACAATCAAGGTTAGAAAGACAAAGTTGTATGAGGACAATCTATCATTTAGTTTGGAGTCACTTTTTATGGGACTTTGTTCTATATTTCAAAGGATTCTATGGTTTATTATGTCCATTATAATATGTTCAAGCTTATACGCTTGGCTATTTACATTCACTTTTAATACTATTACTTCATAGTGGATACATCTTATGGAGTTAGGTCATTTTGATGATTTTATATGTCATGGGACTATTACTCCATAGAGGATACATCTTATGGACTAAGGTCATTTTGATGATATTATGTCATGGGAATTGTAGTTTGGAAAAAAGTTGTACATGGGAGATAATAGGAACCACTCAGATGGTTTCCCACGTTTGAAATGATCTCAAATGAGGATTCTTAAGGGGAAAGATATGGGGAAACAACACAAAGAGATGACCATGTACATAGAGTAGATGGGGTTCAAGGGAGTCCAAGCATTTACTTCTCCCTTTTTAATTGAGCATTAGGGGTGTGAGTCACTCCTTAGGAAAAGAGTTAGTAAATCTTTGTGTTCTTAAACGAAGGGAAATCTCACATGATATAAGAGCATGCCACATGGCATCCTTTGGACTGACTCCACATTTGGTAGGAGCAAGGATGAGAATGGTCTCTCATGATTTGAGTTGGGAAGAGTACGGTTCGAGCATGGCTAGGTGGAATGTCGAACATTTTCTCTGTGTGTGTCACGGGTGATGGTTATGCGAGTTGATAAAGGCAGAGCAAAATGTTACATCTAGTTTGATTTTAGGTTCTTCTAAACTGAGTTGGCATTGCACTTTAGTGTTTTTAACTACTTCAGTGTCCCTAGGTTAAACTTATTCGTTGTTTCTAAGCATGACTATTGGAGTTCTCATTCGAATAGACTTAGATTCCTAGGGAATTGATCATGAAGATCATCAACTTCTTGAATTGGAATAGAATCTTCTCTCTGTGGCCCATTTCTCCTATTGAATTTCTCTTGGGAACTCTTGGGAGTGCTCATTTTAGAGGAAGGGATTCCATCATTCATAGAATTAAGCATGAAGAGGATTTGTACTTGATGAACATGACGTGGTGTTGCAAAAACTTTGGTTGGTTGGAGTGTCTAAGAGTGAGTTTGAGATGAGAGTGATGTGCTGGTTTTTGTTTCCCTAAGGCTCTCTTCTAATTCACTCACTTTTCTAGCCCATTGTCTTTTCGTTCTTTCACGGCTATCCTTTCAAGATCTAGAGCTGTTTTTAATTAAGCTATCTAACTCAATAGCTTCTGACTTCTTTTCTTGCTCTATTTCTAGGGTCTCTTGTACATCCACTTCTCGAGTGACTACTTGTAAATGCGTTATAGTAGTCACTTCCGTTGGGATCTACTACCAAGCCAATCACATTAATTGGAGTAATATTTTGAGCATTCTCTAGGTTCTAAGGGAAATTTTTTAGCAAATGTTCCTTTCCACATTGAAGATGTGGACCTTGAATCATTATGGATTGAGGTTGCCTTGGTGGTGGCAAATGAACAATCACAAATAAAGTGATCTCCCTTACATCTATAGCATGCTCCACTAGGGGCTTGAGGTCTAATCTGTTTCACTTGGGGCCTCAGGTTTGTGTTTGCGTACATCACATTGGAATATTGAGGCTCCCAATTTGGTTCTAACAATGGTGCATCATATTGATACATCCCATTATACTCAAGGGATTCAATGTAGTAAGCTATTGGTATATCTTTGTGCGTTGAGTCAAAAAATTGAGCATTAGGATAACTTTCTGAAATCAATGGGGATATCGACACTATTACTCTATTTGGATTATTGTGCATATTTGAGTGTTATTACATTGGCAAGGGATGGGGATTATTGTCATAGCACTGGTTGTGTTTGGGTTATGCTTGATACTACAGTTGCTATTGTTGTTATGGCCTACAATAGGTTGCTATTGGTATTGATTTTGGTACCTACATGGTTGTTGGTACCACTATTGGTAGTTTTGCCTTACTACTTGTCTATTGTAGGGACAATCTTGCATAGTGTGGTTTGTGTATTTTTCTCTCAATCGTGCATTGAACATTCAAGTTGCTTGGGTTTTGCTTTTGCATAGAACACACGTTAGCCATGTGATCACCCCCGCAAATGTAGCAACACTTCACAAAGACCATCCTAAGGGCTTGTCTATTCGACACTTTTAACTTTTGAGCGACTTAAATTAATTTGTCTATTGATCTCATGGGTTTGGATGTGAAACTAGTGGAACAAACTAAGTTCTTATAGATTTTAGAGAGTTCCAGATCCTCACCCAAATTATCCTCAATATCAATACACATTCTTAGGCATTGATCTATGGTTCAAGGTTCTTTCAAGTAGACTTAAGATCTTAAGTTTCCACTCAATAACCCATCTAAAAACAAGGAAACTTGTTTAGCTTGTATTTGTAACTTTGGGATAGGACACCCCTCAATATATTGCTCGAACCTATGGCTTGCTAACATAACACCCTCTAGTGGTGTCTCTAGTGGTGTTTGTATAAAGTTATGGATGAACGATGAAGTATTGTGCCAAATTCTGCTCTTGGAAAAAATTTCACAAAATTTCTTATGTAGGCAAGCTATGGAGGTATCAAACTATGTGATTTTTTTTTTCGAGTACAAGTAATTGGAAATACATTTAATTGCTCTTGCCTTAATCTTTAAAACCATGTTAGGGTTGTTTTTCAAGGTAAGCCCAAAAACGTGGTATTGAGTGCATTGATCAACCTCATGTTCTACTCTTTACACTTCCTTGAATTTAGCTATGTGATCATACCAATCACTTGTGCCATCAAAGTAATTTTTCATGGCTTTCACCAATTGGGTTGCTCTCAAGATTCTAGGGTAGTCTATAGGCCTAGATAATAGGGAGTCATGTGTGCCTCTTTGATTTCTATGCACTTTGAGTCTTTCTCAATCCATCTTATCGATCTCAAGTCGAGATTTTTCTCTTTGTGTCATGTGCACAAAGCTCACTTCTGGTTGCTCTTTGGATTCATCTTTCTGTGCTCTCAAGACATGAAAGGATCCAACTCTTGACCAAAAACATCCTTTTAGAAGTGTTGTCCAAGTAGATAAATTTTCTTAAAACATCAAGGTCCTTAAACTCGTGTATGATCACTCCATCTACTTCATTAGGCTTGTTAGGTTTAAATCTCTAAAATGCTTAGTCAATTTCTTTGTTTGCAAAGAGCTCTTAACGCTTGTGATCTTGGGGGACGCTTTTGGTATTATGATCCTAGACAACACAAATTTACCTCTAGGAGCTCTAGGCTCTCTCATGGTTCTCTTGTCCCAAGCCTCTGTTTTCCAACTCTAGTATGATTCATCCAAATTCGCATGTGCTATCAAATAAGCTAGTTACCACATACTCGCATGTCCTATCAAATAAGGCATTTGAAAGAAGATTTCCTTGAGATCAATGCCATGTTGCTTAAAACCCTTTGCAAGCATCCATGCTTTATACTTTGGAGAAGCACTATATGTTGGGAATTTCAACTTCTATACCCATTTACTTGGTAAAGCTTTCTTGCCATTTGACAAAAGGTACTAAATCCCAAGTACCATTCTTGTGAATAGAATCCAAATCACTCTTCATGGCACGCTCCTACTTGACATGATCCTCTATTTGCATAGCCTCTTTACAACAAGAAGGCTCACCAATATCTATTAAGAGACTAAGAGAAACATTTGGAAAGTGGTTTGATTGGACACTCTCTTCAACATCCCTATATGTAGCATTTTTATGCATGCTAACAAGAGGATTAGTATCCTCAATCACCACTCTTCTCACCTCAACCTCCTTGATTGATTATTTACGCAACATAGACTCATTGAAAATGACATCACTACTTTTGATCAGACTCTATTTCAAGATCCCATAAGCAATATCCAAATTGGCCTTCTCAACCATATCCAATAAAAATGCATTTCATTCACTTATGGTCCAACTTTTGTTTAAGATGCTTGGGTATATGAACATATGCTTTAGATCCAAAATCTTGTGCTTCCCTCTTCATAAATCTTGTGCCACTTTCACACCTTTAGTAGTGCTATGTGAAAGGTTACTCATGTGAACTACAATCATTATTGCTTCTTCCCAAAAGACTTGGGTAAGGTTTACATGATTCAACATAGAAACTAATATATCCTGAATAGCAATATCGATCCTTATAACTATGTTGTTGTATACTAGGATATAAAGAATTATAAACTCTATGAATTCCTCTAGACTAACGGAAAAGTCTAAATTCATATGGGCTGACCCTCATTATCTCAATGAAAAACCTTGAGCTTAGATCCTTTTTCAGCTATAGATGACGCATGCCATTTTTTAATTTAGGGAAGATCTTGTCCTTTGATTTGATAGAATACCTTACCTATGAAAGTGACAAAGTAAAGAGAACCAACCAATAAAAGTGACGAAGTAAAGAGAACAAGATCTAAAGGCCGAATTGAAGAGGCAATGTGTGTCTTGTGCAAATTCCTAATTTGCTTTCCATATTGACAAAGCTCTCAAAATGAGAAATCATAGACAGATATCGTGTAAGTAGCCAAAACAGAAAGATTTTCCATTCCATTATGAGATATGTAGGCCAAACAACCATGAAGAATACACGCCATATGTTGTTTAGCAATGGGTAATAAGTTTTCTTTCTGTGATTCAAATAACAAATAAAGTGA
Source organism: Ceratopteris richardii (assembly GCA_020310875.1). Taxonomy (NCBI): domain Eukaryota; kingdom Viridiplantae; phylum Streptophyta; class Polypodiopsida; order Polypodiales; family Pteridaceae; genus Ceratopteris; species Ceratopteris richardii. The sequence continues at coordinate 28,757,410 of CM035412.1, forward strand.
GTCAACTTTGCTTCATTTTGCAATAACCATATTACCCTTTGATATGCAAAAGGATCGAGCATAGAAAACTACCTTGTAACCAAGGTCATCAAGTTAACTGACTAACATCAAGCTACGAAATAACTTAAGTACATGGTATACATGATGCATAGTAAATTTTTAAACCATCAATAAACTCAAGTACATGGTATACATAATACATAGTACATTATGAACCATCAATAAATTGCACAAAATCTCCAATCCCCATAAGGTCACTACGATAAGAGTCATTGTAGAACCATCACACGTGCCTACACTATCGATCCAATGAGCCATCTCATAAGGCCCAAATGTGGGCAAAACCTATACGTATATAATGGAGCCTCAACATCGACCATGGCACAAATCCACACACAAGTTTTAAGGACAACATTCAACAAACAAGCACACTCAATACCAATCATGCACGTAAACATACAAGCCATGCTTGAAGATGATCATGCTTAGATGAGGAAGAAGAAACAAGTCGATGAGACTCAAGAACACAAGTACGTAATCTCCAAAAGAGGAGCATCTTCTTATGTGCCAAAATGGACCTCCTTTACAATGCCTAGTGGACTCCCTGTATAAACTTTGGCCAATTTCCCCTGTCAGATTATAGTGGTCACACCACTATACATGAGTGCTTATGAGTAAAAAGGATCATTCTAAACCCATCTAAAGTGAAAAAAGGTGACATGTAAAAGTGATCAAACAAAGAGTTTATTTGAGTTGTGTTGCAAACAATCAGTCCTTCCTTAAGCCTTTACAAGTGTTTTGAGCTATAACCTTGTACACTTAATTCTTTGAAGTGCTTTGCTTTGTTCCATCGTGCCATATCTTTGTCAATTTGATTTTTCTAGCAGTTGATCTCCTTTGTGTTGTTTTTTCTTCTTTTTAGAATTTTAAGGAGAAATAATATGTGAAAAGAATGCTTTGTTTTTTTCCTTATTTTTTAATGGATTTGTATAATCCAAATATGAGAATGTAATGAAATATGGAATGACTAAGTGCAAGAAGACAAAATAAATTCATCTCTTCTTAGTCCATGTGAACAAATGAGACTCTAAGTGCATGGATGAAAAGATTAATTTATTGAAATAGATGACCCTTCAATATGCGTCTTTGACTTCTCTTTTGAAAAAAGATAAGCCTTCAAACAATAGATAAATTAAATTTGCAGTGGCTTCAAATGTATTATGGTTTTTCTTGTTCTTTGTTTCTCGTAGTAGTGAAAAACACACACACATTCAGGAGCTTATCTAGAAATTTCTTGATTCATTGATAGAATTGCAATTTTGTGAGTCAATCCCTCTTTTGTGAGGGAGTTTTATTTAACATTTCCATCAGAACTTAGCCAAATTTTTATCCACACAAAATCGCTTTTTGAGCTCTACGGGAAAAAGAGCAAGTTTGTTATCAGAGGATTGGCATCTTTTAAAAGTCAACAGACGAGAGATCATTGTAATGACTTAACTCTATCTTTGTGATTGCAAGCACGGAGAAAATCGCTCTTCTTCGTCGTCTCGTGTGCAATGAATCTGACACGGATAGTAATTTTTTATCCTACTTACATCGTTCAAAGAGACCGACGGAGAGATGACTTCGTGCTTCTGTAAGACAGTCGAGCACAAGAAAACACTTCGAATGGTAATTGCATGCATGAATTGTGCGAGTTGAGACAAAAGTGTTGGACGCTTAATCTTAATCGCACAATCGAAGTATCACTTGTAACCTGGTTGGTGCGGATGCACCAGATAGAGGAAACAGCCACCTCATGCTCCGCAATGCATGGGGCTCTCTGCTATTTATCGGTGCGTAATTTTTTGTCTTTCCTGGCCAAAGAGCGTATTCTCCAATCTCTCTAGCAAGATCGCACAGTCAAAGTGTCATCTGTAACCTGGATGCACACAAGATGGAGGAGCTGACCATCGCTCGCTCCGCAAAGCAGAGGGCTTTCCGCTACAAGTCGGTGCATATTTCTAAGTCCATAACGGGTTGGTACAGATGCACCAGATAGAGAAAATGGCCATCTCATGCTCCACAAATCATGGGGCTGTCCGCTATTTTTCAGCGCACCCAGTTTAATACAGAATGGGAGTGTCCGCCCCTCCAGCCATCATGTGTGAATGGTATGGATGCACAAGATAGAGAAAATGGCAATCTCACGCTCCACAAATCATTGGGCTCTCCGCTATTTTTCAGTGCACCCCGTATAATACAGCATTGGAGTGTCGGCCTCTACGAAGTCAAAAGTGTCGGAGGAGGAGACGCTCCATCAATAAGGTCATCATGGGAACATCCCAGGTACACATGCTAATATGAAGACCTTATGAACAAAGATAGAATAATATCCTATCACCCACAACGCTCCAAATATTACATATCTTCCATTAGGATAAGAGCGTTAATTATTCATATTTGGTGATTGTTCGGGGACACATTTCCAATATGACGACGTTAAGACCAAAGATGGAAAGAAAATCTTCACCCCACACCTCAGTAAGTTCCAAAAATGTACATCTTTCATTAGAATTAGCGAGAACGATCACATGCCGTATATCACTTCATTCATTTGATGAGATGGAAAGAGTCATGTTTCCAGCAGTCATTAACCACGTCCAAGGCACACAATACACATTGGAAGTACGTCCATCACCAAATCGAAATCAACCAGCATGTCATATACCAGACTCGAACCAAATCCAGAGATACAATTAACAGATAAATCACATGGAGAACAATCACATGCCATTTACCTCTTCATTCATTGAAAGAAACGAAAAGACTTGTGTTTCCATCACAGTCATTAACCACACCCAAGCACACAATACACATTGGAAGTACGTCCATCGCCAAATAAACCGCACTAGTTGATATTCACATGAAGCGAGTACCTTATCAGTAAGTTCAAAGAACAATGTCAATACCCCGTGAAAATTGTAGTTAGAACATGTGTTGATGGATGTAGAATCAATTCTGATAAACGGTGCAACGGTTGAATCCTCTATCAGAGGAACGTTAGGCTAGCAACACAGTTTGCCTAGGGAGTTTGTAGGGTGTTGTAGGAAAAAGCATTCCCCTTGCATGTAGAACTCTTGCGTGTTATCTGACTTCTAGAATACAAGAAGTGTTTCTGACAAAGGACACCCAAAAAATACACAACCTCAATAGATGGTCAACCTCTCAAAGCACAACACTGGCAGAGGAAGAATTTCATCCTATCAGATTCCAAGTTCGAAACACATATGTATCACAATTGTATATCAGCAATCTCTTACAAGTAGACTATAGCATACTGTCAAACTTCTAGAATGCAGGAAGAGTCTCTGACTACAGGTCACTCCCTACTCTTCACTATCAAGAATACACAACGTCAATAGATGGTTAACATGAAATAGCATTGCTGGCAAAGGTAGATTTTCCGTGTTATCTGACTTCTAGAATACAAGAAGTGTTTCTGACAAAGGACACCCAAAAAATACACAACCTCAATAGATGGTCAACCTCTCAAAGCACAACACTGGCAGAGGAAGAATTTCATTCTATCAGATTCCAAGTTCGAAACACATATGTATCACAATTGATAAATCAGCAATCTCTTACAAGTAGACTAGAGCATACTGTCAAACTTCTAGAATGCAGGAAGAGTCTCTGACTACAGGTCACTCCCTACTCTTCACTATCAAGAATACACAACGTCAATAGATGGTTAACATGAAATAGCATTGCTGGCAAAGGTAGATTTTCCTTTCATACTATTTCACACACAATTCAAAACAAAACATCTGTATTACAAATACCATTGCTTTCGCAAATGATTTTATTCTCAGTGCAGCTATGAAAGGGCTCAATTTTTGCTGCTTTCGCTCAAGACATCGTAGAATTGCTTCAAATTTTGTTAGGACAAGGCAATCACATAAAGATTTACAATACATATAATTTCAAGTTTGTTTTATTAAAAGGCGATTCCACACACACAATTCAATACAAACGTATTACAAATACCATTGCTTTCGCATATGATGTTATTCTCAGTGCAGCTACGAAAGGGCTCAATTTTTGCTGCTTTCGCTCAAGACATCTTAAAATTGCTTCAAATTCTGTTAGGACAAGGCAATCACATAAAGATTTACAATACATATAATTTCAAGTATGTTTTATTAAAAGGCTATCAAACTTTCCCAGCAAAATTCAAGGATTGATGTAAAACGATTGGATCATCTTAAAGAACTAACAGCTTCTGTAACTCAAAAATACAACTCATAATTTGTGATGATGTGTATGCAGTCATCATTAGCCACTACTTAAGATTTTCCCATGCTAAATCTAAACAAAGAGGATCCAATGATCAGTTACATTAAGTACACTGTTGATAAAAAACATCCCAATAAATTATGAATGAACCAGATTCACATCAATGACCGTCAGTTGACAACACTAAGATCAATAACGGCTGTCACTCAAACCAAGCACATGATACTCCAACTCAGGTAGGCTTTCTGCAGCATCAGATATGTACAAAAATTCAACAGCATTTTCTGAAGGATCCATTAGTAACAATCATCATGTGCTGCATTGCTGAGAGTATAGTCTCACAAAAAGTTAAAAAAATATAGGTATTGACGACACATTGATTCAGGACTATTGATAAAGATTCTTTCAGCATGGCAAAACTACATGAACAAACAGCCTCAATATTTGATAACAGAACATATGTGTTAACAACCACAAAGTTCAATACACATAACTCGTCTAAATATCAAGCTAGATGATGCAAGCAATGCTAGTTCACCAACTTTAATCATGCGCTCTAAGGCAAAATCACATTGCGGATGCTTCAACCACTTAAGGAATTATTTCAAAGCATGAGCATACCAAGGACTCTGAATGTAGGTGTTGTCTTGTCAAGCCAGTAGTACAGGCTATTGTCTGCATCCGTCGGTCTTGGAACGGATAAAAGGCTAGGTCAAGGTGATCTACGTAACTAACGTGCGTACGCCATTGAGGTACGAACAATAAAAAGCTTAAAGATCCACAACTTGATGGCATCAGTCGACGGAACATTCAATCATAATTATAAACATCTTGAAGGGGAATCCGAATATTATCATCATCTGCCATCATATTCTATACTATGAGCTAGTGTGATGCAGTGGAGAGGTTAATTAGCGAACCTGCTGCCAGATTCCCATATTGAGACGACAATCCATGCAATAATCTTAAGACCGGAGAAAATTCATCTGGCTTCCGCCAAAACAAATAACGCTTCTAACAACATTACTAGAGGACATAAATAAACCAGACTACAAGTACTGTAAAAACTAAGTTGCTGGATGGGACAACCTGAAGGCTACATGCTGGTAACTGAAAAATTAACTTAGGTACACAGGAATGGAAAAAAAATTAACCTCTGCAAATTGCAGTCATACAACTACCTTATCAGCTGTTTAAACAATCAACTAGTCCAAAATTAAACTTCTGCGAATTGCATTAAAATAACTACCTTTCCAACTGTTAACACAATCAACGAGTCCCAATCGGGCATGTGGAATAAAGACAAACCTATCATGTTCAGCCGCTACCGATATACATGGTGTTCAACCGAGCAATGAAAAAATTCGGGATACGAAGCTTAATGGCATCAGTCATCGGTAACTTCAGTCATTGACATGGATCCTGAAGGGGAATCCGAATATAGGCATCATCTGCCACCACCAAAACTCATACGACAAGATGGCAAAACGCAGTGAAAAATAAATTTAAACCCATCAGCTGCAAGGGAATCCGAAAAATTCATGCAAAAACATTAACCGGAAAAATTTCCATTTGAAGGAAATATTTCCAACAGAGCTGAACGGAAACTTCACAATCATAATACCAACAAAAGCAGTCTTGGCTAACAACATTCTGGTGTTACCATTGACAAAAGTCCACAAAGAAAACAAAAACTTCGTGCAAAACCGGTTATAAGTGATGTGTGTAAAATATCAAGCGACTGAAAAGATTTGCCTGATGGCACACCTAAGAACCGGAACGGGCGACCACAGGTCGATGCACCATAACTGTAAGAATACAAAGTCCTGCCTATGTCTTATTAGCATCCGAAACTTTCTTTCTTCCCAACGTTAGGGCAAACGACTTTTTCACTTCAATTTTAAAAAAAACTAAAGTATTAGCGTCCCAAACGTTTTTCCTGCCAACGTTAAGGCAAACGACTTTCTCAACGTTAGGGCAAATGCACTCTTTTCGCACCTTAAATTAGGTCCAATTCAAACATTGACACCACATTTTCTGTTGCCAAATAGACATATGTGATTTATACATGAAGAAAATCAAGTGTTTTGGATCCACCGACTACCTTCTCTACATACAATGTCACCTTCTCAATGTACCATCCACCATATATTGAGACTACCGTCTCACCTCAATTACCATATATACCTTCATAAGTTCAGAGTTATCCAAACTTAAGAACCCAAGATAAAGAACACAAACACCTCAATGTCCCATCCTAAAATTGGATTCTCATTGATTATGTGAATCGCTAGGCCAATAAATATACATGTATACTTCACCTTTTGCATACAATCACCACTCTCTGTGAATTGGAGGGCATGGAACTCATACTAAGTCAACAAAAAAGTGCCACTCCATGTGATTCCACCCTTAGAATATTTGAGAGCTTAAGAATGTGCTCCTCTGAACCCATAGCGGGGACTCATTTTCAAAACATTTACCCTTGTTTTTATCCACAACTTTGTGGTGCTCTTAGGGAATACATCTATGCCATTCATTGTGCACATCACTTGGTAGGGGCCTACATGACTCTTGACCAAGGTGTGTGTATGATTGTCTTAGTTGTTGGAACAAGTCCATGGCAAGTCTAAGTGGTGGCTTGAGTCATCAAAAGACATAGAAACTTGAAGGAAATGTCTAGTCTTTGTAGAGTTCACTTGTGAACTCACCCTTGTAAGTTTTGGGTTTCTACTTGATGTAAACATGAAAGAATCTAAGTGGTTGAGTCCACTTGATTAGTAGGAAAGAGAAAGCCATAAATTAGTGTATGAATGAGTTGGAGAATCAATCACTAAAAGATTGGATATTGGTTTTAGGTGAGATTCAAATTCAAATTGAGGCTCCAAACATCACTATATATACATGGCTTTTAGTCGTGGTTTTTGTACCTCCATTAGGAGGGCTTCATGCCATATCAGAGTGTGGTCTCAAGGCACACATATGTACCAATAAGTCCATTGTACTTTAAAATTAATATAAATTTATTTTCCTGATTATTTGTGTCCATATCTTCATGCTTATGTGAGTGTACTATTCACTGTCACATTTCTCAGTTTCTAGTCAAATTGCCGAGATGGTTTCTCTGAGCATGGTGCATCATTTTCAATGATTTAACTTGGTAAAGTTATCTCTCTAACTACATACTCCCAAAATTTCATTGCATTTGGAGTTCACAATTGAGAGATGTGTTCATTTGAAGTCACCTATATCTCTACATCTTCTAGCTCCTGAAAAGTCGGGATCATATAACTGACTTGCTAAACTTATTTCTCTTAGTAAGGTCACTTATTTTTTATGAAATAAATCATAATAGGTTTCATTGCTTCCTAATTAGATTCCTCTAAAAGCTCTCTTGTCAATTGTAATCAGAGAATGAGCACTGAGTGAAATATTGAAGCACTCTTGACCAAAATAGAAAGTTTCTTCATGTTGACTATTGGTCAAACTAGTCTGTTTTGATTCAATCCTTTGAGAGTGATCTTCCAAGGTACATAGGGTGTCTAAAGCATCCATTGGCAAGATAAAAGGGTCCACTTCATGTCCCTAGAGTTTATTTGGTTGGTGTAGTGCAAAGTTTCTATAGCACCACTTCATCTTCTCCAAGTACATATCCATCTCTTCACAGTGGTATCAAAGCAAGGTTGGACAACATTGCATATGGATTTCCTTCATAAATTGACAAATTGGATAGAGGTACCTACACAACCTGGTCATTAAGGATGGAAGCTTGTCTTCAAGGGAAGAATTTATATGGTTATATAGATGGAGATGAAGTTATGCCAAGTTTCAGGAACAAAGGACAACCTACACAAGAAGAGCAAGAAAGATTGAGCACATGGTGCTCCAAGGATGCACTTGCAAGGTCTTATCTCCTCAACTCTATCTCAAACTTTTTGTTGCCTCACATTAGAAGTTGTAAAACATCTCAAGAAGTGTCAAATGCACTTGAAGCCTTCTTCTCTTCAAGTGCAAAGGCCAGGAAGCATCAACTATGGGTGGACTTTACAACTCTTAAGAAAGCTCTCAAACAAAATGTGATTGATTTTGTCACAAAGCTCAAGGACAAAGCATATCAGTTGGGAAGCATTGGAGAGGTAATAGAAGAAGAGCAAATTGTAAGATAGTTCATCAATGGCTTGAAGGCAGATGACAAGTGGGAAGCATTCACCACAGCTATGGATCTATTCATGGATATGCATGTGCCAGATTTCAATACACTCATAAGACAACTACTTACTCAAGAGGTCAAGCTTATCAAGAATGGAGAAGGATCCAAAGGTAATCAATCTTCTACCTTGTATACTGATAAAAGCAAGTCCAAAGAGAACAAAGGAAGAGGAAAGAAAGTGGATGATGAAGTAGGTACACATCAAGCTAACTATGCAAGTAGAGGAAGACATGGTAGAGGTAGAGACATAGGAGGAAGGCAAGGTAGGGGGAGATCCCAAGACTCTAATCCATGCTCTTTTTGTGGATTAACTAATCATACAACTGAAAATTGCTTTAGGAATTCCAAGAACCAAAGAGGCAGAGGATGCAATAGAGGAAGTTATGTATACTCTAGAGGAAGGAACAACAACTTCAATGGCTACCACAACACATACAACCATTCAAACTATCAAGGAGGCAATAGGGGGAGAAGATACTTCAATAAATACATAGAAGACTCAAATCAAGAGGACTTATTGCTAATCATTAATATGGCCATACCACAAGGTAAATCTGATGAGCATGTTTTCTACATAGATTCAGGTTGTTCCAATCATGTGGCAGGAAATGTGGCCCTCCTATCAGACTTAGAAGATCCAAGGAACAAACATGAGGTGCAGACAAGTGATGATACAAGGCATTTGGTGGAAAACATAGGAGATGTAAAAGCACCTGATGGAAACATCAACCTACTTAGCAAGGTACTCTATGTCCCTACCATCACAAAGAATCTCATAAGTGTAGGACAGATTGTGGAGAAAGGCCTACATATTAGGTTCACAAAAGCAAGAGCATTTGTTGAAGATCCAAGTCGAGGATTTAGGAGAATTGCAAAGGCTGAAAAGATAGGTAGATTGTTCACATTTGAATTACAAGACACTGGGAACATTGCTCTCTTTAATTAGGGAAGTCAGACACTTGCATAATTGGAATTATGGCACAAAAGGTTAGCACATATTGGTGAAAGATCATTAAAGCAAATTTGCAGGGACTAAAGTGTACTTGGACTCCCTAACTTGTCAAAACAACACATGATTTCTAAGTGTAGTGCATGTCAATTTGGAAAGTCTCACAGGTTACAATTCATGAAAAAAGGATATATGCATGGAGATTTTTTGGATTTGGTTCATACAATTGTATGGGGACCTAGCAAGGATGCTTCAATATCTGGATCAAGGTATTATGTCTCCTTCATTGATGATTGCAGTAGATGGACTATATTATATTTTATGAAACACAAATATGAAGTCTTTCATGCTTAAAAAGATATTTGGCTCTTGTGGAGAATCAAACAAGTAAAACATTAAAAAGGCTAAGGTAAGATAGAGGAGGAGAATACTTCTCCCATGAATTTGACTCCTTTCTTCAAGAGAAGGGAATCAAAAGAGAGATTACTACAAGGTACACTCTTGAGCAAACTCGAGTGGTAGAAACAAGGAATAGGACAATTGTTGAAGCTCCAAGGTCTATGCTAAATGAGAAACACTTACCTAATTAATTATGGGCTAAGGTTATATCCACAACCACTTATTTGATTAACAGGTTGCCTTCAAAATCACGTGATGGCATGACACCATAGGAGGTTTGTAATGGAAGAAGACCAAGCTTGGATCATTGTAAGATTTTTGGATGTATTGTTTATGCTCATGTTAGAGGGAAGATGGATCCAAAAGCATAAAGGTGTGTATTCATTGGATATGATAACAATCAAAAGGGCTACAAATTATACAACCCAACAACCAAAGGATTCTTGTTGAGTAGAGATGTAGTGTTTGATGAGAATAGTTCTTGGTATGAAGATTCTTGTAGAAAGGTCAACTTACCTTATGATCTTGAACAAGATTTTCCAAAATTTCTTAAGGATAATCCTCCTAAATTTGAAGAGTAGGATACCTCAAAATATGATGAAGCAACTCAGTATGAAAAAAATCAAAATGTGGAAGTCTAAAGGTAAAGCAAAAATGCAGGAACTTGGACAAGAGGCAAAATCATCACATCATGGCCTAAGGAGGTCCATGAGGGAGAAAAGAAAACCAAAAAGGTATGGTTTTGATACTTCTCTAGTCACTAAACATTCAATCTATCTAGCACATGACATAAATCAAGAGGAATCCTCAACATATGAGGAAGCAAAGGAGCAATCAGAATGGAGGCATGCAATGGAAGAAGAAATTGAAGCTCTTGAGGAAAATAACACTTGGGAGTTGGTTCACAAGTCCCTATCAATGAAAGTGATAGATTCAAGATGGATTTACAAATTGAAGAAGAACTCAGATGGCTCCATTAGCAGTTATAAGACAAGGCTTGTGGCAAAAGGCTTTGCACATACTCAAGGAATTGATTATGAGGAGACCTTCTCTCCTATGGCAAAGATGCCTACAATTAGGGTTTTGCTTAGTATTGCTTCTTCCAAGAATTGGAGGATACTTCAATTGGATGTAAAAAATGCATTTCTTAATGGATGGATAACAGACGAGGTGTACATGGCACAACCACTTGGGTTTGAGAATCACATATATCCTGATTATGTGTGTAAACTTAATAAATCTTTATATGGAGTCAAACAAGCCCCAAGGGCTTGGAATCAAAGTCTTGTCTCATTCTTACAGGACAAAGGATTTCAACCTAACAAGGCAAATCCATCACTCTTCATCAAAAAGAGTAATTCCGAAGTCATCTATTTATGTGTGTTTGTGGATGATATTATACTAACAGGAAATGATGCAGATGGGATCAAGAAAGTCAAGGAGCATATGAAAGAAGAGTTTAAGATAAGTGACCTAGGGTCACTTACATATTTCCTAGGATTGGAAGTGGTATACAAAGATAATGGTCTATATCTTACTCAAAGTAAGTACACTAAAGACTTGTTGACAAAGTTCAAAATGCAAGATTGCAGGATTGCAGGTACTCTAATGGAGGTTAATCATAAATTGAGCTCACATGAAGGTGAACTCATAGAAGATATCAGAGGTTATCAAAGCCTTGTGGGAAGTTTGAACTATGCCACGTTGACAAGAGTAGATATATGTTATAGTGTGAGTGTGCTAAGTCATTTTATGCACACACCCAAGAAAACTCACATGGAAGCTACCAAGAGGATACTCAGATATCTCAAAGGGGCCATGAATGAAGGGTTATACTACCCTTATGTATCTTATTTAAGTTTGAAATTGTTCTCTGATGCAGATTGGGCTAGCTTCAAGGAAGATAGAGGGAGCACCTCATGATATCTTACCTTTGTAGGATCAAAACTTGTCTCATGGTCATCCAAGAATCAACCCAAAGTTGCTCTCTCTTCTACTGAAGTTAAATACAGAGGTCTTGCCCTAGCTACTCAAGAAGCAATGTGGATGAAGACACTATTTATAGATCTTGGATTGGAGATTGGAGCTCCGAGTATCTTTGGTGACAACATGAGCTCCATTCACTTGGCTGCCAATCCAATTTTTCATGCTCGGACTAAACATATTGAAGTACATTGTCACTATGTAAGAGATAAGATTGTGAGCAAAGAAATTCAGCTATCTTATGTGTCAAACCATCAACTATGTGCAGATATTTTAACTAAGGCACTAGATGGAACCAAACTCAACAAATTCAAAGGTATGATTGGTTTGCTGGTAATCTTGGAAGATTGAAGACCTCAAGCTCACTTGAATTGACGGGGAGTTGTTGGAACAAGTCCATTGCAAGTCTAAGTGGGGCTTGAGTCGTCAAAAGACATAGAAACTTGAAGGAAATGTCGAGTCTTTGTAGAGTTCACTTATGAACTCACCTTTGTAAGTTTTGGCTTTCTACTTGATGTGAAAGTGAAAGGATCTAAGTGGTTGAGTCCACTTGATGAGTAGGAAAGAGAAAGCCACGAATTCGTGATTGAATGAGTTGGAGAATCAATCACTAAAAGATTGGATATTGATTTTAGGTGAGATTCAAATTCAAATTTAGGCTCCAAACATCACTATATACATAGCTTTTAGTCGAGGTTTTTGTACCTCCATTTGCAGGGCTTCATGCCATATCAAAGTGTGATCTCAAGGCACACATATGTACCAGTAAGTCCATTTTACTTTACAATCAATGTACATTTATTTTCATGATTATTTGTGTCCATATCTTCATGCCTATGTGAGTGTATTGTTCACTATCACACTTCTCAATTTCTAGTAAAATTGCAGAGATGGTTTCTCTGAGCATGGTGCATCATTTTTAGTGGTTTAAATTGATAAAGTTAGCTCTCTAAGTCTACTACATAGTTCCAAAATTTCATTGCATTCGGAGTTTAGAACTAAGAGATATGTTCATTTGAAGTCAACTATATCATTTGAGAGTTTAATCCTTTGATTCAATCCTTTGAGAGTGATCTTCCGAGGTACATAGGGTGTCTAAAGCATCCATTGGCAAGCTAAAAGGGTCCATTTCATGTCCCTGGAGTTTATTTGGCTAGTGTAGTGCAAAGTTTCTGCAGCACCACTTCATCTTCTCCAAGTACAGATCCATCTCTTCACATTAGTCCCATGTTATCAGAGAGCTTCCTCTCAGACAGAGTGGGTGATTTCGTCTTTGGCACAATGTGGAGTGGATCCTCGACATTTTTCATTCACGTGAAATGGTTCCTAACCTTGAAAACTAATGCATTCCTCTAATAGACGCACCCACCAGTGGGCACAATATATGCGAGCCAGTGGGTGGCAAACCCACAGAGGCACAAGTAACCTAACAGGTGGGATGCCCCTTGTGGGGTGCACCATTGACTAATCATGATCTTATGTGAAAGGTTTGAGTGTGAGCATACCTGCTAGGACTCGAAAGATGGTGAACTATGCCTGAGCAGGGGGAAGCCAGAGGAAACTCTAATGGAGGCTCGTAGCGATACTGACATGCAAATCGTCCGTCAAACTTGGGTATAGGGGCAAAAGACTAATCGAACTAGCTACACGATCGAGGCATACATATAGACAAGGCAATAGCTCAAGAAACTCCTTGATAGTAGATTTGCATGTCTTGAATCTCTCATAGAGAAGTTGTTAAAAGTAAACAGTCCCTCACAATGCAACTACCTCACCTACCTCAACTCATGTGACCCAAATATGGAACTTATCAAATTGACTCCATTTACATGTTAAAGGGATTCGCTTCTCCTTGACAAGTGAGTTTACCAATGTGAGAGCTACCTTCATGCGATCAAAATGGCCAAGAATAAATGGGAATATATATATCGTGCCTCATTTCTTAGATGGGATGCCTACATATGGCTCCTGTTTGAGGCTCCTATTTGATGTTCTGATGGAAAGTCCATGCCCATCCTTATGAAATGAGTCCCTTTCATGCGAATGAAATATTGTATTCTTGTGTATGCCTTACGTGAATCATTTTAGATGAATAAATTCATGTAACTTTTGATATGCATATGGAATACCTAATTTATGCATGGCAAAGTGAATGGAATATGAACTTACCTTTGCTTAACATATAAGGTGCTCTGAGTTGCATTGTTCTCAAAACCATGCACAATCAAGTAGGAATGCATCTTTTCATACCAAATAGGTGGTGCTTGCTTCAAACCACTTAATGCCTTTTTCAACTTGCATACTTTGTTTTCATGCCCTTTCTTCACAAAACCATGTTCTTGAAATACATACACTTCTTCATGTAAGTGACAATTCAAAAATGTAAATTTTAAAGTCCAAGTGATGTACATTCCAACCATGATGAGATGCAAGTGCACAAATGCTATGAACAATGGTCATTCATGTTGGATACAATGTCCCAATAGGCCAAGCTACGAAAGATGCAAGTTCAAATCCTTGTTGACAAGGGACCATGTGGTTTTTCTACTATGTAGCTTGTTGTCATATATTCATGTTCTTCTTCAAGTACAATGACTACACCTTCTCCACCTACACAAGAGCAACATAGATGGGATGGAAATGATTCTCAATTTCATGCATTGTTTGTCTTTTTGTGAAGCAACGTATTATTCCACACATCTGATCATGCACTATTCAAAGACAACTTTGGGCTACACATGCTTCTCTTTACATCGTACATAGTGAAGCATGTGTTGCTTACTTGAGAAAGCAACTTGAAGATGTATGTATGAATGAAAATGAGTCATTGGATGCATATATTACATGCATGAAGGATTTAAAAGAGCAATGGGTAAACAATGATGAGATCATTTCGGAGGCATCACCAATTTCTACGTTACTTAAATGGTTGTCAGAATTTTGCAAGTCATCACAACTCAGACAAAGAATCCATAGGACACAACCACTAGTACGAGAATCATATATATCAGAATGAATTCAAGCATACTCCAAATTCACCCTCAAATGAAAGTGAAATTATAATTTGTTGATATATTTAGGTAGTGATGTGTGTGAACACTCTAGGGATGCTGGGGCACTTTTTTCCCTCTTTAGGAGATTTTTTCCCCCAACTTGTATATATGCCTATTTCCCTAATGGGCTACTCATCTTTGTACATTCTCTAGTAATACATTCAGTATTGTGTGTTGTGTTCCAAGCTTCTTCATCTTCCTTGAGTTGTTCGGGTGCCTCCACAT
Source organism: Ceratopteris richardii (assembly GCA_020310875.1). Lineage (NCBI taxonomy): Eukaryota > Viridiplantae > Streptophyta > Polypodiopsida > Polypodiales > Pteridaceae > Ceratopteris > Ceratopteris richardii. Next base: position 28,772,507 of record CM035412.1, read on the forward strand.
ACATCTAACTCCAACAATTGGTATTAGAGCAGGTTGCTGCTTCATCTAGGGCGTCATTGACACCTCTTCAGTTGCAGTCTCAAAATCGCATGAATTTTGGTGAGCATACTCAGCATGTGTCCGAGATCGAAACAACTTTGTTGTGTGGTGTCGAAATTCTGATTTGAGATCGTTTCGGCCTTCAAACACACTACGGTAGCACTTGTGCAGGTTATTTCATCTTTTTGTGCCAAAGGTATATACCTATTTCAATTCACCAATATAATCATCTCGAAGTCTGCTATAAGTTTAGCAGAACTCGTCATGGGAGTTCCGTTCAACTTTCTGAAATACAGTCAATTGTCTGCATCAAGATATTTTAGTCCCCGGCCATCGCTGAAAGCAGTGATGTATTTTGTATGTTGGCTGTTGAGGATAAGTTGGATGGTACCAACTACCCGTTGTGGGCTTATATGATGCAACATGTATTGGTTGCAAAAGGATTGTGGAACATTGTCTAGGGTGTTGAAAAATGTCCTATCACACTTACAACTATAGGTACTGAAGCTGATGCAGAAGGTGTTGAAGATGATGATATTTTTCATATTCCTGTTTGTGTTGCGGTTTTTGCTGCACCTACTACATAGCAAAATCGTTGGGATGACAGAGAAGCCAAGGCACATGCATTGATACCTTTGTCTGTCAAACATGCCATTATTCCTCACATTTGCTCTTGCAAAACAACTAAGGATGCTTGGGATACACTTACCACATTGTACCAAGCTAGGAATGAGGCTTGTGTTGCTTACCTCCGAAAAACAGTTGGAGAGTGATCAGATGAATGAAGATGATTCTATGGACAATTTTCTAACAAAGATCAAAGACTTGAAGGAACAATTGATTTCTGATGATGAGGTTATACCAGATAGCTCACTTGTGCAATCGTTCTGAATGGTCTCCCTGATTCATATCAGAGTTTTGCTTCTACTCTTCTGTTGATGATGAAAGGCAATCCAAATGCCTTGGCATTCGAGGAGTTAGTCTCTGTTCTGTTGCAGGAAGATCAATCCAGGCAGAATAGGTACATTATGCGAGTTGCAGATCAAGCATTCCTGGCTAGTCAGAAGGGCAAAGGAAAATGGAGCTCTTCAACTAGTAAGTAGAAACCTGCTAATTCTGCACAATCGAAAAGGGAAGACAAAGATGGAAAGAAATCAGAAAAGCAGAAATTGTTCTGGAAGTACTGTAAAGGAAATGATCATATCATAAAGAACTGTCCAAAACTGGCTGCTAAAGAGGCAAAGAAGAAAGAGGTTGGAATGGTTGTTGCAGAGACCTCTACACCAAAAACAAAGTCTGCTAATCTTGTGCAGGAAGAAGAATGCGCATTTACTATTGTTTGTAGTTTTGACCCATATGAGGCTATAGTCTATCACTCCATATGAGGCTTGGCATGATTGCAAGCCATCTGTTGCTCATCTACGTGTTTTTGGTTGTTTGGCATATGCATTAGTGCCTGTACAACATCACAGAAAATTGGATGATAAAGAAGTAAAATGCATTTTTGTTGGGTATAGTTTTGAAAGTAAAGGCTATTGTGCGTATCATCCACAAACTAAACGCATTCTTGTCAGCCATGATGTTGTTTTTGTGGAAGATGCTATTCAACCATTGCTTTCATGTACTAAGGAGACATCTGTTAGCTCCAAAGACATGTGTGATACTCTGCTGCCTCTTTTTACAAGTGGATAGTCTAGTGCTAGTTCTAATGAGGCAACTTCTCAGCCTTTGTAGGTTTCATGTGATGATGCATATAATCCCATTTTTTATGTAGATTTACATGTTGCACTTGTTGATGAGAGAGCTGACATTGAGGAGGCAAAAATTTTGCCAAAATGGATGGTGCAGACTTTGCATGACAACAAATTAGATGCATCTCTCTCATATCGTACTCGATCAGGCTTTGATAGTGCCTCGTTTGCATCAAATTGTTATGCTATGGTTGCATCTAGTCTCTGTGATGAGAATGAGCCTATTTCATTTGACAAAGCACAAAATTTAGAAAATTGGATGGCTGCTATGCAATCTAAATATGATACTATAATGAAGAATGGTACTTGGTCTTTATGTGACTTGCCTCCTGGCAAGAAGGCCATTGGCACTAAGTGGGTTTACAAGCTAAAGCATAAGCCTGATGGAACAGTTGACAGGTATAAGGCTAGGCTTGTTGCAAAGGGTTATGCACAGGAAAGAGGCATTGATTTGGATGAGACCTTTGCACCTACATGTCATATGACTATTGTTCGGAGCATTTGTGCACTTGCAGCTCATCATGGTTGGAATGTACATCAATTGGGCATTAAAACTGCATTTTTGAATGGTGACTTGCATTAAGAAGTGTATGTTTTTTAGCCCCGTGGCTTTGTGCAAAAAGGGCATGAAAACCAAGTGTGTAGGTTAAAGAAGGCATTATATGGTTTAAAGCAAGCACCACGTGCTTGGTATGAGAAGATACATGCCTATCTAATTGCACATGGTTTTGAGAACAGTCCAACTGAAAGCACCTTATATGTTAAGTGTGCTAATGATGTGCTTCTGATCATTGTTGTCAATGTTGATGACATGTTGCTCACTGGTCCTATTGAGAAGCATATTGTTGATTTTAAGGCTGATTTGCATGCCTCATTTGAGATATCTGATTTGGGGCATTTGCATCACTATTTGGGCATTCGGTTTATGCAAGTTGATGGTGGAATGACTTTGTGTCAAACGTCTCACAGATGAGCAAGTTTATGCATTATCCCAAGTGTCAAGCATGTTGATGTATAAAACACCACAAGAAATGAATTAATGTGACACTAGAACACCTCTATGGTCACCATTAACTCATTGCCACTCCAAACTTTGAGAAATGATAGTCAAAACCAAGAACTTTGCTTCTACAGAAATTCCTAGTCACTGAAATGACATACCTTCAGTATTTTGCTAATTTCTCCTAGCTCAAGTATGCTTTCTTCATGAAACTTTATAGGCTGAAACTAGAAGAGTAGAGCTTTCCAACAAGCTATCATATGCATCAAACGGAGCTCTAGAACTCAAGTTATGGCCCTCACAAGATGACCCTGTATGACCTTCCAAGACTGGAAATCTTGCCTGTTTTAGTATTCCTGATGTCCAAAAATAAAAAATTCGATGCCTGGCATCGAATTTCAGTCCAAGTCGATGCCGGGCATCGACTTTGAGCTTTTTTAGGCCCTTTTTCTGCACCAGAAATACTCTCTTTTACACACACATGAAGAAGACCACTTGTATGCTAGAAGTCGATGCCAGGCATCGACTTTATGCTCAAACTCGATGCCAGGCATCGAGTTGCTCCACAAACTTCATATTTTTAAAAGATTCAACAATAGTTAACACACAGAGAATGAAAAAATGACTTATCAGCCAAGATTCGATGCCAGGCATCGAATTGCTCAGAAAACTTGAACTTTTGAATTCATCACACAGTAGGCAATCATGGAGATGATGGAGAGAGGCTCATACACAAAACTTTACTCAGTTCTTCTCATAACTATAAAAAACTCAGAAGTTTTTTCAGTTGCTTTCTCACTCAGAGAAGCACGACTATACACAGTCATACAAAAATGAGTTCTTCTCACTTTCTCTCTCTCTTCCTCCTTCTTCTTCTCATCGCGTCAGTTAATACTAACTAACTTATATAGATTTTCTCATTCCCGTAACTTTTGAAAAGCTTCTAGAACTAAAGTGAACTAACTTTACAAGTATAATACATTTGTGAATTTGTCCCTTCACATAGGCATGGGGTTTTCTTCCTAAGATTTGACCTTCAAATATATGTCCAGTTAGTGATTGTTTCTCCAACAGCTCCCCCTCAATCACTAATTGACATTCCCTGTTTCTTCATATCTTCTTCTTTTCTTTTACTCCTGCCATGCTTTTAAATTTGCTGGTCTTCACACCATCCAAGCTCTTTGTCATTATGTCTGCTAACTGATCTTTAGTAGAAATGTATTCCACTTCAATCTCTTTCTCCATTACCTTTTCTCTGAGAAAATGATATTGTATCTCTATGTGCTTTGTTCTTGCATGAAATACTGGATTTGCTGCAAGATAAAGTGAACTCATATTATCTCCATGTATTGTAGGTGTACCTTGATCAATGCCTAAGCTCTTGAACAATGTCTGCATCCATATGACTTCCTTAGCTGCTTCCACAAGTCCTTTGTACTCTGCTTCAGTTGATGATAATGCTACTGTATGTTGTTTCTTTGAACACCAACTTACAAGCTTATCACCAATATATATCATGTAACCATGAGTTGATCTTCTGTCATCCTGATTACCTGCCCAGTCTGAGTCACTGTAGGCTCTCAACTTCAAATCTGATGTAAAAGGATAATATAATCCTTCCTTTATAGTTCCTTTGATATATCTGAGAACTCTTTGACCTGCAATCCAATGTGGGTCCTTTGGACAATGCATGAATTGTGACAAAACTCCCACTGCATAACTAAGATCAGGTCTTGTTAGTGTAGCATAAATCAAACTACCCACAAGAGATTGATACTTCCTCATATCTTTGTATTCTGCACCATCATATTTACTGAGCTTGTGATTAACTTCAAGTGGAGTTGAAGCTTCTCTGCAATTTTCCATATCAAACTTCTTCAATAAGTTCAGAAGATACCTTTCTTGTGACACATATATGCCATGATCTGTATAAGTAACTTCCATTCCAAGAAAGTATGATAACTTTCCTAGGTCACTGATCTTAAACTCTTTCTCAAGTAATCTCTTTACCTCCTTGATTCCTTCATCTGAAGTACCTGTGATTATAATGTCATCTACATAAATACAAATGTAGATTGTACCTTCCTCTGTTCTTTTGATAAGTAGACTTGAATCTGCTTTTGAACTTTGATATCCAAGATCATTGAGATACTTCACCAGTCTATAGTTCCAAGCTCTTGGAGCTTGCTTCAATCCATACAATGCTCTTCTCAACCTGCAAACAAAATTTGGATACCTGGAATCTATAAACCCTTGAGGTTGTTCCATGTATACCTCATCTGATATGTATCCATTCAAGAACGCATTCTTTATATCCAATTGACTTAGAGTCCATCCTTTTGAAGCTGCAATAGCAATGATTGTCCTTATAGTTGACATCTTAGCTACAGGACTGAATGTCTCATCATAATCTATGCCATAGGTCTGGGCATAGCCTTTCACCACCAATCTAGCTTTGTATCTGGCTATACTTCCATCTGCAAGCTTTTTCACTTTATAAACCCATTTATTTCCAATAACTTTCTTACCATTTGGTTTAGGAACAAGTTCCCATGTCTTGTTCTCCTCCAGTGCATTGAACTCTTCCTTCATTGCTTCTTCCCATTGCTTTTTACCTTTAGCTTCATCATAGTTCTGAGGTTCTTCATCATCTTTGACCATATATGCATAGTTCTTCTGAGTTATGTAAGAAGTATCATAAGAATACCTTTCTGGTTGTCTTCTAGTCCTGCTTGACCTTCTTGGTTCACATTCTTCATAAGTTTCTGGATACACCTCTTCATCAAATATAGGAGCTTCTTCATTTCTTCTTGTTAATCCACTTGTGGATGTACTCGCTTGCATATAGTCTTCATCTCTATTCACCTGCACAATTGATTTTCCTTTCTCACATCTTCTTACCTCTTCTTCAAATTCTTCAGCTGTATGACTTTGATCTGCATACCAACTTTTCTGTTCATCAAATGTAACATCTCTAGAAACAATAAATTGTTTGGTTAGAGGATTCCACAATCTGTAACCCATCTGCTTTTCATCATAACCAATGAACACATATTTTTCTGCCTTTGGTTCAAGTTTATGCCTAAGCTGTGATGGCACATAAGCATATGCAATTGATCCAAACACTCTACAATGATCTAGTGTTGGTTTCTTACCCCACCAAGCTTCATATGGAGTCATTCCATTCAGAGCTGCACATGGTAATCTATTCACAAGATATGTAGCTGTATTTACAGCCTCAGCCCAAAGATAATTTGGATAGTTCTTCTCCTTTAGCATAGCTCTAGCAAACTCAACCAAAGTCCTGTTCCTTCTTTCTGCTACACCATTTTGTTGTGGTGTATACCTGCAAGTTATTTCTCTCTTAATACCTGCATTCCAAAGATAATCATTGAACTCTTGGGAGAAGTATTCTCCCCCTCCATCAGACCTCAGTCTCTTAAGCTTTTGACCTGTGACTCTCTCTGCATATGCATGAAAATGCTTGAAAGCTCCAAACACTTCTGATCTTTCCTTCAAAACATATAATGTTATCCATCTTGTAGCATCATCAATGAAAAGAACATAATACCTTGAGCCACTGATAGATCCTTCTTTTGTTGGTCCCCATACATCTGTATGAATGAGCTCAAGTACTCCATCATGTTTGAATCCTTTCTTCTGAAATGGTAACCTGTGTGCTTTACCCATTTGACATGCTTCACATTTATAAACCATATGTTGACTTTGCACATTTGGTAATCCTAGTACAGACTGATTAGCAACCATAGCTTTAATTCCTCTTTCATTGAAATGACCTAATCTCTTATGCCAGAGATCAAGTTCTGTAATCACTGCTTCACCATGTGTGAGAAAAGCTTGACCAATGTTCCCTTGCACTCTTAAAGTAAAGAGTCTACCTTCTTTCTTACCAGAGACAATCTGATTATATCCATTCTCTGGATCTTCCACAAATACTCCTTCATTTGTAAACCTGACTTGAAAACCTTTTTCAACTATCTGTCCCACACTAATCAAGTTTTTAGGTATTGTTGGAACATACAAAACATTGGTTAGCAAATCTGCTCCACTCTTGCATTTCACTTTTCCAATTGAATGTACACTATGTCTTGTATTATCACCAGTTTGAACTGTGTGACTAGAAATGCCTTTTTCCAAATCTGACATCAATTCTATGTTTCCTGACAAATGATTAGAACATCCAGAGTCAATGTAAAATACCTTTAGATCTTCTTTGTCTGATGTGCTGATTGAATTCATCATCAATGATGTATGACTTTCATTCTGTGTGTCATTTGCATAGTTGTAGTAGGTGGTGTTGTAGGATTGATTCTGTCCCCAACTTCTTCCTCCACCTCTACCATAGCCTCCTCTTTGACTTTGTCTACCTCTTTGAAAATTACTTTGATATCTTCCACCTCGACCTCTGCTATTGTTGTTTTGATTCTGGTTTGATCCTTGTTGGTTGTGCCAACAGTCATGAGCCAAATGATTACTCAATCCACAGATCCAGCAAGCCTTTTTGTTGTTATTTTGATTACCTCTTCCTCTTCCAAAACCTCTTGCTCTTCCTCTGCCAGTGCCTTTACCTCTTGCATAATAAGCTTGAGAATTAGACTCCTCTTCATCCTTTGCTTTACCTTTATCTCCTTTCTTCTTATTCTTCATGTACATTGCAGAACTTTGACCTTTATCTCCATCTCCCTTCAAGTCTTGCTCATATGTGAGCATCAAACCAAGCAACTGGTTCAAATCTGGAACATAATGATTTAATGAAAGTTCTGTTGATAAGACAAAAGGTTTCCACCTTTCATCCCCTCTCAAGCCTGCAAGTAGTTGAGCAATCAATCTGTGATCTTCAACATCTTCATCTATGGATCCAAGACTATCTGCTAGATCCTTCATCTTAGTGACATAATCACTAATGGTTTGACTTGGCTTCTTCTTGAATGTTGTAAACTCTGACCATAGACTTGCTTTCCGTGCTTTAGTAGTGCTTTGGAAATGATATTCCAATGCATTCCATATATCTTCTGATGATTCCAATCCTCTGATGTGTGGTAGCAAATGATCTGAGATTGTATTGTAGATGTAGGCTTTTGCACTTGCATCCTTCTTCTGCCAATGCTTTAAAGCATCAAGTTCTTCTTTCTTTGGTCGGCTTTCATCTTCAAATACTGGCTTCTCTTCTTCACCTGTTACATATACCATGAGATCCTTACTCATAAGTAAGGCTTCCATTCTCATTACCCATGCGGGGTAATTATCTCTGTCCAGTTTGTCAATGGAGATATGATCTGCCATAGTTCTTTCCTTCTGCTGCAACCTGTGAGCTTAAAGGATAAAGGATAATACCTTTTGAAGTTCTTTGTGTACGAGGATACTTCGAAAGTAATCTTTTGATGCCTTGTGTCTTCAAATGCTTCACCTTTCAAACTTTAATGGAAAACTTTACAAAACTTCTCGTACCTTTGTCGTCTTCTGCTCTCGAGAATCTTTCTGCTCTGATACCACTTGTTGATGTATAAAACACCACAAGAAATGAATTAATGTGACACTAGAACACCTCTATGGTCACCATTAACTCATTGCCACTCCAAACTTTGAGAAATGATAGTCAAAACCAAGAACTTTGCTTCTACAGAAATTCTTAGTCACTGAAATGACATACCTTCAGTATTTTGCTAGTTTCTCCTAGCTCAAGTATGCTTTCTTCATGAAACTTTATAGACTGAAACTAGAAGAGTAGAGCTTTCCAACAAGCTATCATATGCATCAAACGGAGCTCTAGAACTCAAGTTATGGCCCTCACAAGATGACCCTGTATGACCTTCCAAGACTGGAAATCTTGCCTGTTTTAGTATTCCTGATGTCCAAAAATAAAAAATTCGATGCCTGGCATCAAATTTCAGTCCAAGTCGATGCCGGGCATCGACTTTGAGCTTTTTTAGGCCCTTTTTCTGCACCAGAAATACTCTCTTTTACACACACATGAAGAAGACCACTTGTATGCTAGAAGTCGATGCCAGGCATCGACTTTATGCTCAAACTCGATGCCAGGCATCGAGTTGCTCCACAAACTTCATATTTTTAAAAGATTCAACAATAGTTAACACACAGAGAATGAAAAAATGACTTATCAGCCAAGATTCGATGCCAGGCATCGAATTGCTCAGAAAACTTGAACTTTTGAATTCATCACACAGTAGGCAATCATGGAGATGATGGAGAGAGGCTCATACACAAAACTTTACTCAGTTCTTCTCATAACTATAAAAAACTCAGAAGTTTTTTCAGTTGCTTTCTCACTCAGAGAAGCACGACTATACACAGTCATACAAAAATGAGTTCTTCTCACTTTCTCTCTCTCTTCCTCCTTCTTCTTCTCATCGCGTCAGTTAATACTAACTAACTTATATAGATTTTCTCATTCCCGTAACTTTTGAAAAGCTTCTAGAACTAAAGTGAACTAACTTTACAAGTATAATACATTTGTGAATTTGTCCCTTCACATAGGCATGGGGTTTTCTTCCTAAGATTTGACCTTCAAATATATGTCCAGTTAGTGATTGTTTCTCCAACAAAGCATTGGGAGGTGGTTAAACACATGTTTCACTACTTGAGTGGTAATCAACTACTTGGATTGTTTTATCCCAAGGGGGGATCACTACCGCTAGATTTGCATGCTTTTTCTGACTCCAACTGGACCGGTCTCTATGAAACTCGTGTGTCCACTAGTGGCTTTCTCTTCATGCTTGGTAGCTCATGTATATCTTGGTTGAGCAAGAAGAAGCCTACTGTGGCCACTTCCAGTTGTGAGGCTAAGTATAGGGCAGCTTTCACAGGGCTGTTGAGTGTGTGGCTCAGATGCCTTATGGCTGATTTGGGTGTTGGTTAGTCTTCTGCCACCACCATCTTCACTGACAATCAGAGCACATTGGCAGTTGCGAGGAACCCTGTGTTCCATGCTCGCACTAAGCACATTGAAGTGCATTATCACTATGTCAGGGAGAGCTTCTCTGCTGGGGAGATTAGCTTGGCATATGTGCCCATGCAAGAGAACATTGTGGACCTTTTCATGAAGGCTCTACCTAGGGAGAAGTTTGAAGCTTTCTGCAAAGCTTTGGGCTTACTTCCTTTTGCGGAGTGATTTCCACATAGCTTGGCACTTCATTATACATGAGTGCCAGCTACTCGTTCACCACATCACTCCCAAGGGGGATTTGTTGATATATTTAGGTAGTGATGTGTGTGAACACTCTAGGACCATCGGGGCACTTTTTCCTTCTTGTGTAACTCAGGACAATCCTAGGGACTTGCGGAGAAAGAGACTATACCTCGATCCCCCTCAAGTGCATATAGTGGGGCTTCACGCTTTATTTATCGATCCGATGAGTATCTAAACCTAGCCGAGTGCATGAAGACATGCATTCAAATGATGATCAATGCAAATGAGCTTCCCAAAGAGTGCAAACAAGACAAAGACTAATCCAAACAAGCTTCAACTGTCAGTCATGGTGTCACGATACTTAAAGTAGCAGCCAACAGTAAATTGAGCTTTTCTCTCAACTCCAAACTCTGAATATAGCAAATAACATATGTCTTTCGAAGCTCTCGAGAAGATGCATCCAATGGTGGTATTTTCACTCAATTCTGACACTTCTACTTCAAGTTATGAGCAAAATACTGAGTTGTGGGAATGACCTTCCTAGACTTCAACACTTCCTACACTTCACACACACTTTAACCACAACAAACAAACACTTTCATGGATAGACAACACTTTCTAACACTCTTTTAAAGCAACACACAAGCATACAACCTCACAAAGAAGAAGATACAGAGAGGAGAAGACACAAATTCGAAATTCTGTGCTCTTGATTTTCACAATGGCAAAAAGTGTTTACAAAGAGTCACAAATTGATTTATATACATGTGCCCTAAAAATGGTCCTTTCACACAATAGACCGGCACTTTATTCACTAAAAGGCTAATTTCCTACTAATTTACATGGGTAAGCTACTAATCTTCTGTGGGGATGCATCTAGAGGACTCCTCTAATGCATTTACATCGGAAAATATATATTACAAAATGATTATGATACAAAAATAAGATGTCCAAATCGAAAAAATTTTGGGGCCCGTCTTTTCCTCTAGTGCATTTACATTGGAAAATATATATTACAAAATGATTATGATACAAAAAATAAGATGTCCAAATCGAAAAAATTTGGGGGCCCGTCTTTTTCTCTGCCTTATGCTCTTCTTAGCTCTGCAACACTCTCCCCCTCTTTATCTCTGTCGTCCCTTGACAGGCTTTAGTTCTTGTCTGTCACTTGTTGTCTGCATGCATCTCTTGGTTAGTTCTGCCTGTTTCTTAGACAGGTGTTCAGTTTTGATTGCCTCTTCTTGATTTTTCTTTTACATCCTCTGGGCCTGATGCATTCGTGTTGCCTGTTAAGTCAGGTTGCCACGCACGCCACCAGTGGAAGGTATGAAGGTCTAGTTCTTCAACCTTTGATCTGGACCTTCCAAAGATCAAGAGGTTGAAGTACCTTCTTGGGGTTCTGGAACCGTCGGATATCTTCTTGCACTTCTTCATGGATGGCCCTGGTTCCTCCTTCCCTCCTACGTGCTTTTCCTTGATGTGTGCCCCTGCGGGGCTCTGTGCAAAGATGGATGTTGCACCCCTACAGGGCTTCTTACAGAGACATATCTTCAAATGTAATCTTTTAATGAAGCTTCTTTCTTTGTCTTCTTCTTTTCTTCTTTTTGTTGGACTCTCCCTAAACACTGGCCCCTCCTGAACTCTGTCGTCCCCGAGAGGCTTTGGAAGTCGACGGGAGTATGTTCTGTATACTTTTTGCTATGTTTCATTAAGCAGATTAGCTTCACGTATCATGAGTTGCTTCCACTGTTCTGCGTTCACACCATCATGTGGCGGCTCTCTATGGTCAGCGAAGAAGCTTAGCTCATATGCCACCAGTCTGGCATTCAAATTGGATGACATCTTTAAGAAAATTTCTGAGTCAATTTCAAAAAACCCTGTGAAAAACGCTTCTTCGAATGTTTGCATATATGTGCTCGGTAGAAACATAAGCCTAGAATAATATGCCATTATTGTGGGTCGGCTAGGCATAACAGACAAATAAAAAATGAGAATATTTGTTCCCTGATTAATGCCAATGAAATTCAAAAATATTCAAAAATGTATATGCCGCATGCTTGAACACCTTCAAAACTGTAAGTATCATGCTTAGGATTTTATTTGTCATCTTGATTGTTAAATCGGGTACTGTTGTGTAATAGTGTAGCCAAAATTCGATTGTTTTTACAATGTAATCTTCCATTGGTAGATAGTTATGGGGTGGGCTTGGAAGTAGCAGATAATTCAGCCACTGTTTATTGATAACACCATTCTTTTGCATATTCAAAAATTCTCTGGCTTCTCGACAATGTGGTGTTGGGCAAAATGAAGGGTTTACCTGTAATAAGTATGGTGCTGCTTGCCAGTGCACCCACAATGTAGGATTTTTCTCCAAAAATTTTCTTCTCCAGACAGGCTGTGCCGCTTCAAATTCTTCTTGAGTATAATTGGATGTGTTATCTTTAAAATGCAATTGGTCGTCTGAATTTTTTTGTGTGATCTTCTTTATGTATTGCCTTGTCTTCTCTTTCAATAATCCATACGGAATGTTGAAAGGCTTCATTATCGTATCCAAGTCTTTGCCCTTTATTTTTGCCTCCTTCATTACTTTGATCACTTCATTTTCAAAATTCTTTGTCAACCGGGACACCAATAGTGCCCGTTCCTTCTGACCTATTTCTGCAATGTATGATAGCATGGGATGATCATCACATGGGTCCGCCATCTGCTCTTTTATTGGAGAATTATAAATCGGGGGAGATAGAGGACGTACCTCTACCTCGTCAGTAGGATTTTCTCGTGTTGGCTCTACTGGTGTCCTGATTGGTACTTGCTCTTTTGCTTTAGTTGCTAATTGTGCAAGGCGTGCAGTCTTCTCTTCAACTTCTTGCATAGCTGCTTGGAGTGCTTTTTGGTAGCAAGTAACTCATTACCAATCTCTACTACCTAATCCATATTTTCATTGTAACATACTGCGAGTTTTCCATTGGCCGTATTCAGCTGCTTTTTTAGCTCAGTGGTTTCTTGAACGTACTTACGTTGCCATTCTTCTCTTAAGGCCTGCTCTTGCTTCAGCAATTCTGCATACTTCTCATCCTGATCTCTTAATTCTTTCTAGTCAGTTACAGAAGCCTCTTGTTTTTCTATAGGCTGGTCATATAATAATGCCTTCATCAATTCTTTATTTCTGCTGCGCAAACTATCATTTTCCTCCATGTATACTTTTAATTGGGTTTCTAGCAAGTTGCTTCTATCTTTCATTCTCTCCTTGTTTGCTTCGCTGGCTTCAAGTTGTCTTTGTAAATCTGTTAAATGTGCTTGGAGTTGATGATGTTGTTTCATCAATGTGTTACATTGCTCTTTAACTAAGGTTATCTCCCTTCCTTTGACTGAAATCTCTTGTTGGGCCTCGATAAGCTGTGCGGACAATTGTCACTCATGATTTGAAATTGATTCTTTTCCCACATGGCCTTGTCATAATCCGCATCTGTGTCCATCATTTGCTGTTGCATGTCCATGGCCGTTTGTATCATTTGCTTGACAAACGATTTCAATTGAGTAACATCCACATTTAACCATGTGGTAGGGATGCTAGGTTCTTTTCCTGTTGTAACATCTTTCCCTTATGCAACATGTAACGTAGTATCATGGGGCTGCCTAATATGAAGTTGTATGCTTGGCTCAGCCTCCTTGTGATCAATCTTACCTTGAGGTGTATCATCAGGCACTTCAATCATGGTTGGCTCCTTATTTTGTTGTAGGCCTGAGTCCTGGTCCATTGGAGTTTGTATTTCTTCTTTGATAGGTGGCACTACATCTTTAGTAGTTATTGGAACTTCCTTGATGCTTATCTTTGACTGATCATTTAACTGAATCAAGTGTTCTTGTTCAGTTTGTATTTCCTGGTGCTGTGCTTTTTGTTGTTGATTGTCAGGTGTGACTTCAACCTGATTTATTTATGTCCATTCTTCGTTGTTCATTTCAGTTCGTATATCAGTGTCTAAGGTGTCCTTCTCTGGGCTTGATTCTTCATCAGAGCTCGAATCTTCTAACCCTAGTTCTTTGTATCTGGCAGATTGTTCTGGAGTATGTTCTTTATCTTTGTGTTTCTTTTCCTGGCTTGCCTGTCTGTAATGGTGACCTTGAATGTCTAAATTTACTTGCCCCCGCATATACTGATGCGTTTCTTCCAGGGCTGCAGAGAGGTCTCTTTTCGTAATTGGTTGTTGTGTCATCGGAATCTTTGGTAATATATATGTTCTCTTTGATTGTGGTGTCTCTTGAGCTTCTTCCTCTCTTAGGCGTTTAGTCCCCCTCATGGGTTTCTTTGAACTAGTTCCTACTTCTTCAATAGATATGGCTGTTTTCTTTTTCTTTGGAACAGTCGCTGACTTGCCATATTTCACTAGCTCTGTTGATGTCGGCATCAAGCGTAAGCAATTCTTCATGTCAAGTGCCTCATAAATGAGTAGGGTCAAGGCCGAGCTACCATTCAGAAACTTTTTCTGACCCCACTTTTTCTTTGCTTCAAATAGGCGGTCTTGAACATATGGAGTCATGTTTACTTTATTTCCCACTTGTCTCATAGCATGTGAGAGTAGTTGCACAACAATCTTTTGAGGTGATGTGTATCTATGCACACTTGGAAAGCAAAAATGCTGGTGAACTAAGCGGACAGAGTCTTCAATATCCGTTTTGTTGATCTCCAAAAATGTTCTCTTTTTCGGATCATGACATTCATCTTTGACATTCGTGAGTCCCTCTTGATTCCATCCAAAAGCTCTGTTAATTAGCTCATGAGTGAATTGACTTGTTTTCCAGGTACCAACTTTGTCAAGGACCCTTGCTTCCGGGATTGATGCCTTATTCGATGTAGACTGAAGTGTATTCATCACTTGCGTACATCTCTGAAATCTGGCATATAGATAGGCAGTCTTAGGAATGCATCAATTCCTGCTTGTGTCCAGACATCCGTCATGCGCGGTAATCCTTGTATGATAGTCTTGAAATCTTGTGACATGATAGGGAAGTAGTGATCCCTATCCATAATCTTAATGGTTGCCATGAAAATGAGTTCGGACACTGGTTGGTCATCCAGAAACCAATCACCTCTTGCCTTAGTTATTGATTCCAAGGGAAGAAGCTAGATCTCTTCTTCTTGCGTAGCCTCGGAATTAGAAGATTCCATCTGCACTCAATATAGAGTATTAATTAGTGGCAAGATGGTATCAAAAATCATCCTTCATTTATCCTTCATTAGATTCGCAATGCTCCGCGTGAATTGTGTCGTCCCTTCCCCGTGGGTGTGAGAAAGGTAATACCTGGAATTTTTCATACTTTTATATATATTTTTGTGTTTTTGTCTGAAAGAAAAAACAAAAAAGTTAGTTCATAGCCGAAGCGGTTATTAATTTTTGAGTGATTTTCTTAGATTATGTACAAGTGCTCTCCTATTTCTCGAGAGGGAAATGTGCTTCACAATTCTGAAATAGAGGAAAAATGTGTCGAATGCTTGGCCTTGTAATGTGGCCCTATCATGCATACTTTGGCTTCTGGTAACTCCAAATGTGTGCAACTCGAATTATTTGGTAGATGCATACAGCTTGTCTTGCCTTTCGGCATCCAAATCGGCTTTATTCTGTTGGGATAGATTGTGTTCCCAACATTCCTGGTGAATTTGGTGCTTCTCATGTGGTGCTTCTGCTTTGTCTGCTTTTTGAATCTTGGAATGACGTTTGAATCGCATGTAGACTCCTACTCTATCCTGTAGTGGTTTATCTTCTGTCGTTTTGCCTTTGGATTCTCCTTGTGCCTTGACTCGTCCTTTTTGATGATTGTCATTTGAGTACATGACTTGGGAATCCATATTTGTGTTCGGGTCTGCTGGGCAGCTACCACCTTCTTCGGAATCCATACTCAAGCAATTCTTTGTGGAACTAAGTGTCCAAAGTGATGTGTATTTTTATTATGTCGTTCCTTCTGATGTCGTGAGTAGTTCTGTTGTTGAAGATACGCTTTCACTTGATCTTTTCGGATCCAAGCCTGTCTAATGTAAGGAACGGGGTATATCCTTATGTGTGCAGATTCGTAAGAGTCTTGCTGACCTGTCTCTTTGGTGCTCGGTTCCTCACTGAGGCTGTTTTTGGATAGGACACTAATCATGGGATTGACTAGATTAGAGAATTGTGTGCAATCAGGATTTGTTGTGTCCACACATGAAGTATTCGACGAAGGGTTTCCATAGTGTGAGTAAACATACATTCATCATTGTGCTCATTTAAGTGAGTTCTCGGTTCTATACTTTTGGCTTTGATTGGTCGTTCGTCTAGCATGCTGAATACTTCACGATGTCCTATCTTGGCCGAGATGTATCCTAAGGCCAATTGAATAGTCACTTCATATTCGTATATCCAATCTTGGCCTAACACAAGTTCTTCTAATAAGTCCTGGTCATGACATACTAAGAGTTTTTGGTCCATTGTGTTGTTTCCGAGATGTAGAGGTAAAGTAATCTCTCCTATACATTTGGTAATTTTTCCTCCTATTCCAATCAGCTGTGCCTTAGAGGGCCGTAATTCTTCCTTGAGTTTTTTAGTCAACGAAAATGTGATACAACTGATAGCGGCTCCTGTGTCAATGAGAGCATCCACCAAGTGGTACTCTTTTGTTCCAGCACCCAAATTCAAATAAGGTTGCGTCATTTGCTGACCTAGGGTTTCAGTGGCTCTAAAATTAGCCATTGGGACGAGTTCCTCTCCTACTCGATATCTCTCATCTCTCTCTCTCATCCACTCTTTTCTTTTCCTGATTCGTTCTAGTGCTTCTTGCCTAGCTTCTTCTCGTATTCTTTCTTCCTCTATGCACCTATTTTTTCCCATTATTAGTCGAGACATTATCTCTTCAGTCAATGGCTCTAGATATTTTTTCACTTGACATCCACTGATATAGTTTGCTAATACGTCTCCATCTAGGGTTTCTAAACTGATAGCTCCACTGGTAGATATGCGATTGATGATTAACGACCCATATCCCCTTTTTTGTAGTTTCTTAGCATGTTGTTTTAGTGTATATACCAAAACTAAATCTCCTTCCTTCAAGTTTTTATCTTTAATATGAGCGTCAAAATATGCCTTCTGTCATCTTTTTGCAGCATAAATCCCTGCTACCGCTTGTAACTTAGTTTCCTGTAACTTTTCTATTTGATCCAATTGTGCAGACAATTCATGTCCAGTCCACTCGTAAGTTGTTGCTACTCTGAGAGTGGGTATTAAGAAATCAATTGGCAAAATAACATTCTGTCCGTACACTAAGTTAAAAGGAGTAGTTCCTATGGCGGTCTTGTAAGCTACTCGGAATGCCCATAAAGCATGATGTAATTGTTTATCCCAATCCGATCTACCATTGTTCACAATTTTCATGAGAACTGTGCATAAGATTTTATTTGAACTTTCGGCCTGTCCATTGGCTTGTGGGTGATATGGGGCTGATTTCTTATGAATTACTAAGAATTCATTCAGTAAGGCTTCTATTACTTCATTCACAAAGTGCATGCCTCTATCACTCACAATTTCTATCGGCAGTCCAAATCTAGTGAAAACGTTCTCAAAGAGAAACTTGGCTGTAGTTCTTGCATTATTTTTCTTGGTTTCTTTGGCTTCAACCCATTTGGTCAAATAGTCTGTGGCTACAATTATGTACTCAGCATGAGATCCTTTAGCTGGTGGGCTAATAGGTCCTATGAAGTCTATTCCCCATTTAGTAAAGGCTCTGGCACTCATCATGGGTTTCAGCGGCATTTCATCTCTTCTAATTGGATATTTCATTCGTTGACAAGTATCACATCGTTGCACATATGTGGCTGCATCTTGATGTAGAGTTGGCCACCACATTCCTGCAAAGAGAGTCATTTTTGCAATTTTATCTGTAGAGAAATGTCCTCCTGCAGCTCTTGTATGTGCCATCTCTAAAACAACAAGACACTCGTCTTCATGAATGGACATTCATAAATGATTATCTCTTCCTCGCTTAAAGAGTTGTTTTCCTATGAGAGCATAGTCTTTGCTTTGTTCTACAAGTGCATGTTTCCTTGCCAGAGTGGCTCCTTCTGGGTATTCTTGGGTCTTCAAGAACTTCACCAGAGGCATGCTCCATCTTGGTGCTACGGTGGAGTAGCATATATTAGAGTTCTCTTCTGGATTCCGTTCTTGACAAGTTGGGCAGGTTGATACATAGTTATGTGTATCCATTTGCATGGTTGTCCAATATATGCCTAACCTCTTCAATGTTTGCCATGTTCCGTTTGCGTTTAAATGAGTTTTCCATTGGTTTACATGTGCTTTTTGAAGCCACATTTCTTGTTCCTCTTCTTCCACACATCTCATGAGTAATCCACTTGAGTCTTGGTGATATAGGCTTCCAACAATGATATGAAGGTTTTTAGTCTTCCATAAATCTTGATTTCGGTTTAGAGAGATCCCATGTTTAGGTCCATATGTGAGTATTGGGGTCAACTTTTTTGCCCATTGGGGACATACTTTGACGTTAAACAGGTACGTGTCAGGCAGATCATCAGGTACTCCTATGGGTGGTTCTCCATGTGTCATTCTTGATAGGTGATCTGCTCTAATGTGGGTATTCCCTTTCTTGACTACTACTTCAAAATCAAATTCCATCAGCAATAGAAACCATCGTACTAGTTGTCCTGTATTACAAGGCTTATTGACTAAGTACAATAGGGCTTGATGATCAATGAAGAATTTGAATTTGTTTGCCAATAAGTAGTGTAAAAACTTTTTTACTGCGTACACCATCTATAGGCCTTCTCTCTCGGTCGTGGTGTAATTGCGCTCCGCTTGATTCAATTGTCTACTGGCATAGGCTATAGGGTGGTCTAACTTTCTTGTATCTGCGGGTTGAGCTAGGATGCAACCAATGGCAAACTTGGAAGCATCTACGTGAATGTGAAATGGTTTGTTCCAATTAGGTACTCGAAGGATTGGGGCTGAACTTAATCGACTCTTTAATTCGTTAAAGGCCTTTTCACATTCTTCTGTCCAATTAAACTGAGACAATAATGCATAAAGAGGTCTAGCAATTATGGCATACATATGTATAAATCTTCGGTAGTATCCGCAATGTCCCATAAATGCTTGTACTTCTTTAGCAGGCTTTGGTCTCGGTAAATCTAGAATTACTTTGATTTTGTCTTCATCCGTTGAGATTCCATTCTTAGAGACAATATATCCTAATATCTTTCCTTGTCGAACCATGAAGACACACTTTTTCGGATTAAGGCATACTCTATATTGTCGACATTTGGCAAAGATCTTTCCTAGTTCAAGGATATGTTCTGATCGTATAGCAGAATAAGTGCATAAGTCATCCACATATACCTCCATACTCTTTCTCGGGAACTCCTTGAATACATGGCACATCAGTCTTTGGAAAGTGGTTGGGGCATTGGTTAGGCCAAAAGGCATAACCCTAAAGGCATATACTCCCCATTCAGTTGCAAAGGTTGTTTTACGTTGGTCCTCAGGGGCAATGGCTACCTGATTATACCTTGAAAAGTCGTCCAAAAAACTATAAACTTCCTTCCCTGCCACTCTTTCCAAAAGATGATCCGTGATGGGTAATGGGTAACTATCTCTTATGGTGGCAGCATTTACCTTTTTCAAATTAATACACACCCTTAACTTACCATTCTTTTTTGGTACGACCACCAAAGGTGACACCCATTCCGTGTGTTCGATTTCATAAATAAACCCAGTGTCTAACAACTTATCTATTTCCTCCTTAATTTTTGTTGAGTATACATCGTTATATGTGTATGGTCTTTGTTTGGAAGGTTTAGCTTCAGATTTCATAGGGATTCTATGGGCACATATAGAAGGATCTACTCCTTTCAAATCCTTATATGTCCAAGCAAAGACATCCCTGTATTCTCAAATGAGTCGTATAAGCTCTTGTTCTTCTTCCATTGAGACATCTTGACCTATAAAAGTACATCTTTCTTCTCCTTCCTCCAAGGTTACTACAATTTTCTTGGTTTGTTCTTTGTTGTCATATGCTATTCCTGGTTGTGCTTCTCATTTCGGCATTTGAATAGCGATTTTCCTCTCTTCTACTTCATATTTTTTGAAGTGGGCAGGCACTTCAAATTGGTCTTGAGGCTTGTTTTCTTCATCATCTTTTGCTTTATCTAATCCAAGCTCTTCTTCCTGTGTCCTTTCTTGATTTATTTCATTAACTATGACACTCTGTTTCCATTTGCTCTTGCTCCATTTCAATGCTCTCATAATCCTCCTTCCATTCTTTTTCAATTACTTCTCCTTCTTCAGCCTCTTGAAGAACTACCACGTATAGACTAACGTCATATCCTTCCTCATCAATGCATTCATTCATGGTTATCACTTCTTTGTTTACACATACATCGAGAGTGGCTAAAATCTCCATCCAACCATGAGGTTTGAAGTCTTCATCTAGGAATATTTGAGGCACGTAGGCTGGATCTTGTACAGATCTAGTGATTCCCTGCCTTTGCTGCCATCCTTTCCTTCTATCCTCCTCCTTTTTCGCAGTTTGGCATATCCATAGATGAGTGTCTTCGTTCATCCATGATTGATCACTTGAACCTATACTGTGAATTGACTGCTCATCTTCCTCTTTATGAATCTGGTTCCATTGCAAGGGAGGAACATCTTGGTACGTGTAGGTGTGGAGATTTATTCTTGTGGTGGTTCCTTCATGTTGTAAGTATACCGCGTCTTTTCCCCAATCTTGCACTACCTTTAGCTGTCTCATGAAGGGTCTTCCAAGTATCATCTCATAAGTGCTAGCCCTTTCAAATTGATAGATTGCTAAGGTGTGCTCGAATTCAACTCCGCAAGTGGTAAAAATTACCCGTTCCAATAATCCCAAGGGTCGTTCAGTGTGCCCGTCTGCCATTTGTATCTTCATGCATGTTGGTCTTAGAGCTGGTTTTCCCCATTTCTCCCAGATTTCTTTAGTTGCAATTCCTACTCCAACTCCAGAATCCAAGATGGCTTTAATGGTGTAACCCCTATAGGTAATTGGAAGACAAGTGTTTCCTTCATCTCCTTCGTTGAAATCTCCACCCTTATCGACTGGGATTTTTAGTGTGTTTACTTCATCAAGCATCTCCCTCTCTTCTGCCTTGATCTCCAGTTGTCTGGTTAATTTCTCCTTCAAGTGTGGTTTGACCTTCAAAAGTTCTTCCAATGTCAGAGTGCAAGGGATTTTTACCTTTCTAAGGTGTTGTATGATGTCCGATGTTTGGACTGATGGGTTTTGTTCTTTTTTTCTTATTGAGGGAATGCAGTATAATTCTGAATTATGTTCGTATTCTCCTGTGTAATTTGGCAAAGCTTTTACACTATCATTCTCCTTTTCACTTTGGCCGAATGGTAATAATCCTTCTGAATTCAGCTTAGGTATTGAATGTTCTAATTCACCTCCTGCTTCTAGCTCTTCAAAGGGTGGTTCTATTCCTTCCACTTTCGTCCATCTGTCTTCTTGGACTCTTGCCCATAAGCCTTTAGGCCATTCTCCATCTACTTCGGGGACAATGGATCCTTCCCTTTTACCCTCATAGTGATTTTCATTATGTGTCTCACCTTCTTTGGTTTTCTCGGGTGAATTAGGGATGACACACTCTTGGAATTCTTTTTCGGGAATTCGTGAATTGGGTAGTCCACAGACAGGTTTTTCTAAGGTCTGTTGAGCTACTTCAATTAATTTCTTGCAAATCTCCAACCTTTCTTTCTCTAAGTCACCTCTAGGATATTCTTTTTCATGTTGTTCAATGGTCGGTCCTGCTCTGATTCGTGCCTGGTACGCCTGAATCCACATGGCTAACTCTTCTGGCATGGGATCTGCTAAAACTGATCCTACCTCTTCTTTTTTATACTTTCCTTTTTTATTTTCTTCTTCAAGTTTCTGTTTTTCTTTTTGATCTTGTTCATTTTTTTCCTTCTCCCTCCGTTGTTGTAGTTTCTTTTCCTTTATCCTATCTCTACGATTCTTCCATCTATGTGTTCGTTTACTTGTGATACGTTTTCTAGGCTCTTTCGAGTCTTCAACTCTTTGAGGTGCGGGTGTATTCGCCTCTCTGTCGCTTTGGTCATTCTCCCCAGTTTTCTCTAGTGTCTCTCTAGCTTTAGCTCTTGTTATTGCTTTCAATGGCATGGTGTACTCCTTATCACTCCGTGACGACTCTATCACTTCTATCACGTTGATTTGCACGTTCGAGTTAACTTTGTTGGGGTTTTTGGGGCAATCTCTGAAAAGGTGTTCTTTACCACAATCACTACAGTATCCTTCCCAAACTCGTTGTGGTGGTGGTGGGTTTGGTAGTGTACATTCTCTGATATAATGATCACCTCCGCATCTATAACATGGTCCTCTAGGTACAGGCGGTCTGTTCATAGGTCGGGGGGGTATGGGTGCTCTGAGAGCTGTGTACATCAATGACACATAATCTTGCTCATATCCATAAGAATTAGTTGGTGCTTCCATGCCATATGTATATGGTTCGTACATTTGTCCATATTCTATCATAAAGCTCTCATAATTGGGATAGTTTCCTTGACTATGGTCATAGGATGAGTCATATGGTTCATTACTAGTCAAAGGTGTGGCTAGAACTATTGCTCTCTCTAAGTTTTCTTCAGGTTGAGCCATTTTCACTAGGACAACATTTTGAGGATGGGGTGGTTGTTGCCCTAAAACCGGTTGTGGTTGAGTGTAACCTTGATAAGCATAGGGTCGTGGTAATGGTGCCTGCTGTTGATATGTAGGATATCTAAAGGCTTCTCCTCCTTGATCTCTCTAAGGGTATCCATAAGGTCTCATGATTGGTGGGAAATTCAGGATCTTGTAACTCATAGACAGTAATTGGGTTAGGGGCTACTTCCCATAATGAAGAGTGGGCTCTAAGGAGATGCTCCATTTCATTGATCAAATACACATCCATTAAGGAGTCATCTTGGGGAACTAGGTCTCCTCTCCAAATCCTAACAACCGTAGATCTCCCCCTTGGAGTGGTCACTTGCTCTTCATGTCCCTCAATATTACGGTTATGAGCATTATCTTCTTCCCTGTGTTCATTGATGTTTTCAGGGTGTTCCGTGACTGCATACTGGATATCTCTTTTGTCCATATAAAACCCTCCTGCATACTTAACTGCTGGCCTAGGCACTATGTAAGCATCTGAAGCTTTCTTTAGTCTGGCCACTGATCGGTTTAGACCATCTAGGTAGATAGGTATCTCATTTTGGTTGGTGTTCACATATTCCAAAGATGTCCGATATTCTCCCTCAATAATTGAGATCATGCCAATCATTGGTATAGTGTTCTGCATATCCTCTGAAGCCATGGGAATTTCTTCCTCTGACTCACTAGAGGTTTCAGAATAATGTGAACGGTTACTGGGTTCGGCTACACTTTCCACTGAAGAGATTACACTTCTTCGGCTTCCTAGGGTTCTCCCAGACCTTAGGCTCATTCACTTCAAAGCTCTGATCAACCTTAGCCAACCTCCAACTCCTAGAGTTCTTTACTAAGGGTCTGAATTCTAGAGGAAATTTGGTTGGAAAAAGACTGACAGTGAATCCACAACTCACGATACTCCAAAAAGAGTCCACGATACACGATATTTCACTCAAAAAGGATATGTCACGATACTCGATATCTGACACACTAGAAAGGTACCACGATACTTGATATTTGAGCAAGACGATACACGATATTCGACCGCTTGGCTAGGCACGATACACGATACTTGAGGAAACACGATACTTGATACATACGATACTTGATACATACGATACTTGATACTTGAGGAACTCGATACATGATACTTGACCTTGCTGTGTCTCACGATACTCGATACTTGCCAGGTATCGGGAAGGTTGCCTCCACGATACACGATATCCAGCAAGTATCGCGATCAGGGACTCACGATACACGACACCCGATAGTCCACAAGGGGATTCTCCACGATAGTCGATACTAGATAGAGATCGTTTTTCTGTGAACACGATACTCAATCCTTGACAAGTATCATGAGAATTTCCAGCGATACCCGATATCCCGCAAGTATCGCGGAAGGACTCTGACGATACTCGATATGTCACAGGTATCGTGATTGAAAATTCGCAATAGACGATACTCGACAGGTATCACTATCGGGTCACGATACATGATACACGATGTCTGATAAGTATAGCGAGTGTTTCTCAGCGATACACGATACTCAAACATTTTGCAAGTGTCGCAATACTCGACCACAGGAGTTCACGATACCTATGTATCGCGATACCTCAACCGCGGGAGAACACGATACTTGACACTTTTTCAGTTTTTTGCAAGTGTTTTTTTTATTTTGAGTGCATACACATGTTCTTAGAGTGCATCTACCCTCTTCCCACAGTCTGTATCATAGAAAAAACTCTCTCTTTACCCCTGTCTACCTTTCACGATACTTGTCACAGGTCTTTCTACTGAAATGCTTATTTTAGTTGGCAATGATGAGTGGAAGATTAAAGTGCTCACCTTGGAACTCTCTTTCAACTTCTCAACCACTCCTACTCGCCTGCGTAGCTCAATCACCCCGATCGCCAAACTCGATACTCGACTGCTTGGCTAGGCACGATACTTGCTTTGGAAACAAGTGATTTGAAAAAGATAAAGTTTTTGGCTTTTATACTCTTTTGAAAAGTTCTTCCTAACTCAAAAGACTCATAAGACTAGATTTAATGGCTACTCTAACTCCCTAAATACTCCCTTCTTCCTCCTACTCTACTCACTCTACTCACTTCCCTAGACTATCCACTTACTACACACACTCCAAGAGTGAGAAGTAATAAGTGCGGATGAATGTGACTTACCAAAGAAGAGAAATTCACAACTCCTCTACTCGCTTCAATGCTAGAAGCTACTTACCATCACACGAATGCCTCGATTTGATTCGACATTCTCCGACAACGGCGCCAAAAATGTGTGTACCTCAGGACAATCCTAGGGACTTGAGGAGAAAGAGACTATACCTCGATCCCCCTCAAGTGCATATAGTGGGGATTCACGTTTTATTTATCAATCCGATGAGTATCTAAACCTAGCCGAGTGTATGAAGACATGCATTCAAATGACGATCAATGCAAATGAGCTTCCCAAAGAGTGCAAACAAGGCAAAGTCTAATCCAAACAAGCTTCAACTGTCAGTCATGGTGTCACGATACTTGGAGCAATAGCCAACAGTAAATTGAGCTTTTCTCTCAGCTTCGAACTCCGAATATAGGAAATAGCATATGCATTTCAAAGCTCTCGAGAAGACGCATCCAATGGTGGTATTTTCACTCAATTTTGACACTTCTACTTCAAGTTATGAGCAAAATACTGAGTCATGGGAATGACCTTCTTACACTTCAGCACTTCCTACACCTCACACACACCTTAACCACAGCAAACAAACACTTTCATGGATAGACAACACTTTCTAACACTCTTTTCAAGAAACACACAAGCATACAAGCACAAAGATGAAGATACAGAGAGGAGAAGACACAAATTCGAAATTCTGTGCTCTTGATTCTCACAATGGCAAATAAGTGTCTACAAAGAGTTACAAATTGACTTATATACATGTGCCCTAAAAATGGTCCTTTCACACAAGAGACCGGCACTTTATTCACTAAAAGGCTAATTTCCTACTAATTTACATGGGTAAGCTACTAATCTTTTGTGGGGATGCATCTAGAGGACTCCTCTAGTGCATTTACATCGGAAAATATATATTACAAAATGATTATGATACAAAAATAAGATGTCCAAATCGGAAAAATTTTGGGGCCCATCTTTTTCTCTGCCTTATGCTCTTCTTAGCTCTGCAACACCTCTTTAGGAGGTTTTTTCCCCCCAGGTTGTATATACGCCTATTGCCCTAATGGGCTACTCATCTTTGTACATTCTCTAGTAATACATTCAGTATTGTGTGTTGTGCTCCAAGCTTCTTCTTCTTCCTTGAGCTGTTCGTGTGCTTCTGCAGATGTCTAACTCCAACATAATCTCATGGTAGTAAAAAACAATACTATATAGCAAGTTAGCTCTCTATTTCTATGTCTCTCGAAGGCCTAGTGTTGTATAATTACATGGGTCTAAGGGGTAGAACCCTTGGGTTTCTAAGTGTGAAACCCTTTGGATTTATGGTTTATTTACCCCTTTTAGATGGGTCTTGAACCTTAGGGCTAATTCTCTTACCTTAAGCTTCATTGGAAGCTTCTCATAGCCAATTGTTTTGTACGTGAGAACTTGGAGAGTCTTCTTTTAGAAGCCATGTGATTTCCTAAGCTTGGAAACCATGTAAACACCTTAAGGACCCATGTGATGGAAGGTACACATGTCCTCTTGAAAGGCACTTAGCCCCTTGGACTTGAAGCTATATATTGGAGGGGTTGGTTGGGTGGAAACACATCTCTCACTCCTAGTGTGAGCTTGGCTAGTTAGTCTTCTTAGTTTGTGTGGAAGCTATGGAGCTCTCACACAACACCTAGTTATTTAGATGTTATTTACCACATGCATTTAAAGTAGTCATTAACTATCACGTGTGCATCAACTATTAAAAAAATAGGATTTTGAAGACATAAGAGGATGGAAGCTTATCCACAGGATGTAAGAGGAAACTTTACTCAAAGCAAAAGCAGAAGCAAGGTCAACTTCCCTCACCCAAGCTATCACAAGGAGGGAGAGAGAGAGAGATGTAAAGACCCTCACATGATGAAACATGTTCTTGTTGCAAAGCAACTATGGAACATAGTGGAAAATGTTGACAAGGGACCATGTGGTTTTTCTACTATGTAGCTTGTTGTCATAGATTCAGGTTCTTCTTCAAGTAGAGTAACTACACCTTCTCCACCTACACAAAAGCAACATCGATGGGATGGAAATGATTCTCAATTTCATGCATTGATTTCTCTTTTTGTGAAGCAACATATTATTCCACACATCCGATCATGTACTATTCCAAGACAACCTTGGGCTACACATGCTTCTCTATACATCATGTATAGTGAAGCATGTGTTTCTTCCTTGAGAAAGCAACTTGAAGATGTATGTATGAATGAAAATGAGTCATTGGATACATATGTTACATGCATCAAGGATTTAAAAGAGCAATTACTAAACAATGATGAGATAGTTTCCGAGGCATCACCCATTTCTACTTTACTTAAATGGTTGTCAAAATTTTTCAAGTCGTCACAACTCTTACAAAGAATCCATAGGACACATCCACTAGTACAAGAATCATATATACCATAATGAATTCATGCATACTCCAAATTTACCTTCAAACGAAAGTGCAATTATAATCTCATGGTAGTAAAAAACTAGACTATATAGCAAGTTGGCTCTCTATTTCTATGTCTCTATAAGGCATAGTTATTTAGATGTTATTTACCACATGCATTTAAAGTATTCATTAACTATCACTTGTGGATCAACTATTAAACAATTAAGATTTTTAAGACAGAAGAGGATGGAAGCTTATCCACATGACATAAGAGGAAACTTTACTCAAAGCAAAAGTAGAATCAAGGTGAGCTTCCCTCACCCAACCTATCACAAGGAGGGAGGGAGAGAAAGAAATAGAGACCCTTGCATGATGAAATGTGTTCTTGTTCCAAAGCAACTATGGAACATAGTCGTAGATGTTGACGAGCGACCACATCATTTTTCTACTATGTAGCTTGTTGTCATAGATTCAGGTTCTTCTTCAAGTACAATGACTACACCTTCTCCACATGCACAAGAGCAACATAGATGGGATGGAAATGATGCTCAATTTCATGCATTGATTTCTCTTTTTGTGAAGCAACATATTTTTCCATGCATCCCATCATGCACTATTCCAAGACAACCTTGGGCTACACATGCTTCTTTGTACATCATGCATAGTGAAGCATGTGTTGCTTACTTGAGAAAGCAACTTGATGATGTATGTATGAATGAAAATGAGTCATTGGATGCATATGTTACATGCATCAAGGATTTAAAAGAGCAATCGGTAAATAGTGATGAGATCATTTCTGATGCATCACCCATTTCTACGTTACTTAAATGGTTGTCAAAAATTTTCAAGTGGTCACAACTCAAACAAAGAATCCATATGACACATCGGCTAGTACGAGAATCACATATACCAGAATGAATTCAAGCATACACCGAATTCACCCTCATATGAAAGTGCAACTATAATCTCATGGTAATAAAAAACAAGACTATATAGGAAGTTAGCTCTCTATTTCTATGTCTCTCTAAGGCGACATGCATTTAAAAGTAGTCATTAACTATCACATGTGCATCAACTATTAAAGAGTTTGGATTTTTAAGCCTAACCACTTGTTGATTGACTCCATGTAGATAGATACATGTCCTATGGGTGTTGAATGTTTGAATGACCCAATGAGATTCATGCCTCATTCGGATTCATGGGGTTCATGTGCATATCTTCAAAAGCTTCTCCCAATTTAACTGAGACACACTACTTGATGAGTGATGTAGTGTGTGGCCAAAGGGTTTGACTTTTGACCTATTTCAATAGAATTTACACTCACTCTTCAAATTTCATTAAAATAGAACGTTGATTCTACAAAGTGATATGTTTCTTTTTAGTCTTTTCAAAAAAATAGCACATTCAAACAATCAATCAAACAAATCGGCTATGTCGTGCTCATTAAGGATCTCTCAAATGCAGTTTTATATGTGTATTTATTACTTCTTAGTTGCTCCTTTAGTATGTGTGTGTGTCTATGATGTCAAAAAGGGTTGAGTTTTATTGCTCTCTAATTATCATGAAAGAGAGGAAAAGTTTACCAAAAAAAAATCATCGTCCCAATCATTGGTTGAGCTTATATGCATTTTTGCACTATTTTCATATGAAAGTGCTATTTTTTTCATAAACATTCGTCGAAATTGTGTGGTGTTTTTCACTCTTAAATCATCAACCAATTTGTAGGATGCTTTTTTATATAAAAAAAATTATTTAGTTTTTGAGTTCTAGAAAAAGAAATCGTTAAACTAAATAAAAAAAAATATTTAGTTTTTATATAAAAAAGAAACATGCGGGCGACAAACAAAACAATCATGTAATTTTCAGTGAGATCCCTTTTTTTTTTTAATCTGAATCAAGTTCTGTGATCTTCAAGAAATTTGTGGGATATTCTTACAAGCTATTGATGATCATTCCTAGCTCAAGTACTAAGCAAAATAATGATCATGGGTAGAAAGATGATATCCCTTAGAAAAAACAATGTTTGATTTTTTCTATATGAATAAGCTTATGCAATCTTTTGCAAAGTTGTAGCTCTAAGCGACCCAAGTTGAATCCCATCAATCCAATATTTGTAGTTCAAGCTCAATCCAATATTTGTAGTTCAAGTTTAATATTTGCAATCACCAAATCTCACCCCTAGAGGCAAGATTGATGTTTGAGTGAGTCTTTGATTGAAGAAGAAAAAGTCTCCCTTCACACAAAGTCATCTTGTTAAGTGATACTTGTGCATGATAGAAATTTCCATCACATAAGTTACCTAGGTGCGATCCTTTCTCTCCCCCACAACGGAACCAAAAATGTGTTGAGTTGTAGCATAGGGTGTTTTGACACACTTCTATTTTTTTGATCCCCAAAGAGTAGATTTCAACCTAGTTGCAGTTGGTGGCATAAGTAGATGTAATGGTCGAGTGTCAAGTAGAGTGACAAAAGTATCTCCCTCTTGTAAGAAGATACACAACTGTGTCCTTCTCCAAGCTCAAGGTCCTATATGTTTTATGGAATTAAGTGCACATTATCAGATGCTTCCAAACCCTTGCTTGTAGCTCCCTTTGATGCATGCCTTAAATCATTTTCTTTAATCTCTCAACAAGCACTAAACTTGCAAGAAGGTGAAAATACAAAATGGTGGTGGTCTAAAGCCCTATACAAAGCTCACAAACCTACGGAATTCTCTCTCTTCAAGCATTAATCACATAAAACAAGAGTTTAAGCGTGTATAATCACTTCAAAATGATGCAAACAAGATAAATGATACTTTCATAACTCATAAAAAATTATCACACACCCACAAACACTCACTAAGCTCACTAAAAATGAACAAAAAAGCTCACTACAAACTTTCAAGAAGAGAATATCTCACCAAAAATTCTCTTTACAAGTGAGGTCGTGGCTTTCACATTGGATTCTCCCAAGACCCTTCCCTTTTTTATTTGAAAAATATCCTAAAAGTAAAACGAAATAATATAAAAACTCTTCTTTCTTGTAGGATTTTTGAGGGAAGACTCTTCCCTAGAATTACCACAAAAAAGAAACTAACAAAGCCTTGAATACATACAACTCTTTTTTGCTACAAAAATTAAAGGGATTTTTACAATGGTAGATAAAAATGCAAGGTTTATCTATCTAGAAATGGGTAAACTCAAAAGTAAATTTGAAGCTTGAAGAATTATTGGGCCTCCCCAACTCCTTTAAATGTTTCGCAATTTGTATGATTGATTTGTCAAAAATGACTTTGCACTAGGGTTGATGCACTCACATATCAGCTACACTCACAAAACTTTATTTTCTTTTTTTTTTAATTAATCTGCAACTTCTACTTAAGCCAAGATCTCTAACATAATGGCTTCAAGTGATAGCATGGGAGAAGAGCTATCAAGAGGAGTTATGTGATCCATCCCACCAACAAAAACCTCTCAACAAGTAGGTACTTCTCAAGAGTAATGGGAAGTCACAAAGATCAATTGCATGGTGATTCCTCCAAAGTTCACCAACAATCCACCATCAGTGGCATTACCACAGATGCAAGTAAGATTTGTAGATTATCCAAGGAGGAACAATTGCAACTTGATTGAACTTGAGAAACCATCTAGAAAGTTGTAAACTTCTTTCCCTACTACCCTTTCTAAAAGGTGATTAGTGATCAAGAATAGATAACTAACCCTAATGGTAACAACATTAACGTTTTTCAAATTGATGCAAACTCATATTTTACCATTTTTCTTGGGCCCCAAAGCTATGGTGGACACCCATTCAATGTGCTCGATGTGTTTTATGAAACCCGCTTCTAAGAGTTCCTCTATTTCCTCTATTTTGGCCAAATATACATCATTGGAAATGTAAGGCATTTGTTTCGAGGGTTTTGCAGATGATGCCATATGGATTCTATGGGCACAAATCTAAGGTTCAACACCTTTGAGATCTCTATATGACCAAGCAAAGAGATATCAATATTGTTGGAAGAACTCTTTCAGTTGAGTTGCTTCTATGTCTGATATGTCACTTCCAATGTACATGCATTTTTCTTCCTTGTCTTTGATTGTAACTACCACTCACTTTTTAATTTATTGATTGCAATATGATTCTTCTACTTTAGCCTCACTCATAGGTCTCAATGTCATTACTTTTTTGCTTTCTACTTCATATTTCTTGAAGTGCTTCAGAGGCTCAAAATCATCTGACTTCCTCTCTATCGTCGTCGGATTCTTAAACTTTGTATAAGGGATACATATAAGTTATTGGATCCCTAATACAATCATCTTTGTATAAGGGATACATGTAAGTTATTGGATCCCTAATACAATCATCTGGAAGAACTTCTTTTTAGAATTAAACTTTGATTCCATATGAAGCAAAATTAATTCCTCATCATCAAAAATCTCATGTTGAACCAAAAAAGGCTCTCCTTCCTCAGTTTTCTTCAAGAACCGTCAATATAAACAATTCGCTAAGGTCATATCCTTTTGTATCACAATGTTCTGTTAAAGTGTTTTCATTAACAAAAATTTCCATCACAGCTAAGATTTACATTTAGACATGGGGTTCAAATTCTCATTATTGAAACAACGAGAAATATAAGTTGGATCTTCTATAGATTTGTATTGAAGCACTAGGATCCTAGGAACTCTTCATGCTAGTCACTACTCTTCTTGGGTGAACTTTCCTACAAACTTACAAAATTCATGTCCTCATGCATCCAAGGTTCACTATTTGGTGATTTTTTCTGAGACAAAATCATTGACATCTTTATGTAAATTGTTCCACTAGATGGGAGGGATGCCTCTATGTTTGTTTGTATGCAAATTGATTCTAATTCTTATTCCTAAATGTTGCAAGTAAAGAGCATCATTATCCCAGTCTTGCACAACTTTTAGTTGACACATGAATGGTCTTCCTGGAATCATCTCATAGTTGCTCTTGGTTGAACTTGCAGATTGCTAGAGTTTGGTCAAAATCAACTCAAGTAATACATCTAGTATTTTGTGTTGTGCTCCAAGCTTCTCCTTCTTCCTTGTGATGTTCACATGCTTCTGCATTCCTCAAACTCGAACAAAAGACCCTTCTACACCTATGAATACAAGTGTTGAAGGTGATATAGATGGCATTGAAGATGATGATCTTCATATTCCTATTCTTCTTGCAGTTCTTGTTGTGCCTATTGTATAGCAACTTTGATGGGATGGCAGAGATGCTCAAGCACATGCATTGATATAAGTTTGTTTATCAAATGTGCAATTGTCCCTCACATTCCCTCTTGCAAAATAGTTGGAGAGTGAGCATATGAATGAAGGAGATTCTATGGACAATTTTTTGACAAATATCAAAGATTTGAAGGAGTAGTTGATTTTTGCTCATGAGGTCTTGTTGGATAGTTCACAAGATGTTTTTAATTTTCTTTCAAACTCATATGAGATTTTTTTCTTCTAGTACTCTTCGATTGATGATGACAGGAAATCTAAAAGCCTTAACATTTGAGGAGTTAGTCTTTGTTTTGTTGTAAGAAGATCAGTCCAAGTGAAACAGTTCTATTATGTCTATTGCAAATCAAGCTTTCTTAGCTAGTTATAAGGGCAAAGGTGAATGGATCTCATCTACTAATGCTCCAGAGTCATAGAAGAAAGATAAAGATGGGAAGAAAATGGAAAAACACAGAGAGTTTTGCAAATATTGTAAAGGAAATGATCATGTCATAAAAGGTTGTCCCGAATTGGATGCAAAAGAGGCGAAAAAGAAAGAGGTTGGAATGGTTGTTGTAGAGGCATCTACACCTAAAATAGAGTTTTCCAATCTTGTGCAAAATGAAGAACGTGTGTTTTCTATTGTATGCAACTATGCACCACCTTCTCATGAGTAGTGTATGTTTATAGTATACTCAAATGTTTGGTATTTTCATAGTGGGGAAACCAAACATATTACCTCACATTGGAACTTCTTCAATTCATTTGAGTGTGCCCCTACAAGGAATAATGTCAAATGTGCTAAGAACTCCTCTTATCTTGTAATGGGATTTGGTAAGATCACTCTGACTATTGTTGATGGTATTTCTTTCCCATTGTCAGATGGTTTGTTTGTGCCAAGGATGAAGAAAAATTTATTGTCAATTTTTTCATTAGCCAAGATCGACTTGGTTATCAAATTTTTTATGACAAGTCACTACAATAGATCGATGGTATACCGAGGCTTTTACCGAGGAAAATGAACGCGGCTTTATTTGCCGCGATGCCGGTGTAAAGGTCGGTGTGCCCATACCGAGGCATCTCTTGGGCATACCGTCATCTATATCGTTGCCTGCTGGGTGTACTGACGCTTATTCCGATGATATTACTGGGAGTACCATCGCGTATACCGACGACCATACCTGCAAAATTTTTTTTGGGCAGAGTGTTTTGTCTTTTGCTACAGCAAGATTACCATGATGTTGCTTAACAAAAGACAATACACTCTGCCCAAAAAAAACCGAGTACATGTGATGTGTACTCTAATGACAACCGAAATATGATTTCATGAAACAAAGTATTATTGGACACAAAAGAGATAATCAGAATAAACCATGAACCATGTACAAAAGAAGTTATATATTTCAATAATGAAGCATGCATGTATAAGAGTGTGGCAAACCACTGTCATATATGACGCTTTTACAAAATGTGGCAAAGCAATGTATTGCCATATGAAAATCAAAAACAAAATATTGGTCTTCCACTGCCATACACATGCAAAGAACGTTCCATATCAACAGTCCTGCAACAAAGAACATTAATGGAATGAGATAAATTCACATGAAAATTACAAACAACAAGTAAAAACCAAGTTTATAAATTAATTACCTCATCGCAAATGCTCCCATGAAACTACCGCACCGCGTCCCTCCAAGTCCTGCAATAGTGCAGTCAACCCATGACTATATCCGTAAGACTCCTCCTTTCGTGTTGGAGGACGACCCATTGCCAGCTCCTGAAACAAATATAAAAAGATTAGAGAAACATACATGAGAAATTTAACACAAATAAATTCAATAAATGAAATGGTACTTACAAACTCATGACACATCGTGTCATATCCGCCGCTGCCCAAATGTGACGGTCCAATCGTATCTAAACGTGTGGCTGCGGCATTTCGCTGCTGGCAATATCGATCAGGAGTCTACTGTTGCTCGTCACGAATCATGTCCCACTCCTCAGCATCTAACCATACAGGCTTTGATAAGCCTTCTTTGAAAGCATCACGAGCCTCGGATCGTCGATGGGACATGACCTCATGTGGGGTGTGCAGAATCCACTCTGAACTGACAATAGACTGTCCATCGGCTGGTCAGAACTCCTGGTAAATCGTATGTGTGATATAATTCTTCCGATCTTTATCCTGTTCACTCCATTTCAGCATGATGGAGTGTCCAAATTGGATGGAGCAAAGCTATCGTATGCGTGCACGCATTGCTTTGCCAGCCGCATCCATCACCGGAGCTCCATCTCAGATACTATACACCTTGGAGTCATCATGGTCATGAGCACCCCAAGGTGTACATGGTGTTCCACGTGGTGTACTGTGTGGCGTATTGCGTGGCGTACCTACATCTGAGGTACTCGTCCTAGGAGTAGAAGCGGGCGACACAACGTCCGTCGCACTGCCTCCACAACAACCGCCTCCTCTGCCTCCAGACCTACCTGTAAATCCACTCCTAGAACCTCCTGCTCCAGAGTGTGACCTCGATCTACGAGACAGGCCAAAACCTGTATCGCGCTGAGGTGTCGAACGCACATGTCTACTAGTAGATCCAGTAGGAGATTGCTGCAAAGATGGTCGTGGTGGAGTCACAAAGCTAGGAGACATACCTCCTACGGGAGTAGCACCACCCGCAGGAGTGACATCGGCAAGAGTGACACCGGCGGGAGTGGCACCGGCGAGAGTGAGGCCAACAGGAGTGAGGCCGACAGGAGTGAGGTCGGGAGGAGTGCTACCACGAGCGATCCAATACTGTGATGCAGCGGCCATATACGCAGGAGGAACCTGAGAGATGAACTCCAAAAACTGCTCCTCTGTCATGGAATGTGGAGTGACTGGAGGACTGTCTCCCATTGTGCTCTGTAATAAAAGAACTCAAATAATTAGCATGCGATAAGAAAAGTAATATAGAGAATAAACAAAAAAAAATAAAATTAGTACGTACAAGTGTTTTATTCAAAAGTCCTCTATTCTAGCATCCTCTTGAAGATCCGATGCACCGAGAATATCTATCTCTATATTGATGGCTTCTAAATCGCTTGCTATGCTGGTTTCCTCTTGATCATCGTCTATTGCTTCGTCTTCTTGAACAATGAGCTCTTCTTCAATGACCTCTTCTTCTCGAACAATGATCTCTTCCTCCTCGACTATCGAATGGATCTCTGAGTCCACTAGAGATGGACTTTCTTCTACATCTATATTTTCAAAAATTTGGCTACTATGTGGAGCGACTTGTAAAACAAATAGCCACTCTCGGTCTTTTGAATTTGGTATAAAAACAACTTGCTCACAGTGTTCGGGAAGTACAAATGTATCCCTTTCATCTGTCCATAATCTTATGGAGTCAACTTGAAGCAAACTGCTCTTATCCCGTCTCACTGTTGCGTTTCTTCCAGAGGTGACTACTTTGAACCATTTCACATCAAAAACAAAGTAATCAAACTTTCTGAAAGATAGTTAAGATGTCTTGAATCACACCACAATAATCTAACTCGCCTTCTAGAACATTATCATCTCTTGCACTCGCTCTACTTTTTTGCAAAAAATTCACCATCACTCCACTATCAAAAGTAGACCTATTTTGATCGATTCGTGCGATTCGAAAGTGTCGTCCATGAGACCATAGTGCATCGTATTTAATATACTCCCAATCACATCCTTTTGCGAGTTCTTCTTCTTCTTCTTCAGAGATATCTTCACCCATTGCCTTTGCTTGTGAAACCGTTGTATCTAGCCATCTGCTCGTTGGAAAAGGTAGGAGATTTTCTGGAAGAGGTAAAAATCGAGTGGAACGATTTCTTCGAAACTGAGCTCTTTCCTTTGCATTAGTTTCCTTGGCAAGTTCATACCTTTCTAACTACTTTTGCATAGGCTCAGAGTTAACTATGCAAAACTTCATTGCCTTCTCTTTGAAAGCTGCATCCATTTTTCTTTGCAATCGTTTACCTTGTGGTTCATCGCCTACGAGACGAACATCTTCATCATTGCTCCATAAGCGAGGCATTTTGGGATCCGATATACGTAGAAACTCAGTTATGAATACAAGAGATTCTTGTACAAGCCATCCCTCTTCCATGCTACCCTCCGGACGTGCTCTCTGTCGAACAAACCCTTTTAATGTCTTCATAAAGCGCTCTAAGAAGAACATCTATCGACTATGGACAGTTCCTGCTATTGCAACTTCATCTACCACATGAACCAGTAAATGAAGTTGAATAGTGAGAATACTTGTGGGAAAGTATTTCTCTACCATACAAATAGCCTCGATAGCATTGAGTTTCGCACTCTCTATGCTATCTCTATTTATCTCTTTAGAAGATATCCACTGTACTAAAGAACTAATTTTATAAATGGTTTTTCGTACATCCTTTGAAAGACAATCTTTTAGGGCTACAGGGAGCACAAACTATAAAAACTTGTGCCAATCATGAGACTTGAGTCCTGCAAGATTGTCGTTTCGTGTGAAAGCAGTCTTTAGACACCTCATGCATCCAGTAGGTGTACGAAACTCTGAAATTGTTTTCTTCACTTGTTGCTCTTCCATCCTGCGAAGCTCCATTGTAAAGTGGTAAACGAGCTAATCTTCGCATGTTTTCATATTCTTCATCAACTTCTGATCGTGGAATTTCTATTGTGTCCATGAAACTCTCAACACCTTCTTCACCATCATGATCTTTGTCCATCTCATAAAATGCTTCAAGCATCTCTTCCATATGTTCATTCTGTGTAATATTATTAGTGCTTGCTTGTACGTCTAAGTCCTTTTTTGCTCTCCTTTGTCCATGAGAGGTTACCGGTGCAATGTCGTTTGGGTCCATCTGCTCACCTGGGGGACCATGCGAATGATAGCGTAGGTTTTCGAGTTGACTCCTATCAAAGGATCCATACTCTCTAACATGTGCAGTACAAATCTGTCATTTCCGATAAATTTGATACTTGCACTGTGGGACATGCCATTTTCTCTTCAGGATCCAAAGAAGCCATCTGCTACAATATGGACATTTTAGAACATTTGTTTTTTTATTAAACCTAAAAATCTAACTCTTAAAGACTTAAATCTAAAATACTAAACCTAAATACTTAAATACCTAAAAAAACTTAAAACCCTAATTTTAAAACCCTAATCTATATAGCTATCCTATTTTATCTATATATTCAGATTTTTTCTTGATTGATCCTATTTTTTATATATATTTATTTATTTATTCATATTTTTTTCCTCTTAATTGAGTTATATGTATGCCTAAATCCTAAAACCCTAATTTTAAAGATCTAGTCCTAAATTATGCATATTTCTATACACATGTGTATATACATGTATATATGTATTATATGTGTATGTGTATGTGTGTATATATATTATGTAGGTGTTAAAACCCTAAAACCCTAATCCTAATGACCTAGACCTAAAACATGTATATATATGTATGCATGTGTATATATATGTGTATATGTATATATATGTGCATATAGATAGGTGTATAAGTATGTGTGTTTGTGTATTGTATATATATTCACTCTATTTAAAATGATTAAATTTAAACCTATTTTTATATATTTAATCATATATATTTTATATATTTATTTATATATATTTAATTATATATATTTAATTAAATTATTTAAAACAATAGTTCTTTTTATATTTATTTATGTATATAATTATATTATTATATATATATATTTATTTATATATTCAGATTTTTTCCTTACGTAATCCTATTTTTATATATTTAATTTTATATATTTAATTATATATAATTAATTAAATTATTTAAAACACTAGTTCTTTTTATATTTATTTTTGTATATAATTATCTTATTTTATATATATATATATATATTCAGATTTTTTCCTTACGGAATCCTATTTTTATATATTTAATTTTAAATATTTAATTAAAACCCTAATCTTAAAATTCTAGATCTAAAATATGTACATTTTTGTATGCATGTGTATCTACATGTATATATGTATTATATGTGTATGTGTATGTGTGAATATATGTTATGTAGGTGTTAAAACCCTAAAACCCTAATCTTAAAGATTTAGACTTAAATATGAAATACTAAAACCTAAATACTTAACCACCAATAAAAATCTAAACCCCCTAATCCTAAAACCCTAAATTTAGATTTTTTTTCTTATTTTTCTCTATATTTTTTCTTAATATAAATATAATTGAGTTATATGTATGTCTAAACCCTAAAACCCTAATATTAAAGATCTAGACCTAAAATATGTATATTTCTATATACATGTGTATATACATGTATATATGTATTATATGTGCATGTGTATGTGTGCATATATGTTATGTAGGTGTTAAACCCCTAAAACCCTAATCTTAAAGATTTAAATATAAAATATGTATATTTTTGTATGCATGTGTATCTACATGTATGTATGTATTATATGTATATGTGTGTTTGTGTATATATGTTATCTACGTATTAAAACCCTAAAACCCTAATAAAAAAGACTTATACTTAAATATGAAATACTCAAACCTAAATACTTAAACACCTATAAAACTCTAAACCCCTAATCCTAAAACCCTAATCATATTTTATATGTATATTTATTTATAGATTCAAATTTTTTTTCTTATTTTTCTCTATATTTTTTCTTAATATAAATATAATTGAGTGATATGTATGCCTAAACCCTAAAACCCTAATCTTAAATATCTAGACCTAAAATATGTATATTTCTGTATACATGTGTATATACATGTATATATATATTATATGTGTATGTGTATGTATGTGTAAATAGCGTAAAAACCCTAATCCTATTTTTATATATTTGATGTAAAAAAGAAACTTCAAAATAAAAATAGGATTATATGTGTGTATATATGTGTGTGTATGTATGCATGTGTACATGTGTGCGTGTGTATGTATGCATGTGTATACATGTGTGTGTATGTGTATGTGTGTGTATGTAGGCATGTATGTGTGTGCATGTGTGTGTACGTGTGTGTATGCATGCATGTGTGTGTATGTGTATGCATGTGTATACATGTGTGTGTATGTGTATGTGTGTGTATGTATACATGCATGTGTGTATATGTGTGTATGTATGCATGTGTGTATATATGTGTGTATGCCAATATGTGTGTGTATGTATACATGTGCATACATGTGTGTGTATGTGTATGTGTGTGTATGTATGCATGCATGTGTGTGTATGTGTATGTGTGTATATATTGTATGCATGCATGTGTGTGTATGTATGTATGTGTGTATATATTGTATGCATGCATGTGTGTGTATGTATGCATGTGTGTATATGTGTATATGTGTGTATGCATGCATGTGTATGTGTGTGTGTGAATGTATATGTGTGTATATATGTATGTGTGTGTGTATGTGTATGTATGCATATGTGTATATATGTGTGTGTATGTATGTGTGTATGCATGTGTGTGTATGTATGCATGTGTGTATATGTGTATATGTGTGTATGCATGCATGTGTGTATATGTGTGTGTATGTATGCATGCATGTGTGTATATGTGTGTATATATGTGTGTGTGTATATGTGTGTGTGTATGCATGTGTGTAAATTTATATGTGTGTGTATGCATGCGTGTGTATATGTGTGTGTGTATGTAAGCATGAATGTGTGTATAGGTGTGTGTATGTAAGCATGCATGTGTGTACATGTATGTGTGTATGTATGCATGTGTGTACATGTATGTGTGTATGTATGCATGTGTGTACATATATGTGTGTATGTATGCATGTGTAAATGTGTGTGTATGTGTGTGTGTATGTATGCTCTATTTTCCTATCTCTATCTTCCTTTCTTTCATTATTCTTTATATATATCTCTCTCTCTCTCTCTCTTTCTCTTTCTCTCTCTCTCTCTCTCTCTCTCTCTCTCTCCCCCCTTCTCTCTCTCCTTCTCTCTCTCCTTCTCTCTCTATCAATAGAGAATAAAACAATCACTTACAAGTATGCTCCTCTTTTGGATCGTTGTCGTCAAAGAGTAATGTATGTCATCTATCGTCCAATTCCAAACAATCGACGCCAAAGAACTTCTGCAAAATCAAAGAAAAGAGAAATTATAAAATCTAAAGCATAGAGAAACACAAATGTTAACAGTACGCATAGCACTTACCAAGATGTGAGATCTAAGCCGAGAGAGAGTGTGTGTGTGTGTAGAGAGAGAGATCTGTGTGTGTGTGTGTGCACAAGACAATGCAGGTCGCAATTCGGTTCGCGCATCCAAGTTTGACAGAAGACCAACAGTACTCAAACACGTGCAAAAATGTGAAGTTTTGCTCTTGGGTTCGCGGTATGTTTAAAACTCGCCACCGCTATAGGCGTCGGTATGGGCGTCGGTATGGGCGTCGGTAATTCCCATTAAATTACTGTTAAACACTGTGTTCTAACTGTCAGAAGCGCGTTTAAACGAGAATTGGGTTATTGGGAGTGGAAGGGGTCTGTAAAGACAGAGGCCCTATGCTTGTTTCCCAAAATTACGTCACAACACACAATATACCAACATTCAAGATGTTATCAAGAATTGGTATCTCATTCTCATTCTTTACGGTTCGTCATTTTAACTCTATCAGAGTCTACCGAACACATTGTACCAGACTATCAGTATCGTAATACCGAATTACCTCAAAACCCTTTTTCCGAATACACACGACTGTAACATTTAATAGTAGTTAAACCTTCACCAAACAACACTCACAATCAGACAAACCGAAAACACAGAAGGACTCAACAGTTTCAAATATACAGTGCTGAAGACTAACACACACTGGAGATAACCATTACTGTAGCCAAATCTCACCGTACAAGTACAGATCTCAATACTGAGAACAACACAATCCTGCACAGCGTTTTTAGGAACACTACCACAGTTACACAGACTTCATCAGCAGTTGGCAGATCAATCAAGAAGAAGGACACCACGATATACGTACTTAACAGAACAATCGTCACAAAGATCCGCAGAACAACTCTCTCAGACAATAGTCCGACGATCTACTGGATGTAAATAAAACTCACAGCCACAACAGAGATCGATAGACAACGAACACGGATACGTACAGTATACTCGGAATACTCAAGAATTAGACAAGCAACGCTACAGCAACTCGAACAAGTGTTGATAATACCACACAGAAATGAACACAGTACTCCAAATTAGCCAACTCGACACACAGTAACGACCACGACAATCACCCAGACAGATAGTCTGGTGATTCCACGAATCGTCACTGAGCATCTCTTTTCATTGCTTTATATAAAATATTACAACTGTCAGTGTAACAACTTTTCGCGTGTGCGAACAAAAGATTCAGTTTTACAACTTCCCATCCGGCGGCCGATTAACACTCTGGCACGCACGGCGGACTCGAACCCGTAGGCTAATCAAAATTACTGTTCTTCTATAATGCCGTCTAAATACATGTTTCTGGCTAATCTAAAGGTTTGGGCAATTTTCTTCTTTAAAGTTTCTAACAGCTGTTTGAGAGTATCCGGTTCTACTAGTTGTGCATCTACTCTTATAGAACTTAAAGCTATAGCTTCGGTCACCAAAATTTCTGCTTGCGTATGCAGAAAGGCTTCTTGTAGGTAGAAATCGTTCGATAGGGCCGCATCTCTGGAAACTTTCATTTCTGCCACTTGTTTCTCCATCTTGATTACTCTTTCTTTCTGATTGTCCAGCTGATTCTCCCTTCTTTCGATCTCTTGATTCTGAAACTGTATGGTTCTGGAATATGCATCCCTTTCTCTTCGTAGATCTTTTATTACTTTTTGTAATTGTGCTTCTAATGTCAGTTTTCGCCGTAGAATGTTCTTTACCTCGTCGAATTCTATCTTACATTGTTGGAGTTCTTCGGTTGTTTTCATCACCAGATCGTACTGTTCTTGGCCTTTTTGTACCACTTCGTCTAGTTGAACTCTGGTTTCTTCGACCAGATTTCCTAATGCGATTCTTGCATCTTCTTTGTCCTATAACTCTTGCTTCATTTTAATGATTTTGGCATTTGCATTCTGTAATGATTCTTCTTTCTTTGTGAGCTCAGCCACCGTCGCATCTCTCTGTCTGGTAACCATTTCCTGTTCGGCAATTCTGGCCTGTAATTCCTTCAGCTGTTCTTGTAGAGATTGGTTTTCGGCTTTGGCTACTAGTAATTCTTCCTGTAGGGGGCTAATGTCGGCCTCTAGTAGATCTACTTTATGTTGGAATTCATTGCGAATATTCTCTGTTATTTGCTTCATTTGCGTAGGGAGTTGTTGTGATAAATTGATATTCCCACAGACGGCGCCAGTGTTAAACGTTGTGTTCTAACTGTCA
Organism: Ceratopteris richardii; assembly: GCA_020310875.1. Classification (NCBI taxonomy): domain Eukaryota; kingdom Viridiplantae; phylum Streptophyta; class Polypodiopsida; order Polypodiales; family Pteridaceae; genus Ceratopteris; species Ceratopteris richardii. Next base: position 28,815,341 of record CM035412.1, read on the forward strand.
GAAGCGCGTTTAAACGAGAATTGGGTTCTTGGGAGTGGAAGGGGTCTGTAAAGACAGAGGCCCTATGCTTGTTTCCCAAAATTACGTCACAACACACAATATACCAACATTCAAGATGTTATCAAGAATTGGTATCTCATTCTCATTCTTTACGTTTCGTCATTTTAACTCTATTAGAGTCTACCGAACACATTGTACCAAACTATCAGTATCGTAATACCGAATTACCTCAAAACCCTTTTTCCGAATACACACGACTGTAACATTTAATAGTAGTTCAACCTTCACCAAACAACGCTCACAATCAGATAAACCAAAAACACAGAAGGACTCAACAGTTTCAAACATACAGTGCTGAAGACTAACACACACTAGAGATAACCATTACTGTAGCCAAATCTCACCGTACAAGTACAGATCTCAATACTGAGAACAACACAATCCTGCACAACGTTTTTAGGAACACTACCACAGTTACACAGACTTCATCAGCAATTGGCAGATCAATCAAGAAGAAGGACACCACGATATACGTACTTAACAGAACAATCGTCACAAAGATCTGTAGAACAACTCTCTCAGACAACAGTCCGACGATCTACTGGATGTAAATAAAACTCACAGCCGAAACAGAGATCGGTAGACAACGAACATGGATACGTACAGTATACTCGGAATACTCAGGAATTAGACAAGCAACGCTACAACAACTCGAACAAGTGTCGATAATACCACACAGAAATGAACACAGTACTCCAAATTAGCCAACTCGACACACAGTAACGACCACGACAATCACCCAGACAGACAGTCTGGTGATTCCACGAATCGTCACTGAGCATCTCTTTTCATTGCTTTATATAAAAGATTACAACTGTTAGTGTAACAACTTTTTGCGCGTGCGAACAAAAGATTCAGTTTTACAACTTCCCATCCGGTGGCCGACTAACATTACCGACGCTTATACCGATGCCCATACCAACGCCTATACCGATGCCCATACCGTACCGGTAGCTGCGGGCCACACCGACGATCCGTTTAAAACGGTCATATCGACGGTCACTTAACCCTCGGTATCTCTAAGTGACATTTTCTGAGGCCCATACCGACATCGACTGTGACCATCGGTATATGCAGCGTCGGTATGCCCCTCATATGTTGTAGTGAGTGTACAATTCATGATCTCTCCAATGGCAATGTCATTATTGCTTCTGGCATTTTATGTTGTGGGTTGTGTAAGCTCATAGACTATGCTAAATATGTCAATGATTTAATATGTGTGGTACAAGATTTTCAATTTAGCCCAGGTGGAAAGCTTTGGCATGTATGCTTTGGTCATCTAAATTATGCTACTTTGCTATGTTTGCTGAAATCTGAAATGGTGTCCTCTCTGACCAAAGTTGACATACCTTGTAAACATGTCTCTCAAGGCTGTATTTTGGCCAAAATGCAATATTCTTCCTTCCTTAAAGATGGTTAAATTTGAGTTTTCCATAAATTGCAGCATGTTCATAGTGATGTTTGTGGTCCTATGTAAACACCTTCTTTTGGGGACTACCTTTACTTCATGGATTTTAGGTGATTTTTCTAGGCGTGCATGGGTGTATCCATTGAAAACAAAGTCTAAAGTGTTTATGTGCTTCAAACAATTTCTAGTTATGACTGGAAATTTATCAACATGCGAATTGGGCACCCTTCATTTTGATCAGCAGGGGAATACATGTCTTTTGATTTTAATGCATTAATGGTTGAACATGGGATAAAAAATCGGTGTACAGTTTTGTATACACCTCAATAGAATGGAGTTGTTGAAAGAAAGAATAGGTCTCTCACGAAGATGGAAAAGTGTATGGTTAAAATTTAGGCTTTACTACATAGCTTCTTGCTTGAGGTTTTTATGTGTGCAACATATGTACTTAACAGGTGTCCCACCAAAGCACTCCAATCTATCACTCCATATGAGGCTTGGCATGGTTGCAAGCCATTTGTTGCTCAACTGCATATCTTCAATTGTCTAGCATATGCATTGGTGCCTAAACAACAAAGCAAAAGATTGGATGATAAAGCAGTGAAATGTATTTTTGTTGGGTATAGGTTTGAAAGCAAAGGCTATTGTCTCTATCATCCATAAATTAAATGCATTTTGGTTAGCCGTGATGTTGTTTTTCTAGAGGATGCAATTCAACCATTAGTTTAATGTACCACAAAGACATCAATTAGCTCCAAAGATGTGTATGACACTTTGCTGCCTCTTCTTACAAGTGGATAGTCAAGTGCTCCTCCAAATGAGGCAATTTTTTAGCCTTTATAGGTTTCACATGATGATGTAGATTATTCCATTTCTGATGTAGATTTATATGATGCACTTGTTGTTGAGAGGCCTAATATAGAGGAGGAAAAACCTATGCCAAAATTGTTGGTGTGGACTTTGAGAGGTAGCATATTAGATGCACCACTATCATATTGTACTTGTTCAAGATCTCATAATGCTTCTTTTGCATTAGACTGCTATGCAATGTCTACCTCTAGTCTTTGTGATGAGAATGAGCCCGTTTCTTTTGATAAAGCACAAAATTGAGAAAATTGGATGGTTTCTATGCAATTAAAATATGATGCTATTATAAAGTATGGTACCAGTTCTTTATGTGATTTGCCTCTTGGAAAAAATTCCATTGGCACTAGATGGGTATACAAGTTGAAGCATAAGCCTGATGGAACAATTGACATGTATAAGGCTAAAATCATTGTAAAAGGTTATGCTCAAGAGAGATCCATTGATTTTGATGAGATGTTTGCACCCACATGTCAAATAACTACCATTCATAGCATTTGTGCACTTGTAATGCATCATGGTTGGAATGCACATAAATTGGACATTAAAATTGCATTTCTTAATTGTGATTGACATGAAGAAGTGTATGTATTTCAACCCCATGGTTTTGTGCAAAAGGGCCATGAAAAAAGAGTATGCAAGTTGAAAAAGGCATTATATGGTTTGAAGCAAGCACCATATGCATGGTTTGAGAAGAGATATGTCTTCTTCATTGCACATGGTTTTGAGAATAGTCCAACTGAGAGCACCCTATATGTTAAGCATGTAGGTGATGTACTTCTGATCATTGTTGTGTGTGTTGATGACATGTTGCTGATTGTTCGTAATGAGTAGCATATTACTAAATTTAAGGCTGATTTGCATGCCTCTTTTGAGATGTTAGATTTGAGGCATTTGCATCATTACTTGGGCATTCAACTTATGCAAGTTAATGGGGGAATAGCTTTGTGTCAAAAAAAATATATTGACACATTATTGCAGGATTTTTGGCCTTGAAGATTGCAAACCTATTAACACACTAGAAACAAGTTTATGATTGAGTCTTCATGATGCTAGAGATGCATTTGACATTGTTATCTAATAGTAGGATGTTGGATGCTTGATTTACTTATGCATAACTCAGCCTCAAATTCAATTTGCTCTCTCATAGATGAGCAAGTTTATGCATTTGCCAAGTTTCAAGCATTGGTAGCTGATTAAGTGCGTCTTTTGCTCCTTGAAAGGTACTCAACTACTTGGATTGTTTTATCCCAAGGTGGGATCACAACTCCTGAAGTATTTCGATGGCGTGCACCACACTGGACTCTCCCTCTCGAGAGCTCCACGACGATATGCTCAAAGTAGAAAACCGAGCTCCTGTCGCCACACAGAGTACTCCGCACAGATGTTGTAGAATACGCTAAAAACGCAGTACACAGGGAGCACGAAGACAGACTGTAAGTTCGACCGCATTTGTAAGACCTAAGAACATCCCCAACAATCTCCCACTTAAGGGTCAATGTGACCATAAGTGGTAACATATACAAAGAATGATGTAGGACTATACAATAATGTACAGGAAGAGTCCGGATCTCAACCCATACCAGATCAGCCTACACCAACCGCCTCAAACAAGGTGTATCCATGCACCTCAAACTGCTCTAGACTCATATCAATAAGAGTCGAGCTCATATCTGACTGATGCAAGAACTGATGAAGTTCCTGCAAAGCTCCCACTCGCTCTATGCCTATGTCAATCATCGAACGATTGACAACTCTAAGTGCAAATGCTCCAATAGCAACTGCAATATCTGGTCTCGAGCATAACAACTCATACATCAGACTCTCGAATGCTGACGAAACATGTGCTATCTTGGCTAACCTAAGCATGTCAGCCATGCCTGTATCCAAGGCATCCAAAGCACCATCGTCAAAACCAATATGTCCTGACATATCTGTGTCAATGTATCTAGCTGTGCATCCTGAGAGCTAGAATGCTCTGGCATACACTGTGTATCATAAGAGCTATCTTGCTCTACCACACCAAGTGTATCATCATGCTCCACATGAGCTAACTGCACAACATCAACACCAAGGTCAAACTGATGATCACACTCTAACTGAGTATCATCATAATGCTCTACATGAGCATCAATATCATGCTCTAAAGCATCCAACTGATCATCCAAAGTGTGCTCTATGTGAGCATCCATATGATCAAAAAAATCATGCTCTATATAAGTATCATGAGCATCCGAAATATGCTCTACATGTGCATCCATTTGAGCATCTGAATCCTGCCATACATGTGCATCATGAATGTCAATATACCTATGTGTAGGTAGACAAAATGAGACATGACGAGTCTCACATCGCACATAAGGCTGAACTCCCACTGAGACGAGATTGTCTCTCACATGAAGTACCTGCAGTGGATACCTGTGCCCAACCCTGGCACCTCTGACAAGCATAAGCTGTCCCAACTGCAACTGAAAATGATGCTCACCAAGGAATGCATAACATATGCTCTCCTGTAATTGGCTAACTGAAATCAAGCTCATAGGGAATGAAGGCACATAGCGTACATGCCTGAGCATAAGTGATGCTCCACTAGGTAGCATAAGACATACATCTCCTGCACCCTCAATCTCAGATGTCGTACCATCAGGCATGTGCACACATCCACGACTCTCACCTAAGAATCGGCAAAACCACTCACGATGTGGAGTAATATGAAAAGTGGCTAATGCATCAAGCAACCAAGCCATATGTGTGCTATCCAATGAACAAGAGGAATCATGAGATGAACCATAGGAGAAAGTAATATCACCATCACTAGCATAATCAACTGCCATAGACTCTCCTGAAACTACTACCTGACCTGCATCACGTGCATATCTCTGACGTCGTCGTCGCATCCGCCTGAAGCAACATCGTCGAATATGGCCCTCATGACCACAATGCCAACATCGAAGTCGTCGATGTGATCTATATCTCACATGAGTCAATGGACTCGCATACATATCATGTAGTCTCTGCCATAATGCACTACTTGTCTCCTCATACATAACAGACTCATATATAGAATCCACAAGCTGTAATCGGATAGTGGAGCTGGCCAATGCATCCATATCCATCCATACATGATCGGGCATGTCACGAGGCCTCTGTGCATCTCTATGCACATACATGTGTAATCCTGCACGAACCAATGTATGCCACATCTGAGCTTTCCATCTCGGAAAGTCAGTACCATCGAATCGAGAAGATACCATGCTGGCAATCCAAGACTAGCAATGTAACAAGAGACTAGAAACAATACTCTATCCTCAATAGGATCACAACTGCATATCCATATGCATAACTCACATCACAAATGTCTTGATGGAGAAGGAACCATGTGAACCACCTGTCACATAACCATGCATCTACCATGCATATAAAACCATGAGCATAAGCCTGCTCACCAAGTCTCCAAAGTGATCAAGTAGATGTGAAAGAATCCTAGGAAAATTTCGGCAGAGTATCCCCTATAAACTGAGCAATCAAACAAGATAACCAATCTCAAAAGAACAATGAATAATCTGTCACCACCTGTCACTGATATAAACAAAAGATAATGGCAACTACATGTGCCAAAAACTAATGGCAATATACGCCAATACAATGGTGATGCACCTCCCACTCAAGAATGAATCTTGTAAGATGGTCCAACCTATCACAAATAACATGTGACCAAGTCCAAGTGAATGGAGATAGACAATGATCCAAAGCTATCGCACAAGCTTCAAGATCCACTAGAGCTCCTTTCTAGCATAAAAGCCGATGAAATTTCGGCAGCATCTCCTTTGTAAAATGGACTCTAGAACCAAAATAACCATGTGGGAATCACCATCCACATAAGCCAAAAATCACACTGGCAAATATATATCAATCAATGACCAAATGCTAATAATGGTGACAAACAAACGTGTAACTGAGGCTCCAATCTGGATCATGTACCTGCAAAGAAAACAAAAGATACAAGTACCAAACAAGATCCAAAATCAACTCTCATAAAAGTATGTGCAACCGGCAAGTAAATCCATAACCAAGTGGCATAAGCAAGATGTAGACCACAATGCCACTATACATCCATGATCGAACTCATGATGACATAAACCTCAAAAAGAGTATACCACAATGTCATCTTACATGCCAAACATGTAACAAGATCATGCTCTACTCTCATATAGAGGAGCTAACACAATGATCATACATGTACAATGTCTTGAAGCTCTGAAAATAAGAGCTTGCACACCATAAATTCTCTCTCGAAGAAGTTCCAAAGCAAATTCAACCTCCAAGTGGAATTAGGGTTGTTTGGGCAAAACTGTACTGCTCTGTGTTTTGCTGTTTCAGAGGTGATAACCTCTGAATCTGAACTTTTGGTCTTCAGCAAACTTGAAGATCCACTTCTTGGCTACGTAACGACATAAAGAACACCTCAATCGGAGGTGTATAGCTCAAGATATGCTCAAAACAAGAACCTGCTGTCAATTTCACTTTCACTTGCAACAGTACTGCTCTGTATTCTACAATTTCGGCAACCTAAAACTCAGAATCTGGATCTGAGTTCTTCTGCAAAGTTGTAGCTATCTTTCCAAGCTACGAGCAGCAAGTTGAATCATCGCATTCCGAGCTATAGAACTCAAGTTATGACAAAAAAACCGACCTGCTGTCCTACTCAATGTAGATTCGCCTTTTACAATTCTCTGCGTTTTTTGAATTTTCGGCACTTCAAAAGTCCGAACCAGGTTCTGTGCCCTTCTGTGAAGTTATAGCTCTCTGTATTAGCTACGGACAGAACTTTAAAACGCGTCAATCCGAGATTCGTAGCTTGAGTTATGACCGAAATACTAAACAGCTGTTAAGAGATGCCGACCTGCACTTCTGCCTCTTCTCATCTAAGCTTCCATTGAAGCTTCTTGCACACAAGCCTTCAGCATGCTCTGATACCAATGAAGGGCTTTGGTGTGCAGAACAAGAAGAGGAAGGAGGAGATGGAACGAGAGAGAAGAGAGGAAAGACGCGCAGACATGCGTGGGAGCCTCGAAACCCACATAATGATCTCTCTTGAGGCAATGCTCTATATATGATGTATATATATGAATATGGGGGTAAGGTCACATGACCCTTACATCCCCAACAACTCCGAGATTTACATGGTTTTTTAGAATAATTGGGATGGTTGCTATGACACTCATGTGTCCACTAGTGTTTTTTGATTCATGCTTGGTAGCTCATGCATATATTGGTTGAGCAAGAAGCAGCCTACTGTGTCCACTTCTAGTTGTGAGGCTAAGGATAGTTTTCACAACGACTATTGTGTGTGGCTCAGAATCATTAAATTGGATGATTTTAGGGTTTTTCAGTCTTCTACCACCACCATCTTTAGTGATAATGAGAGCACATTGGCATTTGCGAGGAGACCTGTGTTCCATGCTCACACAAAGCACATTGTGCATTATCATTATGTCTAGTAGAGGTTCTCTATTAAAGAGAACAGTTTGGCATATGCACCCACATAGGATAACCTTGCATATCTTTTCACAAAGGCTTTGCCTCAATAAAATTTTGAAGCTTTCTGTGAAGCTTTTGGGCTTACATCCTTTTGTGGATTCAAATCTTTCCACATAGCTTGGCACTTCTTTATACATGAGTGGTAGCTCCTTGTTCATGGAATCACTCCCAAGGGGGATTTGTTGATATATTTGGGTACTGATGTGTATGAACACACTTGGAACACTGAGGAACTTTTTTCCCTCTTTAGGAGTTTTTTCCCTCGAATTGTATATACTCATATAACCTTAATGGGTTACTTATCTTTGAACATTCACTTGGTAATACATTCAATAGTTTGTGTTGTGCTCCAAGCTCCTTCTTCTTCTTCTTTGTGTTGTTTGTGTGCTTTTGCAGACCTCAAACTCCAACAATCTCTATTGATATTGTTGTTGCTATGACTAGTGTTGAGGTGGTTTATTATACTTTGGTGGTGTGTATCTCAAGACATCAATTTCACATGTACATGGGATTATGCCCATTAGAATGTTGAAATATCCTAAACATTTGTGGTACTTGGCCATACGGTACATTAAGTGCTCTTTGGACTATTCCATCTAAAGATTTTTCACTATCATATCTAGAAGCTCTTCCATTAAAGATTTTGTTGAACTATAGGAAGCAAATGCTTCACTCCTTGTATTAGATAGAGAAACCTTGAATTATGTAGCTAAATTATCTTTTAAGTCTATGCACTCTCTATACATTGATTTAAGGTATTGAGCATTTAGGAATATAGAAATCAACTTCTTCTCTAGTGGGCTTTCTTTAAGTAAACATGTCTCTACATATTGCTTAAAGTGGCTTGCTATTGCTTGCACAAATTTGTGATTAAATTGCTTGAATCTATAGATTGAAGAAGTTGAATCATACTTTACACCTTGTTGAGCCTATCAAAGTCATATTGGTCAAAGTCAACAAGGTCAACATCAAAAGGTCAAAGTCAAAGTGATCAAAGTCAACATGATCAAGGTCAAAAGCAAGATGGTCAGGGTCAAAGCATTCAAAGTTCAGTTGTCAAGGTGCACACGTAGTGCACAATCAATTGTTCACAAAAGTTATATTTTGCAAAAAGTTGGATGCAGGTTGCAGAGTGTCTTTCTGTGATTTCTCTAAGGTTCAAAGTGCTTTTAAGTGTTTGGAAGTTTCAGGTGAACCCTCCCTTAGGTACACATTTGAAGAATTGAAAGGCAAAATGTGAAGTCATGCGAAGAGGAAGTGCACGCAAAATTGAAAGTATGGCCCCCCTCCCAAAATTTTATTATTGTCCTAAAGTCACTACATGACAAAACAAGGATTTGTTGGTTGCCCACATTTGGAGAAAATCTTGGGACATTAAAGTGAGCACCGAGATATGCTATCAATTAGGAGTGTGCGTGAACCGACACTCAGCTCAAGGCAAGACATTATTCTTGGTTAGACTAAGCAAGGTGAGCATAGTCTACACTAGGAGAGAGAAAAGCAAGAGACATACAGTGAGTGTGCGACGTAGAGAAGGAAGTGTAGAGTGTGCAAGAAGTGTGACTTAGATGTGTGCAGAGAAGTACTAAGCCATGCAATCAAAGGTCACAAGGTCCCATTGAAGTTGTGTGCGCGTCGACAAAAGGTGTCCATCCCTCCCCCTATTGGAAGCTTGAGTGCAAGGTGTGCACAAGTGCAAGCTCTTGGAGAAGGTGGAGGTCTGGTGTAGAGAAGGCCGTTGACAACAAGAACCTTGGGTATTTTGTAACTTTGTTGATTGTGCACTCTTTGGGATTTCGCACAGAGAGTATTTGGATTCTGTTGTACATCATTATTGTACTTCTCTCTTTATAATCAATCTACAGAAGTTTTTGGTGTCTGTATCCTTCTTCTTACCTTCCTCTTCTCCTACAAACACCCAAGTCCCTTTTTGCACAAGAATCCCCCAACAAAATTTGGCACGCATGGTGGGACCACAAGGAGGCTTGAGCATAGGAGAAGCAGTGTTTGCAAAGTGTAGAAGAGTGCAAGGATACCGACAGTATTGTATTGTCTTAAGAGGTAATCTTTCTTCCATTGGAATAATCTTAACCTAAGAGGAGTATGAATGGCTCATGACCGCAACCCGGTCTCAAAGCTTGAGGGTCCCTTGCAAAGCAACAAGAAGGAAGGTATTCAAAGATCAACCAGTCCATTGTCATCCACATCATGAGTAAAGAATATGGCAACCAAGGTTGATTTGGAAGCTTTACTTTCGAGATTGAATATCAAATTTCCATCCTTCAGAGGATTAGCATAAGAAGACCCAGATGAGCACATTAGGAGATTCTTAGCCTTATGTAAGACAAGGGGTCTGATGGGAAGAGAAGATGCATTTTTTATTCTTTTCCCTGCAACATTAGAAGGGCTAGCAGACAAAAATGGTTTACTCAGTTCACCGACAACCAGTTCACCACATGGGACTTCATCAAGGAAGCATTTAGGACACAGTTCCAACAAGGGAACACAACTGAAAACATTATTGAAGAATTAGAAAATTTAAGACTAGGTCATGGGGAGATCTTCCTAGAATTTGTTACCAGAGCCAAGGCATTAATGGCCAAACTACCTCCCCATGCTTTTTTATCAAGAAGTAACTAGCTAAACCACTTCCCATATCAACACAATGTAAAATAAAGGAGTTAGTTTTACCGACAATAGTAATAGAAGAATTTATCAATACGGCTACAAGATTGGAGCAAATTAGACAGCAGTACGGGGCAAGCTCTTCCAATTTATCATATCCTACAAAACCTGAATACCCAGTAATTTAGTTAAGGAAAGAGGTTGAGAGCTTAAAAAGGAATAAGCCCCACAAAGAGGAGGAGAGTGCAGTAACTCAATTGAGACGAGAAATTTAAGCATTGAAGCTACAAAAGGAAGAGGAAGCCCAAGTAGAAGAGCTGGCTCAACTTTGAGAGGAGTTGCAGGAACTCAAGGGAGGTGGCATCAAAAGTGGACTATGGTGTAACATGTGCAGCAAGCAGGGTCATGTGGTAAGTGAGTGGCCACTTTTAAGTGTAACTTGCTAGCTATGCAGGAAAGCTGGTCATGAGTCCCATGAATGTCACTCGAGAGGGATGCCTGCACAACCTTATATGAGCACAAGGAGTGCTCAACTCTCTACCAATGTAATGGCGGAAGCCCCTATCCAAGGTAACAACTATAACCAATGACCTAGAGGTAATTATGGAAATGGGCCTAGAAGGAGAATTATTTATTTCAGGTTTGGAGAGTGTGGACACTATCAAAGTAAATGTACCTTGCCAAAAAATGCCCCCCTTGCACGCATTGCCCAGATGTCAGATTGCCCGCAAAAAAAACATCTACATCTGGGCCCCATCTCCAAATGATCTCGATAGATAATCAAGGAGCAGTAGAAGAAGCCAATGTTGCACAATCACCATCCACTAGAGTGTTACAATCAGAAGAATCAATTCCATGGTCATGCAGACGAGAAATAAAGGGGAAATTCCAGAAGAACCAAGCCAGGGATCAAGTACTTTTGGAAGTTACATGCACCAGAGGGTACATCAGAGAAAATCAGATATATATGAAGATGCAAAACAAGAGAAAGGAAGTTCAACAAAATGTGAAAAGGTAACACAAAAAGAAGATTTTTCAGAGACTAACGATGTCACTGGGAATGCATACAGCTGAGCCCACAAGGAACTTGAGAAATCAAACAACAAAATTGATCTTATGACATCTAGAGCTTCAAGATTATTCAAGTCAATCAAAACAGAGGTTAGTATTCTTGAGTTGATAAACATGGATGCAAAATTCAGGTATGAAGTACTATAGATTATTGATGAGGCTTCCTCATCCACCTTAGTGGCCAAACTACTGCCTTGGGTCAAGGGAAGGGTATAGAAGAAGCACCTCTCACAGACTATAAGAGTCCAAGACTGACAATAACAATTAAAGGATTAACGTTACAAGGAGTCATTGTGGATGGTGGGTTTTGCATAAATTTGATGCTTGAGCATACCATGGAGAAGCTTGGCCTATGCCCGTCTAGACCAATCCACTTCATCGTCACTTTGGCAAATCAAAGCAAAGTAGGGCCAATGGGGGATCAAAGTTCTAGTGGAAGTACAAGGTAACCTCTTCATTTTGGATTTTGTGATATTAAGACTACCCTAGGTAGAGGGAGGATTTCCCCTTTTGATTGGAAGACCATGGCTGAGGCATGCGAGTGTCGTCCATGACTGGGGTAAAGACACTATGTGGGTACAACAGAAGGGACAAGATCTTAAGCATATATATTTAGAGGAGGGTCCCGGTCACCAAGGGAACACCAACATGATGCAATTAGTTGGCATTTGCATGGAACAAGAAATGGAGGACCGACCGCAATTAGAGTTTGAGGAGGAAGAAGATATTCTAAATTGGCTTCAAGCAAGCAACTCTTCCTCTTGTTTTGGAGTTTTTCTAAATAATTCTTATACAAAAGAAGATTATGAAGAAAATGAGGATAAAGTTCATGTTGATGGATTGGGAGAACCAGTCATAGGCCATAGAAGGGGGAGGAAGACATCCCTCAAATACAATTTGGACGAGGATATGGCAACCACAAGGAAGGAAGTTAATGAAGCTAAAGACAAGGTAAAACATACTAGCGATGAATATTCTTTTCCTATTCAAGAAATCCCTACAGGATGGATGTAGGATAAAGAGGAATACATTGAAATTCAGAACACTCTTGCTTATGAAACGATGCGGGAGATATTATTGGAGGAAAATTGGGTTGAAGATGCACATGTAGATACATTGGTGGATAGAAACCCAATAAAAAAAGTTCAATTAGGCACTCAAGAAAATAATCATCCAGTTTTAGTGGCCACTTGATTGTGGAGCCACCCTGAGCTGCTTGAAAAGGTAAAATCTTTCTTAACACACTATGCAGATGTTTTTGCGTGGCATTATAAAGATTTAGAAGGAGTGCCTGCCAATTATGGAGAGCACAAAATTCCTCTTGTTGATGGAGCTAAATGAGTAAGAGGAAAGAGTTACAGACTTAACCCAAAATATGCTGAAGCTGCTTATTTGGAAATACAGAAGATGGAGGATGCAGGAATCATCATTCCTGTGGAACACTCAGAATGGCTTTCACCAATGGTTATAGTGCCAAAGAAGAATACCAACAAAATAAAAATTTGTGTTGACTTTAGAGAACTCAACAAGGTAACCATTCCATATGGATTCCCCATGCCTTTTGTAGACTAGGTCATTGAGGAAGTGGTTGGACACACATTATACATCTTCATGGATGGCTTTAGTGGATACAATCAACTATCCATCCATCCAGATGATCTGGAAAAGACCACTTTTATCACACCATGGGGCATGTATGTATACATAAAAATACCATTTGGACTTATAAATGCTCTGGCTACCTTTAATAGAACTCTCAACCTCATTTTTGGACCCTTATTGCTGGAAACACCTAAAATTTTCATGGATGACTTTTCTTCATTTTCAGGCACTCACAAGGAGACCCCTTTGGATTGCTTGGATAATCACTTGAGACAACTACATAATGTTTTTAAAAGATGCAGGGAGACTAAACTAAAGTTGAACACAAATAAATGTCATTTCCTCGTGAGAGAAGGAACTCTCTTGGGACATGTGGTATCTGCTAAAGGTATGGCTTCGGACCCAGATAAAATTATTTCTATACTAAAGGTACCTAAACCAAAATATCCTAAAGAGATTCAAAGCTTCTTGGGGCATATTGGATACCACAGAAGATTTATCAAAATGTATGCAGAGATAGCTAGACCACTAGCTAGACTTATAGGTAAAAAAGTTCCATTTAAGTGGGAAGAAGAAGAAGAAAATGCTTATCATATATTAAGGTCCAAATTCGTGGCTGCACCAATTCTTATCACACCGAATTGGTCAAAACTTTTTCATGTACATGTAGATGCTAGTGCATATGCAGTGGGTGCAGTTTTGACTCAACATAGTGAGGAATACAAACTTGACAGACCTTCACTATGCCAGTCAAATTTTGACAAAGGCTGGAAAAAATTATAGCACCACAGAAAGGGAGGCCCCAACAATAGTTTTCATTGTACAAAAGTTTCATCATTACTTGCTAGGAGTGAATTTTGTTATCATAATTAATCATCAATTGCTAAGATATTTATTGAATAAGTCACAAGCAACTGGTAGGGTATGGAGGTGGCTACTTTTGTTCTAGGAATTTGATTTTTCTGTAATCCATAGACCAGGTAGACAAAATGTCATGGCAGACCACCTATCTAGGATTAACTCTATGGATCAAGCAATTGGAGTAAATGATGATTTTCCATATGCTAATTTGTTCCCTGTACGAGCACAAAGTTGGTATGATGACATCAAGATTTTTCTTAAAACTAGATTGTATCTAGAGAAGGCAAGTGTTGTGCAAAGAAAGAGGCTGCTAATCAAAAGCAAACCTTTTACCTTCATTGAGGGAAAATTATATAGATAGAGAAAGGACAACATGTTTAGAAAGTGCATGGAAGAAGAAGAAGTCTGAGAAGTCCTTAAATCGGCATGTGAAGGAGAAGGTGGTGGGCACCTTCCAGAACACATATTGAGCCAGAGAATCCTTGATGCTGGCTTATGGTGGCCTACATTATTCAAAGATGCAGAAGAATGGGGAAAAGCATGTGATTTCTATCAGAGGTGTGGACCCAAGCCAACAAAGCAGAGGCACAACCCCTTGGTTATTTCCACTTCTTGGCAACCATTTGAGAAGTGGGGTCTAGATTTTGTAGGGCCCATCTACCCGGCATTGGTTCTAAAGAGAGAAAAGTATCTATTGATCACCACTGACTATGCAACAAAGTGGGTTGAAGCTATTGCCTTCCCTGATTGCACAACACAAGCAGTGGCTGATTTCCTTTATAGTAACATCATTTGTAGATTTGGATGTCCTCTTGAAATTTGTACAGACCAAGGTATGGACTGGCATAATCCACCAATAAGGTATTAATTCACATGTTAAGGAAGGAATGTATGTTAGAGCCCACTTCCTAGGGCATAGCTTATCAAGGTGCCCTATTAGCGTACAAATTAGCTTACCTGCTACAGGATACTCTCCATTCCGATTGGTTTATGGGATATTGCCTACTGAACCATTTGAATTTCTACATGAGTCACTAAAACTAGCATTCATGCAAGGAAAGAAAGACTGTAGTGTCTCTCATAGGCTTGAAGCACTGCACAAAGTGGAAGAGATACGTTTATATGATGCACAACAATTGCAAGAGACTCAAATGAAGAGGAGGGAGGCACATGATTGGATTCTTTGGAACAATAACTTACAAACAGATATGTTATTTCTTCTCCATAAACCTCAAATCCACACACAAGTAAGGGGAAAATGGCGTCCACATTGGGAAGGACCTTATAGAATTAAGATGATGTTGAGTTGGAGTGCAGTGGAGTTAGAGACTTCGAAAGGAGAGGTACTACCACTAGTCAATATATGCAGGCTCAAGGCCTATCATCAGCACAAGTGAAAATTTCTGGATCACCTGGAATTTGCAAAATCTATTCAACACGCGTGGTTTAGCGGATGTGCCTTGTACTCCTAGGCAGATGGCCAGGATTCAAGTCCCACCTAGGGCTGGATGCCTCAAAGTTCTCCAAGATGGGTGCCTCTACCTTACGAGGTCGGGTGTGTGTGTCTTTCCAATTCATTGTACTCTCAAAAAAAAAGAAATCTATCCAGGTTGTACATAGCCTTCTCATACCATATTTTTTGCTTAAGTGTTGGTAGTTTTTATCCATTTTCATGCTTTTTCCCTGAGTTTTTATGCAACCTAGAATCCATTTCATAGCCCTTGGCATAAACAAATTTTTAGGAAAATTTTGGAATTTTAAAAGCTTTTTATAATTTTATTTAGAATTGTTTATCTTTTTCCAATGTCATTTTTCTTAATAAAATGGAGGAAAAAAAGCGGCTCTATGTGGTTTTGAGTGGGATAAGTTGCCTAGATATTTAGGGAATTTTTAAGTTGCCTAGATAAGTTGCCTAGATATGAGGAAAAAGAAGCTCTTTTTTTTGGATTTTTAATGGATTTTTTTGGTATTAAAAAAAAAGACCCTTGGCGGTTGATTTTCTTTTTTTTCTATTTATTATAAAAAAATCTCTCACTCCTCTCTCTAAAAAATCCCCCCCATCCCCCCAATGCGCTCTACCCTGCCTTCAACTTCTTGGCTATAGCCTTTGCCATTTCATCAATCATGGAGGAAATTGATTTCACACTCGGACTAGACTTTGTTGGTGATAATACTTGAATAGAGTTACCAAAGTCATCCTCAACATGGATGCACTTTTGAAAACAATCCTCCAAAGTGGTGGGATTCATTAAGTAGGCCGCAATTCTCATTAAGTAGGCTGCAGTTCTCAACAGAGAACTCTTTAATCCATCAAGAAAATGAACAATTAATTTAACTTTTGATGGTAGATCCCCTAAAGTGGGCCACTCTACTTATTGATTATAGTGACAAAAAGCTAATATGAAGTCCTCATTAGCTTCTTGTTTGAAGCTCATTATCATTGTTGAGGTGTCATGTCTTACCCTTGTCTTAGCAAATTCAGTTATGAATGCCTTTAGGAGTCGATCAATATTTCAGAAATTGTGTATGCATAGTGGTTGGAACTATGCTAATGCAATTCCTTTCAAGGTGATTTTAAAGGATTCATATTGAGTGAAGAAATCATACACTTTTTTTGACTGAAACACTTCCATGAACTCAAACTTGTGTGCTCTCAAGGATCACCTTGCCCTTAATAGTACTTTTGCATACACGTGGCCACTTGGTAAGGTCTAAGCCTTCTACCAAAATATGTTTTTACAATCTATACTTGTGGCATCTAGGGTTTTTGTACCATGCCTTAAGAAATGGATGGCACATTAGGCACTAGTTTACCTATTGGATTTAACGGATATGGCATTTGAGGTGGCCACTATGGGTATGTGGGGAGAATAGTAGGTTTTTGGGATTGACATTGTTAATGGAATTGTCCCAAAAAATTCAGTAAGCATAGATTGACATGTGGAAGTTGTGTTTAAGGGTAAAAATGTGATGATTGTCAATGGAGTCGAGACTACCATTGTCTCAACTACTAAAATAGGGGTAGTCTGCATCATCAGAGTGGTATTGACACATGACATACTTGAAGTAATTGCTATAATGGTGACTAAAGGGTTGGTTGGAGATAAAAGAAGTTGTTGGCGCATGTGATAGTATTCCCTCTAGGGGCAAGATCAAGTGAAGAGAAGAAATTGTGCTGCGAGGTAATATGTTTGGTCGCCCCACTGTCAAAGTACCAAACATCTGAGTCTACTGCAGACATGCACTGCTCATGAAAGGATGGGTCAAAATTGCAAACAGTAGTAAATGCCCATTCTTCTTCCTGCACAAGATTAGCAGACTCTATTTTTGGTGTAGAGGCCTCTGCAACAACCATTCCAGCCTCTTTCTTCTATGCCTCTTTAGTAGCCAATTTTGGACAGTTCTTTATGATATGATCATTTCCTTTACAGTACTTGCAAAACCGTTTCTACTTTTTTGATTTCTTTTCATCTTTGTCTTCCCTCTTCGATTGTGCAGAATTATCAGATTTTTGGGTACTAATTGAAGAGCTCCATTTTCCTTTGCCCTTTTGACTAGCCAGTAAAGCTTGATCTGCAACACACATAATGGACCTGTTCTGCCTAGACTAATCTTCCTGCAATAGAACAGAGACTAACTCCTCAAATGACAAGGCATTTGGATTGCCTTTCATCATCAACCGAAGAGTAGAAGCAAAACTCTGATATGAATCAGGAAGACGATTTAGAACGGTCTCCACAAGTGAGCTATCTGGTATAACCTCATTAGTAGAAATCAATTGTTCCTTCAAGTCTTTGATCTTTGTTAGAAAAGTGTCCATAGAATCACCTTCATTCATGTGTTGACTCTCCAACTATTTTCGGAGATAAGAAACACAAGCCTTATTCCTAGCTTGGTACAATGTGGTAAGTGTATCCCAAGCATCCTTAGTTGTTCTACAAGAGCCAATGTGAGGAATAATGGCACGTTTGATAGACAAAGCTATCAATGCATGTGCTTGGGCATCTCTGCCATCCCAACGAATTTGCTATGTAGTAGGTACAACAAAAACTAGAGCACTAACAGGAATATGCAGACTACCATAATCTTTGACACCTTCTGCATCAGCTTCAGTACCTGCAGTTGTAACAGTTGCAGGTGTGATAGGACGTTTTTCAACACCCTGCACAATGTTCCACAATCCTCTTGCAACCAATACATGTTGCATCATATAAGCCCACAACGGGTAGTTGGTACCATCGAACTTATCCTCAACAGCCAACATACGGAACACATCACTGCTTTCAACCATTGATCGGTGACTAAAATACCTTGATGCAGAAAATTGACTGTATCTCAAAAAGTTGAACAGAACTGCCTAGACGAATTCTAGTAAACCTGTAGCAGACTTCGAGACGCTTATATTGGTGAACCAAAACTAGTATATACCTTTGGCACAAAAAGATGAAATAGCCTACACAAGCATTGCGATAGCACGTTTGGAGGTCGAAACGAGCTCAGATCGTAATTTTGGCACAACAAAGCAAAGCTATTTTGATCTCGAAGACACATTGAGCTGAGTATGCTCACCAAAATTTGTGCGATTCTGAGACTGCAACCGAACAGGTGTTGACGATGCCCTATATGAAACAGTGACCTGCTCTGATACCAATTGTTGGAGTTAGACGTCTGCGAAAGCACGTGAACAACACAAGGAAGGAGAAGAAGCTTGGAGCATAGCACACAATACTGAATGTATTACTAGAGAATGTACAAAGATAAGTAGCCCATTAGGGCAATAGGCATATATACAAAGGGTGGGGAACCTCCTAAAGAGGGTAAAAAGTGCCCTGGCGGTCATAGTGTGTTCACACACATCATTACCTAAATATATCAACATCCATGGAACTTGATCAAACCATTACTTCAATGGCACTTTTTGAATGACTTGATGTCTAATAACTCATTCTCCTATTTGAAACTATAGCACTCTCAACAGCCAAGATCCTATTATGTGGTGATGTCTTGGTTCCTAGTAATCTTATTGATCTAAGAATCACAATATGCACTCTTAAGCAAGCAACCAAGCAAATTGTGCATTGTAATGATTTTTTCATCTCTTAGTTGAAATTTGAAAATAAGATTTGTACCTGGATAAAAAAATTCCTTACTTTGCCCTTTGTGTATTCCTCCTCAATATGAATAAACAATCAAATGCACACTTGCAAATAATAACACCATATTTTATATACAAGCTTGCCAACTAGCTATAGAGCTCAAAAAATGGATTTTTGATGAAAAAGTAATGCTATTTCAGGCTCTTGGGAATCAAAACAAGTATAAAGGATCTTTTAGAGATTATTGCAAAGACACAATTTTAGGTCCCAAGCCTTATGTGATTTAAGAACTCAAAAACCACTCCAAAAACACCAAAATCTAGCATGCAATTGCCCTAGGAGCTAAAAACACCATTGGCTTGCAATTAGCACTTTTTAGTGGATTTGGAGGATTTCTACACTTGATTATAATTCCCTAAGGTGTGTAGAGGCTTTGTAGCTAGTGTTTGCTTGATTTTAAGCTCAATTGCTCCAAAATGATTGCTCTAATTTGCCTCATATTAGAACAATTATCTGCATGTAAAATGCCACATGCTATTAATAAAGCTTCACAAAGCCCCTTCATCTATCAAGAGGCCTAAATGCATGCAAACATCACTTTTTTCCATCAGGTGATTACCCTAGGATTAGAGAAATTGTTTGTGTGCAATGAGTTTCCAAGTTTTTTTAATGGTTTTTCTTGTGCAAAAGGCTATTAATAAGTAGCATGAACTTCCTTAGACAATAACAAGGCCAATAAGATAAAAAAATCCACTTTTCTAGCAAGCAATTACTCTATCACTGGTTGGAAAACAAGATTTTTCTTTTTCAAAGAGTAGGATGAGAGTTGTATGAGCGTAAGCAATTGGAAAGGTATGTTTTGGCTCAAAAATCACTCAATTCCAACACCCAATCACCCTACATGCTAGAGCATCATTTCTGTGCAATGCTACCTTTTTGTCACCAAACTTTCCAAAACTATTCACTTAAGGCTTGTTCAACCATGAAGGGTTCAAAAGTTTAGTTTGACCTTGGAAAATCCCCAAATGCAATCATCTTATTGCTTTCCTAGAGTAATTAGAGATATGTAAAAAAAGTGATTTTTTGCAATCTTTCCATTTATTCAGGTTTTTGCTAGGTCATACAATATTGTGGGAAGTTTTCAGGCCCAAATTCCTTGAATTGAGTGATAAATCCTCTAAGCGAGTTCCCTAATAGTTAGAGCAATTGGATGTGTTTGGATTTTCATGCTAAACTTTAATTTCTTGACTCTAACGTTTAGTATTAATCTTATTAACTCTCGCGCTATATGTTGCTCAAGAAAGAATACTAGAAAAACTCACTTTTAGATCCTAATCCTCCAAACGAATGTATGTTTTGCATCTTGTTTTGCAACTTTCTAGCTCCTCTTTAGTTTGGAACTATTCCTTGTAGTGATGGAAACACACACTCCAATTTCTAGCAAAAAACTTGCCAATCGGTTGCAGTAACTTGAGTTTTCTTGGCCCTTTTTGTGCCAAAATTTATGTGTCGTCTTGGTTCTTATTGGGAAACTTAGATCTAAGGTTATTTTTCAAAATTTGCCACTTTGCATGGAGTTGATTGCTCTACATAGTGCCTTCTTCTCATGTGGGTGTGCAATCTCGTTCAAATGCAACTTTTTCACTTCTCCCTCTTTGCATACGGGTGATTGCTTTGTTGCTCATCTCCTTTGCTACTTGAAAGAATCTCTATTCGTGCACTTTTAGCTCACTTTTTACCCTTGCAAGCTTCCCCAACTCAAGAGCTACTATTCTAGCCCTTGAATTTGTGCAAAAATGGAGGAAAAGTGAAAGAACGAGTGTGCAAATGGAAAAAAAAGTGAAGAAGAAAGAGGTGGAAACTAATCTTTAATGGAGAATTCAAAAAATCCTAACCCTTAGAATTGTTTTTCACTATTCCTAACTAACTACCTACCTAGTTAGCTTTTTAAAGCCATGATGATGAAGGAGAAGTACCTAGACACATGTGAAAAAGAACTAGAAGCACATACCTCATGTGGAAGCTTTCCATCACATGCATTTGACAAGAACTCTCCCCAACAATGGTGCCAAAACTATAAATGCCACATCATCATAGACCAAAGCACACACGATAAAGAAGAATTTTGAATCCTTGGAAAAGAGCAAATTTTCTCATAACACTTGGAATACTTTTCGCAAGTGTTCCAAGTGTTCCACTTAATCTATTGTAGATCAAAATATCATCCAAGAAATCTACAATGAACTCAAAACTTTAAGTCTTCATGGATCCGTTCAAATCAAGTTCAATCTTTATGAGAGATAACCAAACTCTAGTGTGGTATCAAACATCAGTGTCTCAAGCCACAAAATCTTTTCATCTATTAATGATGTTTATTTTTCACTAAAAAACATTAATGCTTCAAATGTCTTAAGTTAATCATTTTCTAAATCTCCTAAGAATCATTTATGCTAGAATGCATAAGTTTGACTCAAGAGATTGATTCACTTAGTTGTATTTTTAATTGAGTGATTTATCCTAATTAACTTAGTCTAACTTACCTTGTTTGAAAGGGTCTTTCAAAGTTTTTTTCTCTTCAAAAATCAATGTAGCATGTTTTATAAAGAACTTTACAAAATCTTTTACTTTGAGTTCTCATAGTACACCATACTTCTCTTACTTAAATCCATAAGGACTTACTTCGTTCTTTAGTATCTTCCTTCTTTTTGGGTTTTGAAGTGACTTCGTGTCGTATGCTTGACCACTCATATACTTCAATTTCCATTGGAACTCAATTTCAATTAGTATGCTTGACCACTCATATACTTGGTATCAATTTCCATTGGAACTTTGTCTCACTTCAAGTAATGAGACCAAGTCTAAAAGTTACATACCATCATTCCTACATTAATGTGAACATTAAGTATAGTGACCCATACTACCATACTTTATATCCAACATTGATGTATGGATGATATTTATCTTAAATTCTAAAGTACCTTTTACTCAAATCATTTTTACACAAATTGAAGTCAATGAATTATTTCTATGTGTTCTATCTTGGTTAGGTTTATAGGGCTTCCATCACAAGATCATTTTATTATCTTATATTTTTTAACTATCTCATGCTTGTCTTGGAAGCTTGAAAACTTTTGATGGGATAAGCATCCATCCATATTCCAAGTGCCTTGAATTATATTTAAGATCGAGTTAATTCTTACTCAACTGAATTGTAGTGATAAGAGATCATTCTTGTTTTTAGATTCCTTTCTATCAAAGGCTTAAATAGTTACCTTAGAGCTTTCTTGGAATCTCTTTTATACTTGTCTAAGCATTTGCTAATGCTTTTGGATTTCTTCTGAAATCCTTTAAGGATGAGTGAATACAAGTTTCACCTTCCATAGACTTAATTACGTTTGCCATAGTTGTAGATTGCATACTCGAAATTCAAACTTTTGCCTTCCATTCTTACTTCCCTATAGAGAAGTATAAGCTTTGCATGCTCTATTCAATCTTGTGGTTGCAACCACGTTTTCAAAATCTCCTATGATCTTGATGGGATCCCACTTTTTAATAACTTTAGTATGTCGTGAAGTTGTACATGAGCAATTCCTTCTTTGCTTAGCCCTCAGCCATGATTCAAAACTCATGGAATGAATTGTACAAGATTTTGATAATTTTTGGTATTTTCTGTTAGATATGCTCAATAATCCACCCTCAAGTGACCACAAATGATCCATGGTGCTCTAAGTTGTAAGGCCCCTATTATAAGGAGAAGCCATTGTAAGAGCTTGGACATTTATGGAACCCTAACTTCTAAGTTAGATGAGGTCTATGTGTGACTGTTGATGGTTATAGATGATCTATGTGAGCCTAACCATTAGGTTAGGTAGGGCATAAACTTTCGGGCCATTTGGTTGCCATTCAAGGTGAAAATAAAGGCCCTCTGGCATCACATGGTTTCCCCATAGAACCTTAATGGGGGGGAATGTAGAGGGGGACTTGCGCCCTTCTGCGAGATCTGGGGGGGCTATCCCCCCGGCTCATAGGGCCAAGACGGTAGGACTTCTAGTCGTGGAGATATTGTCAGACTATATATTTTACCGACTATTTTGTATCTCCATACTACATTTATGTATATCGAATCACCTTGTAAAAGCTATATAAGCATGGCCCAAGTTGAGCTTTAATAGCATTGCACACTAGTAAGCCCTTCATCTAGAGTCTATTTAGATCACCATCTAAGATCCACGTTGGGAGTGTCTGGGTGGATAACACCATCATTGTAACTGCATTATGCTCAACAATTTGAGAATTTGAGTTCTCTACCTCTCAGTCTGCATCTATCTTTGTTTGCATTTTTCTCCCAACTTTGTCTACTAGTCTATTCCACTGTGCTGTTATTTTCTTACATGGTATCAGAGCTCAGGAGGCTCTGAGTGGGGTAGAAACAAAAACGTAGAGGTTGCAGAGGTCTCAATGGCAGAAGAGAGAAGATGTCAAGCGGTGCATCATCATCTACGCCTGGGAATCAAGGTGGTTCATCAACAAGAGTAGATGGCGCACAAGCAGGAGCAACAATGATGTCAGTCATCCCAACATTGCAGATACAACCACTAGCCTTCATGGAAGGTAAACTTGATGGTACAAATTACACCCTGTGGAAGTTTAAAATTACTTCTATTCTTGATTCATATGAGCCTTCTATATTAAATTAGTTGGAAGTCTCATCTACTTGTGCAATAGGAGACTAGATATCTCTTATTCTATTGGAGTAGTGAGTAGGTTCTCTAATAAGCCTTGCCAAACTCATTGGAAGGCAAGCATGCAGATACTCAGGTATGCGAAAGGAACCACTGATTATGGTATTATTTATGAAGAAGGATCATCTTTGGTCAGATATTGTGAGTCAGATTGGGAAGGAGATATTGATAGCAGAAAATCAATTTTTGGGTATTGCTTTTCCTTGGGATCAGGGATCTTCTCTTGGATCAATAAGAAGCAACCAACAGTAGCGTTATCTTCCACTAAAGCTGAGTACAAAGCTGCATGTGTTGCAGCATGTGAAGCAGTATGGTTGAGGAGGATTCTATGGCACATAGGAATACAAGGTCAGGAGGCTACAGAGTTGAAGTGTGATCACCAAAGTCGTATGGGGATCTCCAAGGATCGTGTGTTCCATGCACGTACCAAGCACATAGAAATTCAGTATCACTATGTGCATGAGCTGATTGAGGACAGGGTCATGGAGATAAGCTAGGAGTCCAACTGAAGAATATGGAGTAGACATCTTCAGTAAGGCTCTTGGGAGAGAGCAACTTCTTTGACACTTTCCAAAGCTTGGGATTGGACCAAGGAGGTAGTTCACCATAGGGTGGACATTGAGGGGGGTGTTAGATATGCTCAATAATCCACCCTCAAGTGACCACAAATGATCCATGGTGCTCTAAGTTGTAAGGCTCCCATTATGAGGAGAAGCCACTATGAGAGCCCGAACATTTGTGGAACCCTAACTTCTAAGTTAGATGAGGTCTATGTGTGACCGTTGATGGTTATAGATGATCTATGTGAGCCTAGCCATTAGGTTAGGTAGGGCATAAGCTTTCGGGCCATTAGGTTGCCATTCAAGGTGAAAAAAAAGTCCTTGTGATGTCGCACAGTTTCCCCATAGAACCTAAATGGGGGGAGTGCAAATAGGGGCTTGCCCCCTTTTGCGGGGTCTAGGGGGCCTATCCCCTCGGCCCGTAGGGTGAGATGGTAGGACTTCTAATCATGGAGATAGTGTCAGACTGTATATTTTACTGACTATTTTGTATCTCCTTACTGCATTTATCTATACTGAACCGCCTTGTAAAATCTATATAAGCACGACCAAGGTTGAGCTTTACATAGCATTGCACACTAGGAATCCCTTCATCTAGAATATGTCTAGATCACCATCTAAGCTCCACATTGGGAGTGCATGGGTGGAGAGCACCATCATTGTAACTGCATTATGTTGGGCAATTTGAGAATTTGAGTTCTCTACCTCTCAGTCTGCATCTATCTTTGTCTGCGTTTTTCTCGCAACCTTGTCTACTGGTCTATTCCGTTGTGTTGTTATTTTCTTACACTTTCTTCCCACCTTTGAAGAGTTTTTCCTCAAAAACGTACATGTGGGTACAACAAAATGCCTTAGTTATAATTAAAACTTGAAAATAATTACTCTTAAGGATTGGCTTTTTAATGATTCCTTTGTTTAGATTTGCTCTAAAATACCATTTTTATGCCATATGATAATAGGACTAGTTCTTTGTCTAAACTTAGATATTATCCTTTGACATAATCATATATTTGAACTCTAAAGAATAATTGATTTGCGAATCTAATTGTTCATCTAACGAAAATGGCAACACTTCTTACCATTTGAAAAATAGTCCTCTTACTTATAGGACATAGGTAAACGGTGTCCAGGGTATCAAACAAACCTCTAATGTATCTCTTTTTAGACTTCTTTGAGGAGAGGAATTGATAGTTCAAAAATATGATTTCGTTATCATCCTTTCAATCATCAATTGAAAGAATCTTAAGATATATCATATGATTATTCATAACTTCTTTGAGGAGAGGAATTGATAGTTCAAAAATATGATTTCGTTATCATCCTTTCAATCATCAATTGAAAGAATCTTAAGATATATCATATGATTATTCATAGTGTATTCATTCAAGCATAATGCAAATTCTCTTCTTCTCTATGTCCTCTTCTTTATATCTTGATAATAGTCACTCTAAGTTACCACCATTGCATCATAGTTTAAGGAGAGGAAAAAATTTTACCTATCACTTAAGGCGTTGGCCTTGTTGATCAGCCATGCCATGGTTTTTTGTGGAATTTAGAATTCCATAGGAGGGAAGTAGAACTTATTTGGCTTTTATAATAATCCAACAATATAGGAATTGAGTGGTAGTTTAGTATGGCCAATTAGCTCTACTACCATTATTCCTATATTCTTAGGAAGTTCTAACCAAATTTAAGCTTGAATAAATCAAATCTCCCACAAGCACATGTAATACATGCATACTTACTGTATGCCAAAAGATTCACATCTTCACTCGAATAGGTGTAGCATGCATAAGGTTCATAAACTGAACCCCTCCTTAAAGCATGTAAAAGTTCCAATTTGGAGCTTCGTTTTTCCATTGGATGGTGCATGATTTCCATACATCTTTTTTGCTTAAGCCATTTAGATGAATTTGATACATAAATCCAAATCATTTCCATAACCAAACATATACATAGACTAAAAAATTAGACCATGAATGGCTATGCATTTATTTCCAAATTCATGTATATGCATTACATGTTCTATGATTTGCAAATAAAAGGAGTCAGTATAAATAAATAATTCAAAAATCATGCTTTGTCCATCCCTTGATTTCAATTGAGTGCTACATGGTAATGATATCAGCTTGGACCATCCCACCTCTTTAGTTGTTGGATTCCTTCTTGGGCATTTCTATACATGTAATATCAATAGCTTCATATCCCCTCAAGGAAATAATGCATGGCATGAAAAGGAGCATTAAAACCATTTCTTAAAGGAATGCACGTACATTCTTTCTCTTTTCAATCATGGATGCATTAAGGTTACCTATTCAAAGTTTCAAATTCTTTACATGTGGATGTGGACATATCCACAATTGAAGTACTATCTTAAAACTCAATTATATATATATATATATATATATATATATATATATATATATATATATATATATATATATATATATATATATATATATATATATATATATATATATATATATATATATATATATATATGCATAGATAATGAAAACTTAGGGAAAACAATATGGAAATCAAACATAACTTAACAAAATATTTAGGCTTATACAAATTTACATCCATCCTTTGTCCACCGAGAAGAGCTATCCTTCATCTTCATGTTGGAACTATTGTTCCATAATGGTCAACAAATGCTTGGGGTTATCCTTCTTTTTTCCTCTTCCTCACCCTCATTTCTTCTTGGAATTCATGAAAAAGAAGTAATAGTGATGACATTGGGCTCTCAAGTCCTTCAATGTATGTTCTACATTGAGTGGGTATGAATTCCCAAAAAGGATTGAATGGTTTCTCTCCAACTAATGTTGGGGAAAAAGTTCTTGACCATTTTCTAAAGAGGTTGGAACTACTGTACATGGGTGAGGAAAAAAACTCCATTCCCTTTCCAAATTGATAAAGGGAGTATGTAGATGCTTTGTTTCTCAATAAGCAGAGAGAGAAAGAAGCTTAAGGATAATTCTTGGGCACCTTATACATAAGAAAATACAGAATGTGAGTTCGAGAAGACGGACTTGAAGTAGATGTGGTTGCAAACCTCCTCTCGGAGATGTACGTAAATCCTACGTATGATAAGTTTGCCACTGGGGAATTTTATAAGAAACATTTGGGAGTGTTTATATTCTCAACAAGAAAAGAGGCAAGGGACCTTGATGGGGACTCCATCCCGATTTTTTGGTTTCTATGTCAATATTTAAAAAGAAGCAAGGGACCTTGATGGGGACTCCATTTCACAAAGAAAAACTAGATGAGCAAGCATTTTACACCAAAAAAGAAAAAAAAGGTAGATGTTTCATTAGTATATTCAGAGTCCTTATACACTCTATTTGCTATCAAAGGTATGTTATCTTTAACTTGAAAACAAGATGATTGAATAATACACACACAAGAGTAAGCAACCTGTTTTTTCTTTATTTAGTGTAGGATCTCAGTAAGAGATGCTTCAATAAATACCAAAGCACAATTTATTCATACTGATATTAATGTACATGAAAAAAGGTGTTTACTCTATGCTTCGTAGGCGAGTTGTTTGGGCACTCATCTCTTGAGGCGAAGGTTGTATGTTCAATTCTTGTGAGTTGTAGGACATGTTTGGTTAGTGTGGCTAGTCTATCCTTATAATGTCTTTGGGCCATTGAAACTAGATCCTTTGAGAAACCCTATCCTTGTGATTCTTTGGCAATCTAACCCCTAGTTTGTGGAATATGAAGGGTCCCATGGGTACTATGCCCTTCACTTGTAAAATTTTTCTTTCAATGTATTCAAAACCGAGAAGATTAGGAGTTGGGGGGAGGAAGGAGATAAGGAAGAGAGCTCACACACACACACACACACTCACAATCAAAGAGAATCACACACACAGATCGAAGCAAGGAAGAATGATCTTCTTCTTCTTCTATTACATAAAAGGAATGTACAAGAATGACCTAAAAACAACAATACAACCAGTGCCATATATAAAGAAAAGTACATAAGGAAAATCCTAATGTTTGTGAGTGAGTGAGCTGGCAAAAACAAATGTGCCATCACTCTCGATAGATAAACCTAGTAAAGCTCAATGAAGTGTCCCTGACATATCTCAACACATGTTGAGCTTGATATCTCAACACTCCCCCTCAAGCTCAACATCATGTCCTCTAATCCAAGCATTTTTTGAAACGTCTTTAGCTTCTTTGCTCCAAGTGCTTTAGTGATAATATCAGCAACCTGCTCATCTGTTCTCACATAAACAAGATCAATATCACCTGCTAATACCTTCTCTCTAATAAAGTGATAATGTACCTCAATATGCTTTGTTCTAGCATGAAAAAGAGGGTTCCATGCTAACTGTACGCTCCTAAGATTATCATAATAGATGGTGATAGGCTTTTGCACTTCCACACCTAAATATACAAGTAGCATTTCTAACCACGATGCTTCACATGTTGTGATTGTAGCACCTCTATACTCAGCCTCTGTACTCGATAAAGCAATAGTGGATTGCTTCTTACTGCTCCACATAATAACTGCACTCCCAAGTGAGAATAGAAAGCCACTAGTAGATCTTCTATTTGGAATGCTACCAACCCAATCTGCATCAATGTATCCATGAACCTGCAAATCTACACCAACTTCATAAAACAATGCATAATCCAAAGTAGCGCACACATAACATAGAGTGTGCCTCGTAGCATCTAAATGTGGCTTCTTGGGAACCTGCATAAATTGAATTTCAAGTCCAACAGTGTAGCTTAGATCAGGCCTTGTAATTGTGAGATATATCAAACTTCCCACAATTTTCCTGCACATAGTAGCATTTTCCAATGCTTCACTTGATGTAGTATCCAACTTCAAATTTTGATATAATGGCATAGAAAATGGCTTACAATCAGCCATACCATACTTTTGCAGCATGCTAAAGGCATATTGCCTTTGTGACATCCATATACTTGATTCTTTATGTATAAACTCAATGCCCAAGAAATAGGGCAGCACACTAAGATCCTTCATGTCAAATTCCTACATAAGGAGTTGCTTTACCTCTTTAATGCTTTCTTCATTATCACCACCTACAATCAAGTCATCAACAAAAATAGCCACAATTGTGATGCCATCATCACACTTCCTTGCATATAGTGAATGACCTGCATCACACATACAAAACCCAATGGTGGTTAAGTAGTCAGCAATCCTTGCATGCCAAGCACGAGGGGCTTGCTTAAGTCCATAAAAAGCCTTTTGCAACCTACAAACATATTCTAGGTGCTTTGAATCTTCATGTCCTTATGGCTGGTTCATGTATACTTCTTCCTGTAACTCACCGTGTAGGAAAGCATTTGTCACATCCATCTGATGCAAAGTCCATCCTTTTGTTGTCGCTACTACAAGTGTTTTGATAGTAGACATTTCAGCTACATGGCTAAACATTTTCTCATAATCAATGTCATATGTTTGTGCATATCCTTTTGCTACCCATCGTGCTTTATACCTACTTATGCTATCATCAGCATTGTGCTTTACTTTGTAAACCCACTTGCAACCTATGGGTTTCTTTCCTTGTGGCAATGGAACCAACTTCCATGTATTATTTCCATAAAGTGCATCCATCTCCTCATCCGTAGCTTTTTTCCAATCTGCATTTCCAATTGCATCTTCAAAATAAGAAGGTTCAACATTTTGTATTACCTTTGTCATGTAGGCACAATGATGAGCCATATAACTGTCATATGTCAATCGCTGCACTAAATTCCGCATCCTTCCAAATATTCTTGGCCTTGGATCACTTCTCGTTGTATCATCTGCATGTGCCTTTCTAACACCTAGAGTCTTCACAGAGGGCAATCCAAGTTCCTCATCAAGGCTCTTTTCTGAACTACTTGAATCTCCATCAATGTCTTTAAAACCTATAAATGTTTTACTACCGGCAAAAAGGTTTTCTTTACCTTTCTTTGATGTAGTTGATGAATTTGCTGAACTGAAATTCCCATGCAGACTTCCACTCCATGGATTTGAGTTGGAACTATTGCTTGGTGACGCATCTGGTCCACTCAAAAATTGAGATTCTACACGTGATTTTTCAGCATTTTCTTTGTCATTTGGTTCAAGATCAAGTATGTCTTTGACATCTGCTTAGAAGCTTGACATTTCATCAAACACCACATCTCTTCTAACCTTCACCTATCGTGTGAGTGGGTTATAGCATTTATATCCCTTTTGCTCAAGGGAGTATCCAATGAAGATACATTTTTTTGCTTTTGGATCAAGCTTTGTCCTCAACTCATTTGGGACATGTACATATGCAATACAGCCAAATACTTTCATATGTGTTGAGTTTGGCTTTTTACCTGTAAACTTCTTTTCCAGTGTAACTTGATGTACAATAGCAGTAGGAGTTCTATTCATGATGTATACAACAATATGCATAGCTTCTACCCAATAACAATGTTGCATATTCTTCTCAGCCATCAAAGCTCTTGCTATTTCTACAATATGTCTATTTTTGCATTCAGCAACACCATTATGTTGTGGTGTGTACCTGCATGAAAATTGACATCGAATTCCATGACTTTTAAGAAAGTTGTTGAAGTCATTTGACATGTATCCACCTCCTCCATCAGACCTTAATATTTGAATATACGTTTCTGTCTACTTTTCCACCATAACCTTAAAATTCTAGAAGTGAGTGAACACCTCACTCTTCTCTTTCATGAAATATACCCATACTTTCCATGTATGGTCATCAATGAAAGTAACATAAAACCTGCAACTACCCATAGATGTGGTCTTTGCAGGACCCCAAACATTTGTATGTACTATTTCTAGCACATTTTAACTAGCATGCTTGTCATGAAAAAATGATTCTCTTGACTGTTTACCAAATTGACATGCTGCACATAATTTTTGCATTTTTGCAACTTTGAAATTTGGTAGTCCATTGACAATCTCCTTGGACTGCATCAATTTCAGCCTCTGCAAGTTTGCATGTCCAATTCGTTTGTGTGAGATCTCTATATCAGCAATAACTCCTGCACCTTTTGCAAACATGGCTACATTCATTTCAGGAATCTTCACATTTAAGGTGAACATCCTACCCACTTTGTTTCCTTTTCTAATCAATCTTCCATCCTGTTTGTACTCTTCTACATATAGCCCATCAACATTGAACCTGACTTGTAGTCCCTAGTCAATCATTTGTCTAACAAAAACTAGATTCTTTGTTATATTTGGAACATGTAACACATCCGCAAGATGTTTTACCTTCCCATCCTCCATAGACACAGCTATGTTTCATATATGCTTGATAGGGTGTGATGTGTCATCACCTGTTTCAACATATCCAGGCACTGGCAATTTTTGTGAACTACTAAAGCATGACTGGTCATGTGATTTGAAGCACCTCAATCAACATACCAAACCTTCCATTCGATTTCAAAACATCAGTAGACATCATATTTATCATATGATATTGAACCGTGACCAGTTTCTTAGAATAATCTACACTTGTGGATGCATAGTTGTTTTGCTGCCTTCTATTAATTTGATTCTTCAACCTGCAATCATGTTCAAAGTGTAGAGGTTTACCACAATTCAAGCATCCTTTATTGTCATTACCTGAATTATTTTTTTGGAAATTTTTGGGGCCTCTTTGGTTCCCCCTACCTCAAAATTATCCTCTACCTTTTGCACGATTCTATTGTTGATCTTGGTTTTGATTATTGGGTCCTCTTCCACTTTCGAAACCTCTACCTCTACCTCTTCCTCTGCTAGAGTAGAATACCTACTCAAAACTAGGTTTTCCTTTGGAATTCAAGTCGTCAGTAATATTCTTTTTTTCTTCAATAATCAACATGGACACCAAATCATCAAAATTTGAAATATTTCCTGGTATGTATAGAAGTTTTGAACTGCTTATATGCAGCTCCTAGACTATGAAGGAAGACTTCCACCTTATCATCATCATCTATATTTATGACAATAGATGCAAGTGACTCACATATGCTTTTGATTTTCAGGGTGTAGTCACTTACTGACATGCCCTGTTTCTCCAATGTATGCAACTCATTTTTTAGTTGCAATTTTTGTGCCTTTGTATTGGTCTCATACAATGTGACCAAACGATTCCAAGCCTCTTTTAGAGTCTTGGCATCCTGTATGTGCCTAATCATGCTATCCTGTATGCTAACAAATAGCCAATACATTATCTTTTGTGCTCCTTAATTCCATTCCTCATATGCTCTTAACTGGTTCGCAGTCCGATTCCTCTCTGGTAACCACGAAGCAATTTGTTCTCTCCTCTGGTATAATTCTAGTAGCCTTTTCCCATCAAGAAATCTATCATTCTGAATCTCCAAGCATGGAAGTTGTTCTTGTCCAGCTTATCACTCATAAGCTGACTCATTCCATTCACATTTGCCATTTTTGCAGCAATTCACAACACTACAAAAACACTACAAGCAACACTTCTACTTGAACACTATTGCACTTTGACATGACAGTTCAGTCTCATAGAAGCACAATTTTTGTTGATATATTTAGGTAGTGATGTGTGTGACCACACTAGGACTGCCAGGGCACTTTTTTCCCTCGGCTTGTATATACGCCTATAACCCTAATAGATTACTTATCTTTGTACATTCTCGTGGTAATACATTCAGTATTGTGTGTTGTGCTCCAAGCTTCTTCTTCTTCTTGTGTTGTTCGCGTGCTTCCGTAGATGTCTAACTCCAACAATTGGTATCAGAGTAGGTCATCGCTTCATCTACGACATCGACATCGTCTACACCTCTCTGGCTACAGTCTCAGAATCACACAAAATTTGGTGAGCATACTCAAGGTGTTTCAAAGATCAAAACAGCTTTGCTATGTCGTGTCGAAATCGCGATTTGAGCTCATTTCAGCCTCCAAATGCAATATTGTAGTGCTTGCGCAAGCTATTTCATCTTTTTGTGCAAAAGATATATACAGGTTTTGGTTCGCCAGTATAAGAGTCTCAAAGTTTGCTACAAGTCTAGCAAAACTCATCAAGGTAGTCCTATTCAACTTTTTCAGATATAGTCATTTTTTTGCATCAGGGTATTTTAGTCAGTGGCCATGGTTGAAAGTAGTGATGTATTCCTTATGTTGGTTGTTGAGGATAAGTTGGACGGTACCAATTACCCATTGTGGGCTTATATGATGCAACATGTATTGGTTGCAAAAGGAATGTGGAACATTGTGCAGGGTGTTGAAAAGCGTCCTATTACACCTGCAAATATAGTTATTGAAGCTGATGTAGATGGCATTGAAGATGCTGATATTCTTCAGATTCCTGTTTGTGCTTCGGTTCCTATTGCACCTACTGTAGAGCAAATTCGTTGGGATGCCAGAGATGCTCAAGCACATGCATTAATGGCTTTGTCTGTCACATTCGCTCTTGCAGAATAGCTAAGGACACTTGGGATACACTTACCACATTGTACAAGGCTAAGAATGAGGCTCATGTTGCTTACCTCTGAAAACAATTGGAGAGTGAGTACATGAATGAAGGTGATTTTATGGATAGTTTTTTGACAAAGATCAAGGATTTGAAGGAACATTTGATTTCTACTGATGAAGTCCTTTGACAGTTCACTTGTGCAGACTGTTCTAAATGATCTTCCTGAATCATATCATAGTTTTGCTTCTACTCTTTGTTGGATGATGAAAGGCAATCCAAATGCCTTAACATTTGAGGAGTTAGTTTTTGTTATGTTGCAGGAAGATCACTCTGGGCAGAACAGGTCTATTATGCATGTTATAGATCAAGCTTTCCTAGCTAGTCAGAAGGACAAAGGAAAATGGAGCTCTTCAACTAGTAAGCAAAAATCTGCGACAAAGATGAGAAGAAATCAGAAAAGAAGAAATTATTTTGCAAATACTATAAACCAAATGATCATGTTATTAAGAATTGTCCAAAACTGGCTACTAAAGAGGCAAAGAAGAAAGAGGTTGGAATGGTTGTTGCAGAGGCCTCTACACTGAAAACAGAGCCTTCTAATCTTGTGCACGATGAAGAATGGGCGTTTACTACTATATGCAGTTTTGACCCATCTTCTCATGAGCAGTGCATGTTTGTAGTAGACTCAGATGTTTGGTACTTTGATAGTGGGGCGACCAAACATAGTACCTCGCAACGCAATTTCTTCTCTTCACTCAAGCTTGCCCCTACAGGGAATATTGCTACATGCACCAACAACTCCTCTTATCCTGTTATGGGAGTTGGTAAGATCATTCTGACTACTACTGATGGTAGTTATTTTACATTGTCACATGCTTTATTTGTGCCAGGGATCAAGAAGAATATGTTATCCGTTTCGGCCTTAGCCAAGATTGGCTTGGTTGTGAAATTTTTTGATGACAAATGTACAGTTCATGATCTCTCAAATGGCGATGTGATTATTGCTTTGGCATTTTATCTCGTGGGTTGTATAAGCTCATAGATTATGAAAAATCTGTGAATGATTCAACATGTGTAGGACATGATTCTCAGGCTATCTCAGATGCAAAACTTTGGCATGCATGGTTTGGTCATCTGAATTTTGTTAGTTTGCTATGCTTGCAGAAATCTGAAATAGTGTCCTCTTTGCCCAAACTTGAGGCACCTGGTAAACATGTATGTGAAGGCTGTATTTTGGGCAAAATGCAGCATTCCTCGTTCCTAAAAGATGGTTCTGTTTGAGCTACACAGAAATTGTAGCTTGTTCAAGTGATGTATGTGGTCCTATGCAGACACCCTCTTTTGGAAACTATCTTTACTTTGTGACTTTCATTGGTGATTTTTCCATGCATGCATGGGTATACCCATTGAAAGCAAAGTCTCAAGTGTTTATGTGATTCAAACAATTTTTGGTTTTGGCTCAAAATTTGTCAACATGTAAAATGGGCACCCTCCATTCTAATCGAGGGGTGAATATATGTCTTCTAAGTTCAATGCATTTCTGGTTGAACATGGGATAAAACATCAGTGTACAGTATCCTATATACCTCAACAGAACGGAGTTGTTGAACAAAAGAAGAGGTCACTCATGGAGATGGTGAGATGTATGGTCAGGAGGCAGG
Source organism: Ceratopteris richardii (assembly GCA_020310875.1). Classification (NCBI taxonomy): domain Eukaryota; kingdom Viridiplantae; phylum Streptophyta; class Polypodiopsida; order Polypodiales; family Pteridaceae; genus Ceratopteris; species Ceratopteris richardii. The sequence goes on from CM035412.1 coordinate 28,850,847, forward strand.
CTTTACCACATAGTTTTTGCCTTGAGGTTGTCATGTGTGCAGCATATGTACTTAATAGGTGTCCCACTAAAGCACTACAGTGTATCACTCCATATGAGGCTTGGCATGGTCGCAAGCCATCTATTGCTCATCTGCATGTTTTTGGTTGTTTCGCATATGCATTAGTGCCTGAACAACATCACAGAAAATTGGATGATAAAGCAGTAAAATGTACTTTTCTTGGGTACAATTTTGAAAGTAAAGGCTATTGTCTATATCATCCACATACTAAATGCATTTTGGTTAGCTATGATGTTGTTTTTGTGGAAGATGATATTTAGCCGTTACTTTCATGTACTAAGAGACATTTGTTAGCTCCAAAGACATGTATGATACTTTGTTGCCTCTTTTTATAGGTGGATAGTCTAGTGCTAGTCCTAATGAAGCAACTTCTCGGCCTTTGCAGGTTTCATGTGATGATGCACATCATTCCATTTCTGATGCATATTTACATGATGCACTTGTTAGTGAGAGAGCTGATATTGAGGAGGCAAAAACTATGCCAAAATGGGTGCGGACTTTGCATGAGAGCAAATTAGATGCACCTCTATCATATTGTACTCGTTCAGGCTCTCATAGTGCCTCTTTTGCATCAAATTGCTATGTTATGGTTGCATCTAGTCTCTGTGATGAGAATGAACCTGTTTCATTTGATGAAGCACAAGATTCAGAAAATTGGATGGCTACTATGCAATCTAGAAATGATGTTATAATGAAGAATGGTACCTGGTCTTTATGTGACTTGCCTCGTGGCAAGAAGGCCATTGGCACTAAGTGGGTATACAAGCTGAAGGGTAGGCATGATGGAACAATTGACAGGTATAAGGCTAGGCTTGTTGCAAAGGGTTATGCATAGGAAAGGTGATTGACTTTGATTAGACCTTTGCTCCTACTTACTGAATGACTATTGTTCGTAGCATATGTGCACTTGCAGCTCATCATGGTTGGAATGTACATCAATTGGACATTAAAACAACATTTCTAAAAGGTGACTCGCATGAAGAAGTATATGTTTTTCAACCCCATGGCTTTGTGCAGAAAGGGCATGAAAACCAGGTGTGTAGGTTAAAGAAGGCATTATATAGTTTAAAGCAAGCACCACGTGCTTGGTATGAAAGGATACATGCCTTGCACATGGTTTTGATAACAGTCCAACTAAAAGCACCTTATATGTTAAGTGTGCCAATGATGTACTTATGATCATTGTTGTATATGTCGATGACATGTTGCTCATTGGTCCTCATGAGAAGCATATTGTTGATTTTAAGACTGATTTGCATGCCTCATTTGAGATGTCTGATTTTGGGCATTTGCATCATTATTTGGGCATACAATTTATGCATGTTGATGGTGGAATGGCTTTGTGTCAAATGAAATATATTGACACATTATGGCAATGTTTTGGCCTTGAAGATTGTAAACCTATTGCCACTCCCATGGAGACAGTTTACAATTGAGTCTTCATGATGCTGGAGATGCATTTGATGTTTTTCTCTATCAGCAGGCTATTGGATGCTTGATTTACTTATGCATTGCTTGGTGAGATATTAAGTTTGTTGTCCCACAGATGAGCAGGTTTATGCATTGCTTAGGAGTCAAGCATTGGTAGCCAATTAAGTGCATCTTTTGCTACTTGAGAGATACTGGCTACTTGGATTGTTTTATCCCAAGGGGATCACTACCGTCAGATTTACATGCTTTTGTTGATTCTGACTGGGTTGGTTGCTATGACACTCATGTGTCCACTAGTATTTTTTGCTTCATGCTTGGTAGCTCATGCATATCTTGGCTGAGCAAGAAGTAGCCTATTGTGGCCACTTCTAGTTGTGAGGCTGAGTATAGGGCAACTTTCACAACGACTATTGAGTGTGTGTGGCTCAAACGCCTTATGGCTGATTTGGGTGTTGGTCAGTCTTTTGCCACCACCATCTTCACGGACCGTCCGAGCGCATTGGTAGTTGCAAGGAACCCTATGTTCCGTGCTCAAGCACATTGAGGTGCATTATCATTATGTTAGGGAGAGGTTCTCTGCTGGAGAGATCAGCTTAGCATATGTGCCCACATAGGAGAACATTGCAGACCTTTTCACAATGGCTCTACCCCGGGAGAAGTTTGAAGCTTTTCACAAAGCTTTGGGCTTACTTCCTTTTGTGGATTGATTCCACATAGCTTGGCACTTCCTTATACATGAGTGTCAGCTGCTTGTTCACCGCATCACTCCCAAGGGGGATGTGTTGATATATTTAGCTGTGATGTGTTTGAACACACTAGGATCGTCGGGGCACTTTTTTTCACTCTTTAGGGATTTTTCCCTCGGCTTGTATATATGCCTATAACCCTAATGGGTTACTTATCTTTGTACATTCTAATGGTAATACATTCAATATTGTGTGTTGTGCTCCAAGCTTCTTCTTGTTCTTCTTCTTGTGTTATTCGCATGCTTCCGCAGACATCTAACTCCAACAGTTTTCATGTATCAATAGTACACAAAATTGCTTGAAATTCTGTATCTGGGATATATGAATGTTTTTGAATAGAAAGCAATTTGCAGTTTTGCAAATTGAATTGGTTTTTATATGGCCCTACCTTGCGGGCTCAAAACAGAGGTTAAGATGGCTCCAAAACAGAAACCTGAGGCCTTCTACCTTCACAACATTTCGTAGGAATCTGAGGTCGTTTGTGAATCGCACTTTCTCCACACCTTCTCGAATACTCTTCATCATCGGCCTTCTCCACAAGCTCTCTATAGCCACATTGGCTCTAATCCCATGCCATGAGGAAGGAGATAAGGAAGAGATCTCTCTCTCTCACACACACACACTCTCACAATCAAAGAGAAGCACACACATAGATTGATGCAAGGAAGAATGGTCTTCTTCTTCTTCTATTACATATATAAAGAAAAGTACACAAGGAAAATCCTAATGTCCACGAGTGAGTGACCTAACAAGAAACAAATGTGCCATCACTCTCGATAGATAAACCTGGTAAAGCTAAATGAAGTGTCCATGACATATACAAGCGTGACCATTATACTAGTCAGAGAAATGAAAAAGTGATATGTGTCATCCTGGATCATCACATATTGGAGCTTGATATCTCAACAACTTCCTCTAAAAGAAAAGCATGATTAAAGGAAGATGACAAGCATGTTAGCTAATCATTCCATATTTACAACTAAACTTACAAAGAGAATGACGATGTGAGGACATTTTACTAAAAACATAATTACATGTAGAGGGAAATCCTCATATTTTTTTCCACATGGATCTAATGAATATGTTAATTTTATTTTACATAACAAGAAGTCTAGTTCTAGTCTTTGGATTCCAAAGATTGAAAACTAATTCAATGCATTGCTCTAGTCAATCAATACAACATTCATGGATGATGAAGATATGTTGTGTCCTACTAAGGCACAAAATCTAGGTATGAAAGGTTTTATATATCCTTCTCTTCATCCCTCTTCTCTTTCTTTCTCTCTCTCTCATTGGCTCTACTCTCTGCGACTCCCTAAATTTGATTTCAATGATAAAGACTTTTACTTTGAATAACACATCTAGAGCTTTCATCAAAGTATTATTATTATTGTTGTTATTGTTGTTATGTTTTAGTTTGCACATATTAAGCTATTTGGTTGGACCTTTGTCTCTTGAGGTGGGTGAGTTCAACGCCTCCCTATGACAAGATGGTTGTAGGCCTTAGGCCAATGTATTGCCTTCAGGAAAATTTAAACAAGCTACCTTTGGGCAGTCTTATCCAAGTGTTGCCTTTGAGTAGTCTAACCCTTGCTTTGTAGGATATTGGGGTCCCATGGGTACTATGCCCCTTCACCTCTTCAATTGTTCTTTCAATCAAATTCAAGCTATAAGGGAGACTAGGCTTCAGGAGAACTTCCTCTTAACTTTTTCTTAAAAGTATAATTTCTTGGTACATGGAAATGGGATTCTGATGTAGCTGCAGACAAATTTTGTGTATTACAAGAGAGCTTGGGAGTGTGCAAGTGGGGATTTTCTTTTAGAATATATGACCCTATGAGTAGGGAACAAGCTAACTGATCCAAATTTTCCATAGTATTTCACTCCCAATTATGTTCCATGAAGTAGATGGCAGGATGTTTCACTTGAAAGTTGAGGGTCATCCCCCTCATCAATCAATGTAGATCACTCACATTGATGTAATTCTAGAACACTTGTCACACATGCACAATCAACGTTGCCTCCTATCAAACAAAAAACTGCTTCCAAAAAGCTCTTGCAAAACAAAATGAAATCAAAATTAGGAAACCCTAAAAGCAATGAGAGAGAGAGAGGGTGAGGGGGTGAATCACTTACCATGATGCAAGAGAGAGAGAGAGAGATGAAGTATTTCTATGGCGACGCACCATAGTGTGCTCTCCTTCTTAAGAGCTCCGATATCCTCGGAGTAGAAAACTGAGCTCCTAGGGTTGCACACGATATTCCGCACAGAGGCTACAGAATACACAAAAAAACACAGTATAGAGGGATCACGAACACAGACTTATTGGCTGTTACAAATGAAGTCGAACTTACAGTCTGTGACTGACCAGACCACTATATGTTTTATTAAAATATATATATATATAAAGAAGTTTTTTGTGGCCATTTGACCTTTCACATGGACACTAACAGTAACAATCTCCCACCAAAGGCCAATATGGCCAAAGTAACTATGGGAGAAAAATAAAGAATGATAAAGAATACTTGAGTGTAAGTATACAAACTATACCTCCCCCCTGATGGGCATGTTACAGAGTATACAAGTGATTGTGTAAGATCATGAATCAAGTAACCCCGATCAAGTGACAATAGTGTCTAAAGTTATCTTGTGGTAGAGCTTTAGTCAAAGCATTTGTAGCATTATCTCGAGTGTGAACCTTCTCAAAGATAATGCTCTCACTAGCAAAGCAATCTCTAATGAAGTGATACCTCATCTCAATGTGCTTGGTCTTTGCATGATAGACCGGATTCTTAGCCAAAGCAATGGCACTTTGATTGTCACTGAGCAAATGAGGTACATGCTGAGGTAAACCCATATCACAAGCAAGACAAGAAAGCCATAATGCTTCCTTACATGCCTCACTTACTGCAACATACTTTGCTTCTGTGGTGGAAATAGTTGTACATTCTTGAAGATGACATCTCCAAGACCTCTAACAAAATAAAAAATGTACCCTAATGTAGACTTACAATTGTCCACAACCAACATAGTCAGAATTTGTGTAACCAATAATGAATGTTTTCCCTCTACCTAAGCATAGACACTTGTCCTTAGTGCCACTCAGATATCTCAAAATCATCTTGACTGCTTCCCAATGTTTCTTGCAGGGATTAGACATATATCTGCTCACAAGTCCCACTACAAATGCAATGTTTGGTCTCATAGCTACCATAGCATACATGAGACTACCAATAACAGATTGATAGGGAATTTTGGTCATGAATTCCTTTTCCTCATATGATTTGGGGCAATCATCCTTGCTCAAGTTCACATATGTGACTAAAGGTGTACTCAATGCCTTTCCACCATGCATATTGAGCCTATGAAGTACTTTGGATATGTACTCACTTTGAGACAAGTATATGCATATTTTACTCCTATCATGAGCAATGCACATGCCAAGAATATGTTTGGCATCCCCCAAATCCCTCATATCAAATGTCTGACTCAACTTCTTTTTGAGAATTGACAAGTCATAAGAGGACTTCCCAACAATCAATATATCATCAACATAAAGTATCAAGCATATCAAGCTGCCATCTAAGCATCTCTTTGTGTAGAGATAATGATTCTCATTGCTTCAAGAATAGCCTTGAGACTTCATAAAAGCATCAAACTTTTGGTACCATTCTCTAGGGGATTGTTTAAGTCCACACAAGCTCTTCTTGAGCTTATGTTGATGGAACAACATGTATTTCTTGGATCCATCCACTCTTTTTCATAATCATTTGTACCTTTCTCTACCTTTTTATTCAGTTTAATAAGCACTTTTGTATAGGTGTGTGTGAGTGCCACACTAGTGAATAAGTGAGATTCATTCTCCTTTCAGTTTAGAAATCCCACATAGCATGGATTATGACCATTTTTTATATAAAGAGGTCACTATCTCTCATTTTGGGAAGCATTCCTAGACATAATGAGATCATGCTAGTTTTTAGAATGCTTGGAGAGCTCTTGTTGTCATTATGATGTGCTTGTGTATTTTTTCCTTTCATGTCTCATGCTTGTGGTCTATTAGTTCATTGATTAGTGACATGATTATGTGTGATATTAAGTGTGTGTATCATTAACGATGTTTTCTTCTTATTTCACATGTAGCTTAGTCATTAATCTTGTCCTAACAAACCACCATTACATCTGCTGAATGCTTCTGTTCAACATTTGGGTCTCATGAGATGCTCCTCGATTTGAAAAATATGAGTTGTGATGCTACAATGTCAATAATTTTTGGCACCATTGCTGGGGAGCATTCTCTAACTGTCACTTACGTGATGGTCTATGGTGTGAAAGAGATATGTACACTAGGTTTTCATGATGATTTTTGAGTTCTTTATTTCATTATGCTCTTGTGAGCATTTGCGGCTTGCAAGATTTACAATAACTTGTTGAGATGAGCCATTTTTGGTGTGATAAAGATCCCCTTTTTGGGTGATTAATCTACCATGTGTCGTGATTCTTCAAGTAATGAGTAGAATAGGAGCACTTCCTTACGAACTTTAGGTTACTCATGTTAATTTTCTTTTTTAACTTTGATAAAGGCTTATCTAATTATGTGTAATAAAATTTGTTTTGGGGTTCTTCTTGTAGTTTCATTAAAGGTGTGCCGATCATCTTCATCAACCAGCTAGAGATAAAGTAGATGATGAGAAAAATAATCATGTAGAGAAAAGAAAGAGCAGGTGAAAGGAAAAGAAATTGAAGATACAACTCTTCTTCATCTCTCTAGCTCACCATACTCTCTATTAGAATCGATCTCTAATCTTCTTGGCTCTCTCCTCTCCACCCTGCCAAGCTTGGGTCTCTTTTTAGAATTCTATGAGTGGCATCATTTCAAAGACTCTTGGGAGCTTTCCTTCCTCATCAAATGTTCTAGATATCTGACATGATCTACCTCGAAATCGCCGATTTTGGATTGGCAAGAATAATGGAGGAGGATTCCCCATAGGTAGTAATAGTAGTCCATGGCATGATTCACTACCTAGCACCGGTGTGGCTCCAAGCTTCTAGAGCGAGCAAGAAATGCGATGTTTATAGCTTTGGCATGTTGTTGCTTGATCTCATAAGCATAAGGGAGAATTTCAATATGAGCATGATAGTGACCCATCTTTATATTATTTCTCTGTGTGGGCAATACTAAGGGCATTAGAGGGCAAATACATGGATACTAGATCTTTGCGGCTTGCCATTTTCTTTCTACAAAGTTTCACTACAAGAAGGTTTTTGCAAGTAAGGAAATGGTCATATATTGCTTCGATACTCTCACCGTCCACTTGAATGCAGGAATCATTTCCCTCCTGGCGAATTCCTATTGTTTGTCACTTGGAAGAAAGCTCTCAATGGTAGGGAACCTCGGCTACAAGGATGTATTGGCACTCTACAACCATGCTCCTTGGTCACAGGATTCAAAGACTATGCCCTTACTAGTGCCTTGCTTGAGCACCGATTTCCTCCCATCCAAGCTAAGGAAATACACTACATGGAATGCATAGTCTCTCTTCTTACAAGCTTTGAAAGAGCTGCTCATTATCTAGACTAGTAGATTGGCAAACACTAGATGATTCTTGAATTTACAGAACCTAATAATTATAGACGAAGTGCAACATATTCACTAGAAGTAGTCGCACATGAAGGCTAGAGAAAAATTGAGATAGTGAATTCCTTAGTATGCAAGGGTGGGTATTTTGGACCGATTTCAGAGTCTATGAGGAAAAGGTTCAATATGATACGCTACCAGAGCTCCCTATACACCTGGCACTATGATAGTTCATGATGAACTTGATTCGTTTGCTCTTATGTTGGGGACAATGGGGAGTATGGAACTCAAGGAGGAGGAAGTCAAGGGGTTGATCAATGCCAACTTCTGATTGCATTCAAGAGATAGAAGAGCAAAGGATATGACATATGTTGTGTTTATCTGTATGGCCTCCTTTTTTGCAAAGGAAGTCCAGTGATATGTACCCACATTTTGAGCTTCAAGACTATGGGTAGTAGGGATTGACTCTTTCCACCCTTCGCATTCTGCAACCTATGACAGATGAAGCACAATAATGATGCATAATATCGTTGCAATTGCAGCGAAAGCTCCACCAAACCTTGGGATTGAAGTTGGAAACTTGATAAGTCAAGGGGGTTCATAGAGCATTTGCTCCGCAAATGGCAATGGGGGGGAAGAGTTGGCAGTATGGTATGAGTTTGAGAAAACATCCGCCTGATTTGAATGTTCGAGGCTCAATGGTCTCATCATTTGGACAGTCAACACCAAAGGGGTCTGCAACTAGCATGAAAGAAGGTCAAGATGGCCTACAAAGTCCTTTAGTCTAAGATGTGCAGGTCGAGGACAAATTGCTCGTGGAAGGGTCTGCTCCCATGCCTTTATCTCGGTGCTCTACACATGATGGCCTTGTTACTCTAGGTTCTCAGGGAGGACTTGGCCGGAGTATGTCCATGCGAACTTAGACCTCCAGTTCTGGTGATTTGGCCTAGGATCGATGGCAGTATATAGAAGTGTTGGACCTTGTGGTAGAGTTGAGAGGCCCAGAAAACCTTTTGAAAGGTTAATAAGGGATTGGCCTTCCTCTTTGAAAGACTTCTTGACAATTAGATTGAACTTCTGGTGAAATGCCAGTAGCATCTGGTCCTAATAGCCAACACATAAGCACAATTGGAGGTGTAGAAGGTGCCTACCTGGTAAAATTAGGAAGCTCTCAGGTCTCAATGATCAACAATTAGTGGACTGTGATCATGTATGTGATCCTAAGTATGGTGTTGATGCATGTGATTCTGGATGTAATGGGGATCTGGCTACATACAAAAAGCAAGTGGGTTATAGTTTGAGGCTTACTACCCATACAAGGGTGTTGAGGGAACATGCAAGTTTGACCCATCAAAGGTTGCAACCAAAATATGCAATGAATGTCGGGTTGATCATGGAGTCTTCTTGGTAGGTAAGGGTGAGGCAGGCTATGCCCAGACATCTCAAAAGACAAAGCCCTACTTATGGAATCATTTCAAAATCGGGTCAAAAAGGGTGTTCCTAACCTTAGTTATATGGCCACGGCGATAGGATTCTAGGAGGTTGTGACTGCAATAGCTATGTAGCACTATCACTTCTCATGGATCTAAAGACATAGAGGTTGCTGCTAAACAAAGTGCTCTTGATAGGGGTTATGTCTCAGAGCTTTGTGTACACTACATTGCTCCCACACGTGGGTGATTTTATTTTCGGATGTGAGAGAATATGGATTTGCCTTATAGTGCATGATGTCTCATGAACCTCTAAATAACTACCCACGAGATGCTTACTGGATGAATAGGATTTTTGCCCATGAGAAGACTTAGGGTTGATACTATCTGTGAGCCAGTGGAATGTAATATGTAATCCTGAAAAGTCGCACGCATATTGAAAGGGCGTAGCGCAACAATTGTAACTTTTGATTAATAAAGGAAGCATGCATGAATAGAAGGTATGTCACCGGACTGTGGTCTGGGCGAATGCCGGAAGTGGAGTGTATCGTCTTGTTGAAATTCTGAGTAATTTGTCTCTCTGTTAGTTGAGTTCAGTATGTATTAAGTTGATGAAGTATTAAGTTAAGTGACATCTCGGTAAAGTAACAAAGTGCGTGTTTATGTGTCTGGTGGTGAAGAACATTGTAATGTGCAGTTAACTGTCTTGTGTCGAAGTATGTTGTAATGCGCAAATAGATAGTAGTTGAAGGATAATCTAATTCAGCACGTTAAGTCGGGGAAATAGCATATAACTGAACCTATAGAATTTGGGAAAATACAAACAGGGCCTCTATTTTACAAGCCCCTAGCCATCCCAAGAACCTAGAATCGATAACAGATTAAACAATAAGTTTAACACTGGCGCCATCTGAGGGAAATGGAGTAGCCAATTGAAGAAAAGGTTAAGGAGTGAAGAAGAATCCTTTGATATATGCCGGTAACACGTTTCGGTGAATCTTATCCCAAATATCGAAGTGATCCACATCCCTGGGCAGTTTCGAATTTGTTAGGAACACCCTCTGGTGGTAGAAGTGAAGAACAATCAAGTTCAGTTGCAAAAGGCTCAATCCATCAAGTTAGTGGCAATTTCAGTGGTAGTTTGGTGTTGTGTAGAAGCAGTTTCGTAGAGTGTGGCAGTAATCCGATGCGTTCTGGTGATAGTCCGATACATTCTGAAGACAGTATGTTAGTTTCTGGTTGTATTTCAATGCTGATCGGTGACAGTTCAGCGTTACTCGGTGACAATTCGGTGATCTTCGGTGCTCTCCTGTGACAATTCGATGCTCTCCGGTGACAGGTGATTTTTTGTGATAGTACATTATTGTTTAGTAGGAATTTACTACATTCACCGTTTTTAGGTGCAAGTTTAGTCAATTTTGATACTAAGGTTGAGAAAGGGCTATTAGATTTTGAGTTAAATAATCGATTCAGAGACATTTTTGGACTGGAAAATTGGCAAAGTGACCATACAATCCAGGGACATCAAGAAATCAATCCCCAAAGTTCAGGCAAGATGAGTAGTTCACAGCAACAACAACAACAACAATAGCAACAACAACAACAACAGCAACAACAACAACAGCAGTAGCAGCAGCAACAACAACAACAAATCATTCCACCGTGTCCGGTGCCAGCCGGAGTCACCTACACAAAATTTGGAGGTTTCTCGGGAAATGATCCCGATGCGCATGTGCGGACATTTGAAATTAATTATGCAGTTTTGAATTACCCAACAGACCCTGCTTATAAAGCCATCGTGTTCCAGTCAACTTTGGTTAATGAAGCTGCTCGCATCAGAAATTTTTTATTATCTCCAAAATAACAAGCAGAAGCCACACCATAATGTACAAGACTATGCCACTCTCTTTCGGACTCATTTACGACAGTTGCCACCAACGCATGCCAACTTACTAGACGACGTCATTACTCAGTGGTTCATAAACGGATTAAACCCCCAATTGAAACAGATCATTACCATACGATGTGTGGGCGGAATGGCCTTGGATGCCGTAATTGCAATGGCTTTACAGTTAGAAAATAAAGTGGGTGGATTCACTGAAGATCTAGAGTGGTTGAAGGCATCCAAGCATTCAAACCAAGATCCACTGAAACAAATTTATTGCACTAAATGTAAAAATACAGGACACAGCAGCTCAGCATGCGCTCTAAATCAGATGTATTGTGCCATTTGCCATATAGCGGACCATACTATGGAGACCTGTCCTTATAATGCAAAGATCTAGAGTAGAGCGCCTGTCAATGCCATTATTCAGGAACAAGAGCAACCGGCCAGTCATTACATACCACCACAAATGAGGAATACTCCTTACCGAGGATACAAGGGCTATAGAGGAGCACGGGCAGCTAACTTTGGACAAACTCAATGGAATGTAGGCCCATTAGGTGAAGGTGCATCTCCTCCACCACCTAAATGTCATTTTTGCAATGAAATACGGCATATCCATAGGTACTGTAAAGATGCAGATGAGTACAATAAAAGAAAAAAGGAAAGACAACACCCGATGGCGAACATGGTGTACATTTCAGTAGTCGACACTCAAACAACAGCAGTACAAACATGCTCAGGAAAGCAATTACAACCAACTGCAGAGATTTTTGAACTTGGAATACATGAACAACAGAAGGTGTTTACTAAAGCAAGTAAGTGGGCAACCTTTCCAATTTTTTGTATGAATGGCTGATCAGTCCCGAGTTCATCCGATTGGATTAGTACACGATATTCCTATTACTCTTCAAGGAGCTGTATTTAAAATGACCTTTGTTGTTTTGGAATTACCCGAATCCAGCCTTGACTATAACCTGCTCTTTGGACGACCATGGTTAAAACAAGCTAAGGTAGTTCAGGATTGGTCAACGCATGAATTGATTTTTAAGAATAACCACCATAAATATGTCGTTCCACTCGATGACATGAAGCCTTGCGACTTGCATGCACGATCATATGTAGCCGAACCTGTACACATGCTGGATGGTCTTTCAGATGATGAAGAGGAAGCTTTTCTTAAAGCCAACAAGGATCTGATGGCACTCGGAACTGTGGACTTACAAACGGTGGCCGATAACTAGAGTCCGACAGCCTGTACGGTAGTACCACTGACCGGTGAACCCGAATCAAGTGTATCACAGACCTTGGATGATACGATGCTACAACAATTGCTTCAGTCAGATGATGACTTTGCCATGCCCCGGCAGTTCTACGTACCGGAAGACCAATTGGTTACCTGTAATTTAGGTGATGAAACTAATCCGTGGCCAGTGAAGATCAAAGTGAGACTATCAGAGACTTTCCAAGATAACTGGCTACAGTTGCTACAATAAATTCTCTGATGTGTTTGCATGGGATTACTGGGATATGAAGGCGTTGGACCTGCATATCTATCAACACAGGGTTATGCTGAAACTAGATGCTCGACCTATTAAACAACCCAGCTATAGAATGAATCCTCACTTTACGGCCTAGGTAAAAGCAGAATTGGATCGATTGCTGAAGGTTGGGTTTATTGTCCCGATTGAGCATGCGGAGTGGATTTCCCCTATTGTCATAGTCCTTAAAAATAAATAGCAATTACGGATATGTGTGGACTACTGGAAATTAAATGCAGCAATAGTACCTGATCCATTCCCTCTGCCGTTTTTGGACTCAATGCTAGATGATGTGGCAGGTCGCAAGATGTACTCCTTTTTGGATGGATATAGCAGTTATAATCAAGTACGAATGGAGGAGCAGGACATTCCAAAGATAGCATTTATAACCAATTGGGGCGTTTATGCGTGTACAGTGATGTGGTTTGGTCTATGAAATGCTCCAAGTACGTTTCAGTGCTGTATGCAGGAAGTTTTCTCTCCTTATCTAACCACGTTCATGAGAGTTTACTTGGATGATTTCTCCATATCCGGTGATACTTCAACGCATCTGAACCATTTACAGTGTTGTTTTCTAAAATGTTGAGAATGCCGTTTGTGCTTAAACCCAAATAAATTTGTCTTCTCTGTATCTTGCGGCAAGTTGCTAAGACTCATTATCTCCAAATAGGGGATTCAAGTTGACCCAGATAAGGTGAAGGCCGTACTGGAGGCACCTGCCCCCAAGACACCCAAAGAAGTGATGCGCTTCTTGGGACAAATCCGATGGTATGGACAACATTTACGGTGGCTTGCTCATCTGGCCACGCCACTCAATCGATTGATAGTCAGTACTCCTCATCAGTTTGAATGCACTGAGGCATGTCAACTCTCTTTCGATCGGTTGAAGTCATTGTTAACGCAAGCTCCTATTTTACAAGCACCAAATTGGGAACTGCCATTTCATGTCTTTGTGGATGCATCCGACATTGCAATGGCAGCCTGCTGATGCAACAAGCAAAAAAATGGTTCTGTCTAGTGTATTATGTGAGTCGCAGATTAGCTCCCGTGGAGCACAATTATTCAGTCACTGAACGTGAATGTCTCAGATTAGTATATTCGGTGAAGAAATTCCAGCATTATTTACTGGGATGCCGCTTCACCTTCCATGTCGATCATGCGGCTTTGGTGTACCTTGTTCGCCAATAGCATTTGGGAGGAAGACTAGCAAGATGGGTCTTATTGCTCCAAGAGTTTGATTATTCAATAGTACATCGACCAGGGTCCGGACACGCACTTGCTGGTTTTCTATCTCGGTTGGATTCCGATGAACTTCCAGAAGGAGTTGAAGATACCCCACCCGCTATCTATGCAACTGAGGCTATGCCGGTACAATCCTCCTATTATGACACTTTGATGCTTTTCTTGACCAATGGATGTCCTCCTGGCACGACCTCTCTTGTTGCTTGTCGGAAACTAGCCATGTATAGTCGATGATCTTGGATAATTGTAGGGCATTTATATTACATGGATCATTTGGGAGTGCTGCTTAGATGTGTTCCACCACACAAAATTACTTCAGTAATCACAATGGCTCATTCAGCCCCAGCTGGAGGTCATTTTGCGGTGGACTTGACCCACCGGGCTCTACGGTCATCCACAATTGTTACAGTCGCTAAATGCTTGATAAAAGATATTTTTCCATGCTATGGTTTACCTTTGGAGATTGCGACTGATCAAGGTATGCACTTTGCAAACACATTAATGCAAGTGCTTACTCATACCTTCCAGATTGTGCATAAGTTCAGTTCTCCTTACTATCCACGAGCGAATGGACTCGATGAGAGAACCAACAAATCTCTATTGAACATCTTAAAGAAACTGGTATAAGATTGCCCAGAGAGATGGAACCAATTCCTACCTGCCGTATTATGGGCTTACCGTACAACATATAAAGTGGCAACCGGAACAACTCCCTTCAAGTTGGCTTATGGTTTGGAGGCAATTTCTCCTATGGAACTAGTGGTTCCTAGTCTGCGAGTGGCATTAGAGCAGAAATTACTACTGGAAGAATCTTTCCCTTTCCGATTGGAGGCTTTACGATCTCTGGATGAACAGCACCTCGAGAGTTTTCTGGTGTTGCAAGAAGTTCAGCTCAGACAAGCAAGAACTCACGATTGTTTCCTTAAAACCCTCGTGTTTACCATCAACCAATTAGTGCTATTTTATAATGCTAAATCTAACCGAGCCACCGAAAAGTTTAAATTGCACTGGTTCGGTCCCTATCACATTGCCGAACAAGTGGGACCAGCAACTTTTCGCTTATCCACCCTAACTGGTACCCTTCTTCCTAAGGCGATCAATGGATCGAAGCTTCGTCCCTATTATCCACAGCCTTCATCCTCATGATGCATGATCGATATTTTTACTCCTTTTTTTTCCCATTGTTCTCCCTCGATGTTCTTGTCCTCTCTGCGTAATTCTGGTTGATTGATTGACCGTAATCTTTTAGTTTTCTTAACTAACCATGATTAGCAGCCGCCTTCTATGTCTCCGATTCTGTTAGTGCGTGCATGTCGCCATTATACCTGTATATTTCCAACACTGTGTGATGATTAGGTTTCTTTTCGTATGATTCTTCCAGTGTTTTTACTTAATCCTATTCTTCACGATGTTATTCGCTATTACGTCCTTGTGTGCTTGCGACCTTTGTATTCCCTGTGCTATTGTGTGTTTCTGCTTGCGCTATGGAAGCCCTGGCAAATATTTTCACCTTCCATGCTGGACTCGCTCTGAACGTGAGCGAGTTCCTGCGTGCTTGCGGTCTCCTCGCCTTCGTTGAATTGCCTTGGCATTCAGTGGAGTGTCATCCCTTCTGTGTGCAAATAATCTCTGCCATAGGCGCCACACCTGCTACAGAACAATGCTCGCCACTGGCATGTTTGAACCCCCGTGTCGTTGTTACACTCAGTACAATCGCTGAGGGATTCCGTCTCCCTCAAGAGGGGTTGGTCAATGGCCCTCTCCTTCCTATGGCGACAATGAACGAACTCTTTCCCCGGCACTCGTCTAACAAGTTTGCCATTTTATGCCATCCAGAACCACAGTGCACCATCCTCCAATTCCTAGTAGCTGCCCTAGATCTCCAAAAATGCACTTACGGTATCTCACGTCCTTTCTACTCGATGATTGACAATGCATCACGAGAGGCAGTCAATTTTACTTCATTCTTTTTCTGGCTCATTCACTGTGAATTCCAAGCTGTTTCTAAACAATTAACCAAGAATGAGATCCCTCAGACTCGATTGTTGCACCTGCTCACCTTTCTCCTTCCGGTGATTCAAGCAGAGCAACCACCCCCAGTGAACACTTTGCTATTACATGAGGAGTTTACACAGATGCTGGAGGATGATGATGATGATGAAGATCTTCTCCACTTCTTCTAGTGCAAGTGCCGTCACATCAGCCCATCTCACAGTCAAGTGCTGAAATCTACCACTATCCAAAAGGTTGAAGTTTTTCATGATACTGCCACTTCCTTATAGGTAGCATCTGCCCACTCTTCTCCACTTAAGCAACAAGATCCCGATATTAGCATGGAAGATGTGTATGAACCTTCCCAGCAGGATGAAGCACAACTGTTGGATGATACGACCGTGAAGGAAACAGTGGATGATAGCACGGCCATGGTGTTATAAACACTGAGAGAGAGCTTAAGTAGGTCACCGAGGAGCTGTTCCACAAAATCCGATCCTTGGAAGAAGAGATTGACCGGAATATTAAGTTGAAGAAGGAGAGTGAAGCAATTCAAAAGGAAAGAGAAGATTTTTTACAAGACAATGCAAGTTCAATCTCAGGAACTCGAGCACAGGGAAAAACAACTAGGAATTCAGGCCGACCGGTTGTCAAGGATTGATGCAGAAATCACCGAAATGAAGTTGCGTAGAGATGTCGTTCTTGCAAATGATTTCTATTTATAGGAAGCATTTTTGCAGGCTCAGGCTGAGTCTTTAATAAGTTAGGTGATAGCTACCAGTTCGGTCCGAACTAATGCACAGTTAGCTGAGCCTCAGATTTTGAAGAATATGTTAGATTCCTTAAAGCAGAAGATCGCTTGAACCTTTATCTCGCTCCATGTACATCCCGGGCATTATAGATGAATCCTGATTTTGTATTTCTCCTTTTTGGGTTCGAGTCCACCGTGCGTGGTAGTGTGAGCCGTCGGAATGTAATATGTAATCCTAAAAAGTCATACGCATATCGTAAGGGCATAGTGCAACAGTTGTAACTTTTGATTACTAAATGAAACGTGCATGAATAGAAGGTATGTCGCTGGACAATGGTCTAGGCGAATGCCAAAAGTGGA
Organism: Ceratopteris richardii; assembly: GCA_020310875.1. Taxonomy (NCBI): domain Eukaryota; kingdom Viridiplantae; phylum Streptophyta; class Polypodiopsida; order Polypodiales; family Pteridaceae; genus Ceratopteris; species Ceratopteris richardii. Next base: position 28,867,861 of record CM035412.1, read on the forward strand.
GCATATCGCCTTGTTGAAAATCTGAGTGATTTGTCTCTCTGTTAGTTGAGTTCAGTATGTATTAAGTTAAGTGACATCTCAGTGAAGTAACGAAGTGCATGTTTATGTCTGTTGTTCTTCAACATTGTAATGCGTAGTTAACTGTCTTGTGTTGAAGTATGTTGTAATGCGCAAACAGATAGTAATTGAAGGATAATCTAATTCAGCTCAAGAATTATCTCGTTCTCATGTGCAGAAGCTCTTTACACTTGAAGATGCATAGAATTGAATCTTGCTATTATCGGATCTAAAAATTCAAAAGAAGAGTTTGACTGAGGTGAAAGGATTTTTTAGTAGTAAGTTAGACTAATCATTAAGAGTGTAACTTTGCTACTTAAATTCTCAAAAGGAAATATTTGTTCACCCTAATTGTATTGGAATCTTTTTTGACTCAATTAGGGGGAATCACGAAATTATCCACTTGGATAACTCTTTGTTTCATTTGGCATTGGGGTAATCTCATAATATTTTTGAGAAGTGATCCATCCATAATCATCCTATGCTTCAATTCCCCATTCTTACTACTTCTTGGAAGTTGTACCATGAGTAGATTGCAAAACTCCTTTTTTATTCTTGCCAGAAGAACCTCATTAAAAACTTATTTACACATATCAAAAAACACACAAAAACACCTCCAAAAATACCAAACAAATACTAAAAACACTAAAAAGCACCCAAAATTGTTTCAACATGGGAAATAAAAAAGCAAAAGAGAGAAGGAAGGGGGAGAAAGTTGAAAAGAAAGAAAAAAATGAATCGCATGAAAAAAATCATACATGATAAGGGTGCAATTGGTCAAATGTCTAAAGGGGTAGGTTCCATATCTGCAACAAGAAAATATAACAATACTTTTGTAGATATGAGAATAGGACATGACCATAGAAGGATGAGTGTTTATATCAACCCTAATTATGAGTGGAATTTAATTCATATTGATTTAGAGACTATTATTTTGGAAAAAATTCAACCAACCACTCATTCCTTTATCCTCATGAATGGTGAAAATTACAATTGCACAGGTCAAGTTATGTTGTTTGTTGTGGTGGATGAAATGCAATTTTTGGACCAAAGAAATCCCTTGTACAAAATGAATCCTCTCACAAAAAAATCCATAATCCATGGTCTAGACCCATCATGCTTTATCTTCAAGAAAGAGCACTTCCAACAAAAGGATGCAAAGCAATCAAGCCAAAACTAAAAAATGATCCTAAGAGAAACTTCAAGGCAATGATCAGCAAAGCAAACACATATTGGAGATCTAAAACCTCTTCTTGCGACATCCATGGGTGTCAAACCCAACCTTGCCCAATGAACAACATATGTTCAAGATACACACCAAGTATGCACACAAATAGGGCCTCATCCAAAGGCCAAGCATTAGGCACACTAAGTTTAACCCAGGCACAAAGAGGGCACATGTACATACATTGCAAAAATTTGCTTGTTTTTTTTTAGGTCGGTGGAGAAAGATATCATCCATTTCAAATGGTTGATAGAAAAGAAAAAGTCCTTGGAGTTGGACATTTGGAGAAAGCCTCATCACGCTCACCCTTGAGCACTTTCCTCAAGATCCCTCCATTATTGCACCATTGTTTTTTGTATGCATTTTTTAGAGTATGCATAAGATAGGGTCTCACCATAAGATTATGCATAGGCGCTTTTTTGTTTTCCACCCATGCACCCTTAGTCCCCACTCACGCACGTGGACTAAGAATAGATGAATTAATTTCATCTATTTGTATCTATCATCTACATTCTCATACATCATCCATCCATTTTTAAAAAAAAAAAGAAAGGAAAGAAATACAAGGCAATCTAGCATTTTCTTCCCATCTACATGAGGCAAAAGACCCAAGTTAAAAGGCAGTGGATTCCAAGCAAACATGCAAAAAGCAAGACGAAAAAGAAGCAACAAGCAAAGCACTCCAACGACATAAGGATCGTGCACTCAAAAGGAACTTCTACACGCTCTTCCACAAAAAGCTCCATACTTGCAAAAGCTTTGTCGAGGACGACAAAGTCAAGGAGGGGGGAATGCTGACGAGACAACATATATTTCTTGGATCCACTCTTTTTCATAATCATTTGTACCTTTTTCTACCTTTTTATTCAGTTCAATAAGCACTCTTGTTTAGGTGTGTGTGAGTGTCACACTAGTGAATAAGTGAGATTCATTCTACTTTCAGTTTAGAAATCCCACATAGCATGCATTTTGCCCATTTTGTATATAAAGAGGTCACTTCCTCTCATTTTGGGAAGCATTCCTAAACATAATGAGATCATGCTAGTTTGTAGAATGCTTAGAGAGCTCTTGTTGTCGTTATGATGTGCTTGTGTATTTGTTCCTTTCATGTCTCATGCTTGTGATGTGTTACTTCATTGATTAGTGACGTGATTATGCATGTGATTAAGTGTGTGTATCACTAACGATGCTTTCTTCTTATTTCACACGTAGTTTGGTCACTAATCTCGTACTAACAAAGTGCCATTACGTTTGTTGAATGCTCCTATCTGACATTTGGGTCTCATGAGATGCTCCACGATTTGATAAATATGAGTTGTGATGCTACCACAAGGTCCAACACTTCCACAACTGCTATTGAGCCTAGGCCAAATCACCAGAACTCGAGGTCTAAGTTCACATAGACATACTCCGACCAAGTCCTCTAGTGTCTCAATGGTTGTTGAACAGGTGTTGGGGAGATGGATGGACACTTCAAGTGATGATTTGGTACAACCAAATCTTGCTTAGTACCAGCTCTTTTCTGACTTCAGAATTGATATGTGGGCCCTCTTAGCTTTCCAATGAAACCATAAAAGACCCTATGTACTTTGGAAATGATGTGTGAAAAGATTGAATCAAAACAGACTACTTCCAAATAGAAGAATCCAAGAAAACCTTCTATTTTTTATCGCACACCTACTGCTTGTAATGCTCAGTGCTAGCAGTACAGTAGGGATTGGAAAAATTCCTTTTAGACGTATTTAATTAGATTAGTAAGCTAATTATTCCAAGTGAAATCACTTGAAATGATCCACTATACACAGAGAAATCAATTTAGCAAATAGATCATTACCCCCGATTTTTTAGGACCTCTGCAGAGTTTGACCAGTGAGTGCTTCGATGCACTTTTCCTCAAATTGGCTGAATGGATTTGCTTCAAAACTTTGAGGAAAAGCTAATTCCAACAAGCTATAGATCATTGAATTTGGTGGAGAAATGAGTGAGATATGAGTAGCACAAGTTGACAATTAGAAATGGCTAAAATAGAGATATCATAGATGAACAATGTAGATATGACGTATTAATGAACAATGTTGTACAAGATCATAGGCTTGGTAATCATAGCCCTATGATGGAGAATGGTGTAGGCTACAATGTAGGCCTAACACTCGTACACAATGGCAATGGAGAGCTCGGGAGAGGAAGCATCAAACCGCAACTTTTTCAAGTTACTTTTATAAGTGTTCCATTCAAATTTGTATTTGAATTCACTTTTGGCTCTCTCTAAAAACTGATCATTTTAGGAAATATTCCCTCAATGAATTAGATACTTTTCTAACTAACAAGTCCACGAGTTTTCTTGGTAGGTGATTGCAAATATTCTCAAGTCAAAAGAATGACTTTTTTCAAATGGTAAAGATGAATTCTTCCTTAGCAATTGTTTCCATGGATCTTCATATGTGTATGAACTACAAGAAAAATGTGTAGGATTGTGATTTGCACCAACAGCTCCCCCTCAAGCCAAACATTTTGGCTTGGCCTTCATCTTCAATCTTCATGAATATCCTGTAATCCAATCATTGCTTTAAACCTGCAAAGTTTTGTACCATCTAATGCTTTAGTCAACAAATATGCACATTGCATATTAGTTGATACATATGCCAATTGAATATCCTTGCTTAACAGCTTCTCTCTCACATAATGATAGTGGACCTCTATATGCTTGGTCCTAGCATGATAAATACGATTAACTGCAAGGTGTAATGAACTTGTATTATCCCCAAAGATCATTGGAGATGTAGTATGCAAGCCCAATTCTATATACAACAATCTGATCCATATGGCCTCTTGAGTAGCATTGGCCAATCCTCTATACTTTGCCTCTATAGAAGATAAAGCAACAATAGGTTGCTTCTTTGAAGACCATGATATTGGCTTATCACCTGCAAATGATAAGTATCCTGAGGTACTCCTCCTATCATCTTTGCATCCTGCCCAATCTGCATCTGAATAAATTTTAATGTCCAAGTCTGATGTATAAGGGAAATACAAACCATGATGTTGATTACCCTTAAGGTACTTCAAGATCCTTGTGGCAGCCTCCAAGTGAGGTGTCCTAGGCTTATGCATAAACTGACTTAGCACACTTATTCCATAAGCAATGTCTATCCTTGTCAAGGTAGCATAATCCAAGCTTCCCACTATGCTTTGATAGCGTGTAATGTCCTCAAGTACATCACCTTCATGAACACTTAATTTTAGGTTTACCTCCATTGGAATACTTGCAACTTTGGCATCCTACAAATGAAACTTCTTCAACATATCCTGTATGTACTTTCTCTGAGTAATGTAAATTCCAGAGTTAGTATAGACTAACTCAAGTCCAAAAAAGTATTTTAGTGATCCAAGGTCACTAATTTTGAACTCCTTCATCATCTGGTTCTTCACCTGTTTGATGCCATTAGCATCATTACCTATAAGTATGATATCATCAACATATACACATAGGTATATTACTTCTAAATTACTTCTCTTGATGAATAGAGAAGTATCTGCTTTACTCATCACAAAACCTTGATCCTGAAGGTATGTGGTCAACCTATGGTTCCATGGCCTAGGTGCTTGCTTCAATCCATAAAGAGCTTTATTCAATTTGCATACATATGTTACCTTGTTTGGGTCCTCATAGCCAAGGGGTTGTGACATGTACACCTCCTCTGAAATCTAGCCATTTAGAAATGCATTTTTTACATCCAACTGATACATGTTCCAATTCTTTGATGCAGCCACACTTATCAATACCCTGATGGTTGGCATTTTGACCACAGGTGAGAAGGTTTCTTCATAATAAATGCCTTGCGTTTGTGCAAAACCCTTAGCCACAAGTCTAGCTTTGTACCTGCTTATTGACCCATCAGAATTTCTTTTCTCTTATAGATCCATCTAGAACCAATTACCTTCATAGATTCCTTCTTTGGTACCAGTTCCCAAGTATCATTCTCCTTGAGTGCTTCAATCTCCTCATCCATAGCTTCCTTCCATTCTGCCTTGGTCTTAGATTCTTCATATGATGTTGGCTCTTCAATTGATAAATATTTTTCAAGATAAACAAAGTGCTTAGTAATAAGAGAAGTGTCATACCCATATTTGATTGGCTTCTTGCTCTCCTTGTGTGATCTCCTAATTGCTTGGTTGGAAGATTCAAGTATATCTTCCAATTTCTTCATCTTGAGTTTGCCTTTGGACTTCCATGCTTTCAACTCTTCAAGGTTGATGATGTCCTCATCATCTGAATTGGTGTCTTCATTCTGAGTAGGCTCCTCCTTAGTGACACTTGGAAACTCCTCTTCCAAGTCATAAGGTAGTTTTATCTCCCTGTATTCACTATCAAACCAAGTGTCATTTTCATCAAAGACAACATCTCTACTGACCATGAATCCCTTGTTTGAAGGATTGTAGAACCTGTAATCTTTTTTATTTAGATCATATCCAATGAAGATGCACTTCTCTGTCTTAGGGTCTGACTTACCTCTTATCTGAGAAGGGATATTATGCACATATGCTACACATGCAAAGATCCTGCAATGATCAAGTGAAGGTCTTCTACCATGGCATGCTTCATATGGGGTCATCCCATCAAGAGATTTGGATGGCAATCTGTTTACAAGATAAGTGGCAGTAGATACACTCTCTGCCCACAAGTAATTAGGTAATTTTTTCTCATTTAACGTTGACCTAGCTGTCTCAACAATTAATCTATTTCTTCTTTCTACTACCCCATTCTGCTCAGGAGTATACCTTGTGGTAATTTCTCTCTTGATTCCTCTATCCTGCAAGAATGCATCAAAATCATTTGAGAAGTACTCACCTCCTCCTTCTGACCTTAGCCTTTTTAGATTTCTCCCTGTTTGATTCTCAACAAGTGCAAGATACTTTTTAAAATAATTGAATACTTCATCTTTGTGCTTCATAAAGTACAATACAGTCCACCTACTGTAATCATCAATGAAAGATACATAATACCTTGGTCCAGAGATTGAGGGATCCTTGCTTGGTTCCCATACATCTGTATGAACAAGTTCTAGGTAATCCTCATGCATGTAGCCTTTCCTTGAGAAGGGTAACATGTGAGACTTTCCAAACTGACGGGCACCACATTTATAAATCATGTGTTGTTTGGATACATTAGGTATAACAAGCACACATTGATCTTTGCATATTTGTTTCAAGGTCCTTTCACCTACATGCCCTAATCTTTTATGCCAAATTTCAAGCTCTGATAATTATAACTATAAAGTGGAATGTTCCTTCTATCCTCAAGTTCAAAAGTGAATAGTCTACCTGTCTTTTCTCCTTTGGCAATTCTCTTGAACCCCTGCTTGGGATCCTCCACAAATGCTCCATATTGGTTGAATCTAACATGGAAACCTTTTTCCACAATCTGTCCAACACTCATCAAATTCTTGGTAATAGTTGGTACATATAGAACCCTACTCAACAGATTCTTGTTTCCATCAGAGGTCTTAACATTTCCAACTTTAATCACTGAGTGCTTGTTGTCATCACCTGTTTGTACCTGATGATTACCCTTTGGTTCCTCAAGGTCAGAGAGAAGAGCTACATTGCTTGTTACATGATTTGAGCATCCTGAGTCAATGTAGAAGAGATGGTCATCATTTATACCTCGTTTTGAAGTCATGTTCATAATCAGAAGAGAATCTTCTTGCTCCTCTGTGTAGTTGTTGTAATCCTTCCTGGATTTGTATCCACCTTGGTAGTTGCTGTTGTAGTTATTGTTGTAGTTATTGTTATATCCTTGGTGGTGATTGAATATGCCTCTTGATTGTGTGTATCCACCTCTTTGATAACCTCTACCTCTCTGGTTCTTGAAGTTCCTGAAACATTCATCTGTAGTATGATTTGATAAACCACAAATGTTGCATGGTGAGGAGTTATAAGGTCTCCCCCTACCTTGCTTACCTGCTTTGCCCCTTCCTCTTGATGATCTACCTCTCCCTGCATAGTTGGCTTAGGAGGTAGTTCCCTCATATTCTACCTTCTTCTTCTTGCCTTTCTCTCTAGACTTATTCTTATCAATGTATAGGGTAGAAGAGCTATTACCTCTTGATGAGTCTCCATTCTTGTTGAGCTTGGCTTCATGGGTGAATAGTTGCCCCATGAGTGTGGTACGGTCTGGAATCTGCATGTCCATGCAAAAGTCCATGGCAGTTGTGAAGCTCTCCCATTTGTCATCAGCTTTAATGCCATTGATTACTTGCCTTACAATCTCCTCCTCTTCAATTTCTTCTCCTGTGCTTGCCAACTGATCTGCTACATCTTTAACTTTGGTCACATACTCTGAGATAGCTTGCTTAGGTTGTTTTCTTTGAGTTGTGAATTGAATCCACAATTAATTCTTCCTGGCCGTTGTGTTGGAAGAGAAATAAGAAGACAATGTTTCCTAAGTCTTGAGATGTCTTACAGTTTCTAATATGTGGAAGAAGAAAATTAGAGATTGAGTTGAGTAAGTAAGACCTTGCTAGTGCATCCTTGGCACACCATGTGTTGAGTCTTTCATGTTATTCCCTTGTAGGTTGTCCTTTGCTTCTGAATATGGGCATCTCCTCATCTCTTGAGATGTATCCATACAGGCTCCTTCCTTGTAAGTATGCCATCCTCAAAGACCGTGCCTGATAATTGTTCCTGTCTAATTTATCAATGAAAGAAGGAAAACCATCTCCCATTTTACCTTAGCTTTGCTCTGATACCACTCTTGGGAAGATGGATGGACACTTCAAGTGATGAGTTGGTACAGCCAAATCCTGCTTAGTACCAGCCCTTTGTGACTTCAAAGTTGATATGTGGGCCCTCTTAGCTTTCTAATGAAACCATAAAAGTGCCTATGTACTTTGGAAATGATGTGTGAAAAGATTGAATCAAAATAGACTACTTCCAAATAGAAGAATCCAAGAAAACCTTCTATTTTTTATCACACCTACGTTGTAATGCTCAGTGCTTGTTGGAGATAGACGTGTACGGAAGCAAGTGAACAGTGCAAGGAAGGAGAAGAAGCTTGGAGCACAACACACAATACTGAATGTATTACTAGAGAATGTACAAAGATAAGTAGCCCATTAGGGCAATAGGCGTATATACAAGCCGGGGGAAAAAACCTCCTAAAGAGGGAAAAAAGTGCCCCGGTTGTCCTAGTGTGTTCACACACATCACTACCTAAATATATCAACAAGTAGCTCGCACTCATGTATAAGGAAGTGCCAAGCTATGTGGAGATCACTCCACAAAAGGAAGTAAGCCCAAAGCTTTGCGAAAAGCTTCAAACTTCTCCCTAGGCAGAGCCTTCGTGAAAAGGTATGCAATGTTCTCCTGCGTGGGCACATATGCCAAGTTGATCTCCCTCGTAGAGAACCTCTCCCTGACATAATGATAATGCACTTCAATGTGATTAGTGCGAGCATGGAACAGAGGGTTCCTTGCAACTGCCAATGCGCTCTCACTTTCAGTGAAGATGGTGGTGGCAGAAGACTGACCAACACCCAAATCAGCCATAAGGCATCTGAGCCACACACACTCAACAGTCAAAGTGAAAGTTTCCCTATACTCAGCCTCACAACTGGAAGTGGCCACAGTAGGTTGCTTCTTGCTCAACCAAGATATACATGAGCTGCCAAGCATGAAGGAAAAGCCACTAGTGGACACACAAGTGTCATAGCAACCAACCCAATCAGAGTCAGAAAAAGCATGCAAATCTGGCGGTAGTGATCCCCCCTTGGGATAAAACAACCAAGTAGCTGAGTACCACTCAAGTAGCAAAAGATGCGCTTAACCGCCTGCCAATGCTTGACTCTTGGACAATGCATAAACCTGCTCATCTGTAAGACAACAAATTGAATATCTGGCCGAGTAATGCATAAGTAAATCAAGCATCCAATAGCCTGCTGATAGAGAACAACATCAAATGCATCACCAGCATCATGAAGACTCAATCGTAAACCTGTCTCCATAGGAGTGGCAATAGGCTTACAGTCTTCAAGGCCAAAACGCTGCAATAATGTGTCAATATATTTCGTTTGACACAAAGCCATCCCACCATCATCTTGCATAAACTGAATGCCCAAATAGTGATGCAAATGCCCCAAATCAGACATCTCAAATGAGGCATGCAATATGCCTCTCATGAGGACCAGTGAGCACCATGTCATCAACATAAACCACAATGATCAGAAGCACATCATTAGCACGCTTAACATATAAGGTGCTTTCAGTTGGACTGTTCTCAAAACCATGTGCAATCAGATAGGCATGTATCTTCTCATACCAAGCACGTGGTGCTTGCTTTAAACCATATAATGCCTTCTTTAACCTGCACACCCAGTTTTCATGCCCTTTCTGCACAAAGCCACGGGGCTGAAAAAACATACACTTCTTCATGCAACTCACCATTCAGAAATGCAGTTTTAATGTCCAACTGATGTACATTCTAACCATGATGGGCTGCAAGTGCACAACTGCTCCGAACAGTAGTCATATGGCATGTAGGTGCAAAGGTCTCATCAAAATCAATGCCTCTTTCCTGTGCACAACCCTTTGCAACAAGCCTAGCCTTATACCTGTCAATTGTTCCATCAGGCTTACGCTTCAGCTTGTAAACCCACTTAGTGCCAATGGCCTTTTTTCCAGGAGGCAAGTCACACAAAGACCAAGTACCATTCTTCATTATAGCGTCATATTCAGATTGCATAGCAGCCATCCAATTTTCTGAATTTTGTGCTTCATCAAATGAAACAGGCTCATTCTCATCACAGAGACTAGATGCAGCCATAACATAGCAATCTGATGCAAATGAGGCACTATGAGAGCCTGAACGAGTATGATATGATAGAGGTGCATCTAATTTGCTGTCATGCAAAGTCTGCACTAGCCATTTTGGCATAGTTTTTGCCTGCTGAATATCAACCTCTCTCATCAACAAGTGCATCATGTAAATCTGCATCAGAAATGGAATGATCTGCATCATCACTTGAAACCTGCAAAGGCTAAGAAGTTGTCTCATTAGGACCAGCACTAGACTATCCACCTATAAAAAGAGGCAGCAAAGTATCATACATGTCTTTGGAGCTAATAGATGTCTCCTTAGTACATGAAAGCAATGGCTGAATAGCATCTTCCACAAAAACAACATCACGGCTAACCAGAATGCGTTTAGTGTGTGGATGATACAGATGATAGCCTTTACTTTCAGAACTGTACCCAACAAAAATACATTTTACTGCTTTATCATCCAATTTTTTGCGATGTTGTTCAGGCACTAATGCATATGCCAAATAACCAAAAACACGCAGATGTGCAACAGATGGCTTGCGATCATGTCAAGCTTCATATGGAGTGATAGATTGCAACGCTTTAGTGTGACACCTGTTAAGTAAATATGTTGCAGAGATGACAGCCTCAAGCCAGAAACTATGTGGTAAAGCCTGCCTCTTGACCATACACCTTGCCATCTCCATGAGTGACCTATTCTTTTCTTCAGCAACTCCGTTCTGTTGAGGTGTATACGGCACTATACACTGGTGTTTTATCCCATGTTCACCGAGAAATGCATTAAAATTAGAAGACATATATTCCCCCTCTCGATCAGAACAGAGGGTGCCCATTTTACATGCTGACAGATTTTCAGCCAAAACCAAAAACTGTTTGAAGCACATGAACACTTCGGACTTTGCCTTCAATGGATATACCCATGCATGCCTGGAAAAATCATCAATGAAAGTCACGAAGTAAAGATAATTTCCAAAAGAAGGTGTCTGCATAGGACCATAGACATCACTATGTACAAGCTACAATTTCTGAGTAGCCCGAACTGAACCATCTGTTGGAAAGGAGGAACGTTGCATTGTGCCCAAAATACAACCTTCACAAACATGTTTTCCCGGTGCCTCAAGTTTGGGCAAAGAGGACACCATTTTAGATTTCTTCAGGCCTAGCAAACTAGCAAAATTCAGATGACTAAACCACGCATGCCAAAGCTTTGCATCTGACATAGCATGAGAATCATGTACTGCACATGCCGAATCATTTACAGATCTTTCATAGTCTATGAGCTTATACAGCCCACGACATAAAATGCCAGAAGCAATAATCACATCCCAATTTGATAGATCATGAACTGTAAACCTGTCATCAACAAATTTCACAACCAAGCCAATCTTGGCTAATGCAGAGACTAATAAGATTTTTCTTGATCCCTGGCACAAACAAAGCATCTGACAAAGTGAAAGAACTACCATCAGCAGTAGTCAAAATGATCTTACAAACTCCCATAACAGGATAAGAGGAGTTGTTGGTGCATGTAACAGTATTCCCTATAGGGGCAGGCTCATCGTGTATCATCTTGCTCAAATATCGAGTATCGTGGTAAGGCCCAGCCTATCAAATATCGAGTATCGTGGTTTTGTTGGGTTTAAGTATCGTGTGTTGTGACTTCTTGGTCAGTCTTAATTCAACCAAATATTCCTTAGAATTCAAACCCTCAATAAAGAACTCTAGGAGCTGGAGGTTGGATAAGTTTGACTAGAATTCATCAATTGAATGAACCTAAGATCCGGAAGAACCCTAGGGAGCCGAAGAAGTGTAATCTCATCAGTGGGAAGTGTAGCCGAACCAAGTAGCCGTTCACATTACTCTAAAACCTCGAGCGAATCTGAGGAAGAAATTCTCATGGCTTCAGAGGACATGCAAAATACGGTACCAATGATTGGCATGATGTCAATTATTGAAGGCGAATATCGAACATCTTTAGAATATGTGAACACCAATCAACATGAGATACCTATCTACCTAGATGGGCTAAACAGATGAGTGGCCAGGCTGAAGAAAGCTATAGAAGCTTACATAGTACCTAGGCCAACAGTTAAATATGCAGGAGGATTCTACATGGACAAAAGGGATATTCAGTATGTAGTCACGGAACATCCTGACAACATCAATGAACAAGGGGACAAAGGCAATACCCACAATCTTAATGAAGATAGACATGAAGAACAGGTGTCTACACCTAGAGGGAAATCCATTGTGATTAGAGTTTGGAGGGGAGACTTAGTCCCCCAAGATGATTCCCTAATGGATGTTTATCTGATCAACGGGATGGAGCATCCTCTGAGAGCACACTCTTCTTTGTGGGAAGAAGCCCCTAACCCAGTCAATATTTATGAATTGCAAGATCCTGAGTTCCCCACTATTATCACTTATTTGGACAAAAACCAGAGGAGGTATTGGCCCTTAACAGAGTTGGAAAGAGCAGGGCTGAAATATCAGAACATTCCAGTATTCCCACCTAGGGATCAAGCCACTACTTCACAGAACCCCCAAGGAACTTTTTAAGATAATTCATATCAGCATTCTGGACAAACACAACAAACATATATTCCGGTCAAACCCCATGTGTAGTTTACTATGCCGGCCAATAATCCTAACTGTCGGCCTCAGCCACCTGTTGAACCAAGGAATAGAATCCCTGTCCCAGATAGACCACCTATAGTAAGAGGACCAGGTATACAGATAAGAAGACTAGTTTTCCTTGTGATGCCTAGACCACCTAAAGAAGGAAGAAGATTAAGACCTATTCAAGTTGCTAAATGCATGAGAAACCATTATGATGGCTCTAGCGAACCATACAATCACATAGCTCAATTTAAGCAAGTAATCAGAGCCGAACAAGTGGAGGATTTTTTGATTCAATATGAATCTTTTGGGTTAACCCTTACAGATACGGCATTAGCTTGGTTCCAGCCATTAGACCCTAATAATTTTCAAAACATGGAACAAGTCTATCAAGAATTGATTGAAGAGTTCACCAAATCTGGGATTAAAAACAACTCTTCCTCATTGATCCATAGTTTTAAGCAAGCTCCTACGGAATCAGTGAGATTGGCAGCGAGAAGATTCAAGCAATATGTGGATAGATGCCCTATTGAAGAGAGACCCACTCAAAACAAAATGGTGTCATTATTTTTGGAAGGATTAGTGAATGGATCATTAAGATCTTTGGTATATGTGAAAAGAGTTCAAACTTTGCAAGAATGTATGAAAGAATGTATTGACCTACAGGACAATCTAGCAGAAGATCTGAAAATACCTCAAGGTAGCATGAAAAGTGAAGATTCCGCCAGTAGCACGTCAAACTCTAAGAACAATGTAGAGGAAATAGCCGACTTAGTAGCAAAGAAATTGAATGTTCAAGGGCCAAGGAACTACCCCAACAACCCAATGACAGTACCCATGCTTAGAAGGTGTGTGCATTGTGGAGGTGATCATCCTTCTCATCTGTGCACTAGGGGAGTAGTCCCACCACCTACTTATGCTTACAATAGACCACCTATCCCGGGCCCTCTACAATATTGTAGCATAGAACAAAAGTACACAAATCACAGTATGGAAAATTGTCCTTACAATCGGCAGTCAAGACCAGTACAACCTCTCATGAGACCCTATGGATACTACCCAAGAGATCAAAGAGGTGAAGGCCTTAGATATCCCACATATTAGCAACAGACACTAGCACCACGACCTTATGCTTATCAAGGTTACGCTCAACCACAACCGGTGTTAGGACAACAACCACCCCACCCTCAAAATGTTGTCCCAGTGAAAATAGCTCAACCTGAAGAAAACCTAGAAAGACCAATAGTCCCAGCCACACCATTGACTGGTAACAAACCATATGACCCATCCCATGACCATGTTCAAGGAAATTACTCCACTTATGAGAGCTCTATGATTGAATATGGACAATTGTACGAGCCATATGCATATGGCATGGAAGGACCAGATAGTTCTTATGGATATGAGCAAGATTATGTGTCACTAATGTATACTGCTCCCAGAGCACCCATACCCTCCCGACCTATGAATAGACCGCCTGCACCTAAAGGACCATGTTATAGATGCGGAGGTGATCATATTATCAGAGAATGTATATTAGCAAACCCACCACCACCACACCAAGTTTGGGAAGGGTACTGTAGTAATTGTGGTAAAGAACACCTTTTTAGAGATTGCCCCAAGAACCCCAACAAAGTTAACTCGAACGTGCAGATCAACGTGATAGAAGTGATAGAGTCGTCAGGGAGTGATAAGGAGTACACTGTTCCATTGAAAGCAATAACAAGGGCTAAAGCTAGAGATACACCAGAAAAAACTGGAAAGAGTGATCAAGGCGACAGAGAAGTGGATATACCTACACCCCAAGTAGTTGAAGACTCAGAAGAGCCTGGGAAAAGTGTTACAAGCAGACGAACACAAAGATGGAAAAATCATAGAGACAAGGATAAAGGAAAAGAAACTACAACAAAAGAAGGAGAATGAAAAGAATGAACAAGGTCAAGAAGAAAAAATGAAACTTGAAGGAGAAAATCATAAAGGAAAGTATAAAAAAGAAGAGGTAGGATCAGTTTTAGCAGACCCCATGCCATAAGAGTTAGTCATGTGGATTCAGGCGTACCAGGCACGAATAAGAGCAGGACCAACCATTGAACAACATGAAAAAGAATACCCTAGAGGTGACTTAGAGAAAGAAAGGTTGGAGATATGCAAAAAATTAATTGAAGTAGCTCAACAGACCTTAGAAAAACATGTTCTTCGATTACCCAATTCACGAATTCCCAAAAAAGAATTCCAAGAGTGTGTCATCCCTAATGATCCCGAGAAAGGAAAGGAAGGTGAGACATTTAATGGAAATTATTGCGAGGATAAAAGAGAAGGATCCGTTGTCCCCGAAGTAGATCGGGAATGGCCTAAAGACTTGTGGGCAAGAGTCCAAGAAGATAGATGGAAGAAAGTGGAAGGAATTGAACCACCCTTTGAGGAGCTAGAAGTAGAAGGTGAATTGGAAGACTCAATACCTGAGCTGAATTCAGAAGGATTATTACAATTTGACAAGAGCAACAAAGAGGATGACAGTGTGAAGGTTTTGCCAAATTACATAGGGGAATACGAACATAATTCGGAACTATACTGCATTCCCTCAATAAGGAAAAAAGAGTAGAACCCATCAATCCAAACATCGGACATCATACAACATCTTAGAAAGGTAAAAATCCATTGTACTCTGACATTGGAAGAACTTTTGAAGATAAAACCACATTTGAAGGAGAAGCTAACCAGTCAATGGGAGACCAAGTCAAAAGAGAAGGAGAAGCTTGATGAAGTGACCACAATCAAAATCCCAATCGATAAGGTTGGAGATTTCAGCGAGGGAGATGAAGGAAACACATGCCTTCCAATTACTTATAGGGGTTACACCATTAAAGCTATCTTAGATTCTGGAGCTGGAGTAGGAATCGCAACTAAAGAAATATGGGAGAAATGGGGAAAACCAGCTTTAAGACCAACACGCATGAAGATACAAATGGTAGATGGACACACTGAACGACCCTTGGGATTATTGGAAAGAGTAACTTTTACCACCTGCAGAGTTGAATTCGAGCACACCTTAGCGATCTGTCAATTTGAAAGGGCTAGCAATTATGAGATGATACTTGGAAGACCTTTCATGAGACAACTGAAGATAATGCAAGATTGGGGAAAAGATGCGGTATACTTACATCATGAAGGAACCACGACGAGAATAAATCTCCACACATACACGTATCAAGATGTTCCCCCCTTGCTATGGAATCTGATTCATAAGGAGGAAGACAATCAGTCGATTCAAAGCATAGGTTCAAGTGACCAATCTTGGATGAATGAAGACACTCATCTATGGATATGTCAGACCGCGAGAAACGAAGAGGAAAGAAGGAAAGGATGGCAAAAAAGGCAAGGAGTCGCTAGGTCTGTACAAGATCCAGCTTACATGCCTCAAATATTCCTAGATGAAGAATTCAAACCTCATGGTTGGATGGAGATTTTAGCCACTCTCGATGTATGTGTAAACGAAGAAGTAATAACCATGAATGAATGCATTGACGAGGAAGGATATGATGTAAGCCTATACGTGGTAGTTCTTCAAGAGGCGGAAGAAGGAGAAGTAATTGAAAAAGAATGGAAGGAGGATTATGAGAGCATTGAAATGGAACATGAACAAATGGAGGCAGAAAGTGGAAATCAAAGAGTAAGTGTCATAACTAATGAATTAAATCAAGAAATGACACAGGAAGAAGAGCTTGGATTAGATAAAGAAAAAGACGATAGAGAAAACAAGCCTCAAGATCAATTCGAAGTGCCCGCTCACTTCAAAAAATATGAAGTAGAAGAGAGGAAAATTGCTATTCAAATGCCAAAACAAGAAGCACAACCAGGAATAGCATATGACAACAAAGAACAGACCAAGAAAATAGTAGTAACCTTAGAGGATGGAGAAGAACGATGTACTTTTATAGGACAAGATGTCTCAATGGAGGGAGAACAAGAGTTAATACAACTCATTCGAGAATATAGGGACGTCTTTGCTTGGACATATAAGGATTTGAAAGGAGTAGATCCTTCTATTTGTGCCCATAGAATCCCTATGACATCTGAAGCCAAACCTTCCAAACAAAGGCCATACACTTATAACGATGTGTACTCAGCAAAAATTAAGGAAGAGATAGATAAGTTGTTAGATGATGGGTTCATTTATGAGATTGAACACACGGAATGGGTGTCACCTTTGGTGGTCGTGCCAAAAAAGAATGGCAAGTTAAGGGTATGCATTAATTTGAAAAAGGTAAATGCTGCCACCATAAGAGATAGTTACCCATCATCGATCATCTTTTGGAAAGAGTGGTAGGGAAGGAAGTGTATAGTTTTTTAGATGGCTTTTCAAGGTATAATCAAGTAGTGAATGCTCTTGAGGACCAACATAAAACGGCCTTTGCCACTGAATGGGGAGTGTACGCTTTTAGGGTTATGCCTTTTGGTCTAACCAATGCCCCAGCCACTTTCCAAAGATTGATGTGTCATGTATTCAAGGAGTTCTTGCGAAAAAGCATGGAAGTGTACGTGGATGATTTATGCACTTATTCAGCTATACGATCAGAACATATCCCTGAACTAGGAAAGATTTTTGCCAAATGTCGACAATATAGAGCATGCCTCAATCCAGAAAAGTGTGTCTACATGGTTGGACAAGGAAAGATATTAGGACACATTGTCTCTAAAAATGGAATTCCCACAGATGAAGACAAAATCAAGGTAATTCTGGATTTGCTTTGACCAAAGATTGCTAAAGACGTGCAAAGCATTTATGGGACACTACGGATACTACCATAGATTTATACACATGTATGCCATAATTTCTAGACCTCTTTATGCATTATTGTCTCAGTTTAATTGGATAGAAGAATGTGAAAAGGCCTTTAACGAATTAAAGAGTCAATTAAGTTCAACACCAATCCTTCGAGTACCTAATTGGAACAAACCATTTCACATTCACGTAGATGCTTCCAAGTTTGCCATTGGTTGCATCTTAGCTCAACCCGCGGATACAGGGAAGTTAGACCACCCTATAGCCTATGCCAGTAGACAATTGAATCAAGCGGAGCGCAATTATACCACGACTGAGAGAGGGTTTAGGGATGGTGTACGCAATGAAGAAGTTTCGACACTACCTTTTGGCAAACAAATTCAAATTCTTCATCGACCATCAAGCTTTATTGTACTTAGTCAATAAGCCTTGTAATATGGGATGACTGGTATGATGGTTTCTATTGTTGATGGAATTCGATTTTGAAGTGGTAGTCAAGAAAGGGAATATACACATTAGAGCGGATCACCTATCGAGAATGACACATGGAGAACCCCCCATAGGAGTACCGGATGATCTGTCAGATACCTATCCGTTTAATCTCGAAGTATGTCCCCAATGGGCAGAAAAGTTGATCCCCATACTCACATATGGACCTAAACATGGGATCACACCAAACCGAAACCAAGATCTATGGAGGACTAAAAACCTTCATATCATTGCTGGAAGTTTGTACCATCAAGACTCAAGTTGGTTACTCATGAGATGTGTGGAAGAAGCGGAACAAGAAATGTGGCTTCAAAAAGCACATGTAAATCAATGGAAAACTCATTTAAATGCTAATGGAACATGGCAAACACTGAAGAGATTAGGCATTTATTGGCCAACCATGCAAAGTGATACACATAACTATGTATCAGCTTGCCCAATTTGTCAAGAACGAAATTCAGAAGAGAACTCTACTCTATGCTACTCCACAGTAGCACCAAGATGGAGCATGCCTCTGGTTAAATTCTTGAAGACCCAAGAGTACCCAGAAGGAGCTACACTAGCAAGGAAACGTGCACTCATAGAACAAAGCAAGGACTATGTTCTCATAGGAAAACAGCTCTTCAAGCGAGGTAGAGACAATCATTTACGAATGTGCATTCATGAAGATGAGTATCTTGCTGTTTTAGAGATGGCACATACAGCAGCTGCAGGAGGGCATTTTTCTGCAGATAAAACTGCAAAAATGATTCTCTTTGCATGAATGTGGTGGCCAACTCTACATCAAGATGCAGCCACATATGTTCAACGATGTAATATATGCCAACGAACAAAATATCCCATTAGAAGAGATGAAATGCCACTGAAACCCATGATGAGTGCCAGAGCCTTTACTAAATGGGGAATAGACTTCATAGGACCTATTAGCCCACCAACTAAAGGATCCCATGCCGAGTACATAATTGTAGCCATAAACTATTTGACCAAATGAGTTGAAGCCAAAGCAACCAAGAAAAACGATGCGAGGACTACGACCAAGTTTCTCTTTGAAAATGTATTCACTAGATTTGGATTGCCTATAGAAATTGTGTGTGATAGAGGCACACACTTTGTGAATGAAGTGATAGAAGCCCTACTAAATGAATTCTTAGTAATTCATAAGAAATCAGCCCCATATCACCCACAAGCCAATCGACAGGCCGAAAGTTCAAACAAAATCTTGTGTACAGTCCTCACTAAAATTGTTAACAATGGTAGGTTTGATTGTGATAAGCAATTACATCATGCTTTATGGGCATTCCGAGTAGCGTACAAAACAGCCATAGGAACTACTCCTTTTAACCTAGTGTACGGACAGAATGCTATTTTGCCAATTGATTTCTTCGTACCCACTCTCAGAGTGGCAACAACTTACGAGTGGACTGGACATGAACTATCGGCTCAATTGGATCAAATAGAAAAGTTACACGAAACTAGGTTACAAGCGGTAGCAGGGATTTATGCGGCTAAAAGGCAACAGAAGGCATATTTTGATGCTCATATTAAAGACAAAAACCTGAAGGAAGGGGATTTAGTTTTGGTTTATACTTTGAAGCAGCATGCAAAGAAGCTGCAAAAAAGAGGATATGGCCCATTGATCATCAATCGTATATCTACCAGCGGAGCTATCAGCTTAGCAACACTAGATGGAGAAGTATTACCAAGCTATATCAGTGGTTGCCGGGTAAAAAAATATTTAGAGCCATTGACAGAAGAGATAATGTCACGATTAATAATGGGTAAAAATAGGCGCAAAGAGGAAGAAAGAATATGAGAAGAAGCTAGACAAGAAGCACTAGAACGAATTAGGAAACTTGAAAAGAGTGGATGAGAAAGAGAGAGAGAGACGAGAGATATCGACAAGGAGAGGAACTCATCCCCATGGCTAACTTTAGAGCCACTAAAAACTTAGGACAGCAAATAAAACAACCTTATTTGAACCTAGGTGCTGGAACAAAATAGTACCACTTAGTAGATGCTCTCATTGACACAGAAGCAGCCATAAGTTGTTTCAAATTTTCATTCACACAAAAACTCAAGGAAGAACTAGACCCTCTAAGGCACAACTGATAGGAATAGGAGGCAAAGTTACTCAATGTATAGGCGAGATTACCTTGCCTCTACATCTCGAAAACAACACGATGGAACAAAAACTCTTAGTATGTCATGATCAGGACTTATTAGAAGATCTCGTGTTAGGTCAAGATTGGATATATGAATATGAAGTGACTATTCAATTGGCCCTAGGATACATCTCAGCCAAGATAGGACATCATGAGGTATTCAGCATGTTATACCAATGACCGATCAAAGCCAAATGTATAGACTTGAGAGATCATTCAAACGAGCACGATGATGAATGTATGTTCACTCACACTCAGGAAAACCCACCATCGAGTAACTCATGTGAGAATGCACCAAATCTCGCTTTTACACAATCTCCTAACCCAGTAAATCACCTGATTAGTGTCTTAGCCAATAAGAGTCTCAGTGAGGAACCAAGCACAAAAGGGATTAGTGAGAAAGACTATCAGAAACCCGCACTCATTAGAATATACCCCATTCCTTTAACTAGACAGGCTTGGATCAGAAAAGATCAAGTGATGGCATATCTTCAACAACAGAACCACTATCGACATCGAAAACAACAATAGAATAAAGATGCAAGTCGCATTGGACACCCAGGTCCACCAAGGATTACGAAAGTATGGATACCGAAGAAGGTGATAGCCGCACAGCCGGCCCGAACGCAAATATGGATTCCCAAGTCATGTGCATAAGTGACCATCATCAAAAAGGACAAGTCAAAGCACAAGGAGAATCAATATGATCTAAAGGCGAAACAACAGAAAACAAACAACTACCAGATAAAACAGGAGCCTAGAGACACAATGAAGATCATTCAAGGAGTCAAAAAGCGGACGAACCGAATGCACAACATGAGAAGCATTACATTTACCAGGAATGTGGGAGGTACAGTCAGTCCCTGTGGAGTAAAACAGATTTGGATGCCGAGAGGCAAAACAATCTATACACATCGACCAAATAATTCAGTTTGCAGACATTTGGAGTCACAAGAATCCAAAGTATGCATAATAGGGCCACATTACAAGGCCAAGCATTCGGCACAATATTCTTCTAGTTCACGATAGTGAAGCACATTTTCCTCTTGGGAAATAGGAGAGCACTTGTAAAATAATACAAAAAAATAACTAAGGGTTCAATAATCGCTTCGGCTAAGAACTAATATTTATTTTTTCTTTCAGAGACAAACTTAAAAAATATAAATAAATATGAAAAATCCCAGGTACTACCTTTCTCACACCCACGGGGAAGGGACGACACAATCCACTCGGAGAGTTGCCAAATTTATGAAGAATAAATGAAGGATGATTCTTGAGGCCAGCTTGCCACTAATTACTGGTATATATATTGAGTGCAGATAGTATCCTCTAATTCTGAGGCTACGCAAGAGGAAGAGATCCTTCTTCTTCCCATGGAGTCAATCATGAAGGCAAGAGGTCATTGGTTTCTTGATGATCAACCAGTGTCCGAGCTTCTTTTTATGGCCACCATTAAGATAATGGATAGGGATCACTACTTTCCTATCATGTCACAAGATTTCCAGACTATCATACAAGGATTACCACGCATGACGAATGTATGGACAAGAGCAGGAATGGATGCATTCCTACGACTTCCAATATACCTGCCTGATTTTCAGAGATGTACACAAGTAATGAATACACTACAATCTGCATCAGATAAGCCATCAGTCCCGGAAGCAAGAGTGCTAGACAAAGTTGGTATGTGGAAAACAATTAGGTTCACTCATGAGTTAATCAACAGAGCTTTTGGATGGAATCAAGATGGCCTCACCAATGTCAAGGATGAATGTCATGATCCCAAAAAGAGAATGTTTTTGTAAATCAACAGAACAGATATTGAAGACTCGGTTCGTTTAGTGCACCAACATTTTTGCTTTCCTAGTATGCATAGATATACAGCACCCCAGAAAATCATAGTGCAATTGCTTTCACATGCAATGAGGCAAGTGGGAAACCAAGTAAATATGACCCCATATATTCAAGATCGCCTATTTGAAGCTAAGAAAAAGTGGGGTCAGAAAAAGTTTTTGAATGGAAGTTCGGCATTGACCCTGTTGATTTATGAGGCACTTGGAATGAAGGAGTGCTTACGATTGATGCCCACGTCAACAGAGATCGCAAAATATGCAAAGTCAGCAACGGTTCCAAAGAAAAAGAAAACAGTCATCTCCATTGCAGAAGTGGGAACCAATTCAAAGAAACCCATGAGAGGGACTAAACGCATTAGAGAAGAAGAAGCTCAAGAGACACCACAATCAAAGAGGACCCATACTTTGCCAAAGATTCCTTTGACACAGCATCCAATTACAAAAAAGAGACCTCTCCGCAGCTCTAGAAGAGACGCACATGTATATGCAGGGGCAAGTGAACTTAAATGTTCAAGGCCATCAACATAGACAGGCAAGCGAAACGAAGCAACAAAAGAATAAAGAACATACCCCAGAGCAAACTGCCAAATATAAATAAATGGGCTTGGAAGATTCGAGCTCTAATGAGGAATCTAGCCTTGAGAAAGACACATTAGACACTGACATAAGAACAGAAATGAACAATGAGGAATGGACAAAAATAAATCAAGTCGAAGTTATAGTTGACCATCAACAGTCACAGGCAAGGAACCAAGAAGCATCCACTGCACCAGTACATGTTATTCAATTGAACGATCAGTCCAAAATCAGCATCATGGAAGTTCCAATCACAACTAAAGATGCAGTGCCACCTGTAAAAGAAGAAATACAAACACGCATGGACAAAGAAGAAAGTTTCCCACAAAATAAGGAATAAATTGTGATCGAAGTGCCTGACGATACGCCACAAGGCAAGATTGACCACAGGGAGGCTGAGCCATGGATACAACTCCATATTCGGCAGCCCCATGATACTACGATACACGTGGCACAGGGGAAAGAAGTTACCACGGGTGAAGAACCTAATATCCCCACCACATGGCTGAATGTTGGTGTTACTCAATTAAAACTTGTAGTCAAGCAAATGATACAAACAACCATGGATACGGAACAACAAATGATGGAAACGGATGCAGATTACGACAAGGCTATGCGGGAAAAGAATCAATTTCAAGTAATAAGTGAGCAATTGTCTGCACAGCTCATCCAGGCCCAACAAGAGATTTCAGCCAAGGAAATGGAGATAATCGCAATCAAAGGACAATGTAATACATTGATGAAGCAGCATCATCAGCTCCAGACACAACTGACGGACTTACAAAGACAACATGAAGCTAGTGAAGCAGACAAAGAGAGGATGAAAGCTCGAAGCAATCTGCTCAAAACACAACTAAAAGTATATATGGAAGAAAATGATAACTTACGCAGCAGAAATAAAGAAGTGATGAAGGCATTACTGTATGACCAACCTATAGAAAAACAAGAGACTTCAGCTACTGACCAGAAGGAACTAAGAGATCAGATTGAAAAATACACAGATCTGCTGAAACAAGAGCAAACCCTAACAGAAGAATGGGAACGCAGGTACATTAACGAAACCAATGAGCTCAAGAAATAGCTGAACACTGCCAATGGAAAACTTGCAATGAGTTACAACGAAAATATGGATCAGGTAGCAGAGATTGGCAATGAGTTACTTGCTACAAAAGAGGCACTACGGGCAACTCTTCAAGAAGTTAAGCAAAAGACTGACCGCCTTGCCCAATTAGAAACTAAAGCAGAACCAAAAGTACCCATCGGGACACCAGTAGAGCCAAGACAAGAGAATCCTACTGACGAGGTGGAGGTACGTCCTCTATCTCCCCTGATTTATAGTTCTCCATTTAAAGAGCAGATGACGGAACCTTGTGATGATCATCCCATGCCATATACTGCAGAAATGGGTCAGAAGGAACATGCATTATTGGTGTCCCGATTGACAGAAAATTTTGAAAATGAAGTGGTCAAAGTTATGAAAGAGGCCAAGATAAAAGGAAAAGATCTAGACACAATAATGAAGCCTTTCAACATTCCATATGGACTATTGAAAGAGAAAACAAGGCAATACATAAAGAAGATCGCACAGAAAGATCCTGATGAGCAGCTACACTTCAAATATAATACTTTCAATTATACTCAAGAGGAATTTGAAGCTACACAACCTAATTGGAGAAGAAAATTTTTGGAGAAAAATCCTACTTTGCGGGTGCACTGGCAAGCAGCACCATATCTATTACAAGTAAACCCTTCATTTTGCCCAACACCCCGTCGCAGAGAAACAAGAGAATTTTTAGACATGCAAAAGAATGGTGTGATCAATAAACAATGGCTGAACTATCTGCTACTTCCAAGTCCACCTCATAATTACCTACCAACGGAGGATTACATGGTAAAAACCATTGAATTTGGGCTACAATGTTATGCCATAGTCCCCGATTTAACAATAAAGATGACAAACAAAATCCTAAGCATGATACTTATAGTTTTGAAGGTGTTCAAGCATGCAGCTTATACGTTTTTAAACTTCATTGGTATTAATCAAGGCACAGATATCCTCATTTTTGATATGTCAGTTATGCCCAGCGACCCACAATAATGGCATATTATTCTAGGCTCATGTTTTTACCAAGTACATATATGCAAACCTTCGAGGAAGCTTTCTTCATAGGATTGTTTGAAATTGATTCAGAAATTTTGTTAAAGTTGTCGTCCAATTTGAATGCCAGATTAGTGGCATATGAATTAAGCTTCTTCACTGATCACAGACAGCCACCACATGACGGTGTGAAAGCAGAACAATGGAAGCAACTTATGATACGTGAAGCTAATCTACTAAATGAGACAGAGAAAAAAGTTTACAGAACATATTCCCGCCGACTTCCAAAGCCTGTCGGGGACGACAAAGTTCAGGAGGGGGGCAGTGTTGAGGGAGAGACCAGCAAAAAGAAGAAAAGAATAAGACAAAGAAAGAAGCTTCACTAAAAAGGTTATATCTAAAGATATGTCTCTGCAAGAAGCCCCGCAGGGGCGCAACATCCATCTCTGCACAGAGCCCCGCATGGGCACACATCAAGGAAAAGCACGTAAGAGGGAAGGACGGACCAGCGCCAGGAAGTATCCATGAAGAAGTGCAAGAAGATATCCGACAGGTCCTGATCCTCGAGTAGGTCCTTCAACATCTGGGTCTTCGGAAGGTCCAGATCGAAGGCTGAAGGACCACACCTTCATACCTTCCACTGGTGGCGTGCGTGGCAGCCCGAGTTAACACAGCAACCCAGATTTGAAGAGGTTATTGGTGAACTAGACTACAAATTTCAGGTAGTCCAAGTCCACGGGTTGCATGCGGAGAAAAGAGAAAAAGAGGCCACGACCAATACAACAGGCCCCGAGTTATGATCAGTTCCTTGCCCACTAGTAAAACGACATCATACAACTTCCACACAGGCGGGCAGTGATTGACTATGGGCACAACACTAGAGACAAGAAGTAAAGCTTGTCAAGGGACGACAAAGGCAAAGAGGGGGAGAGTGTTGCAGAGCTAAGAAGAGCAAAAGGCAGAGAAAAAGAGGGGCCCCAAAATTTTTCCGATTTGGATACTTTATTTTTGTATCATAGCCATTTTGTAACATATTTTCCGATGTAAATGCACTAGAGGAGTCCTCTAGATGCATACCCATGAAGATTAGTAGCTTACCCATGTAAATTAGTAGGAAAATAACCTTTTAGGGAATAAAGTGCCGGTCTCTTGTGTGAAAGGACCATTTTTAGGGCACATGTATATAAGTCAATTTGTGACTCTTTGTAGAGACTTTTTGCCATTGTGAGAATTAAGAGCACAGAATTCGAATTTGTCTCTTCTCCTCTCTGTATCTTCTTCTTTGTGAGCTTGTGTGCACGTGTGATGCTTGAAAATGGAAGTGTTGTCTATCCATGAAAGTGCTTGTTGGTTGTAGTTAGGGTGTGTGTGAAGTGTAGGAAGTGCTGAAGTGTAGGAAGATCATTCTTGGGACTCAGTATTTTGCTCATAACTTGAAGTAGAAGTGTTAGAATTGAGTGAGAAGACAATTATTTGATGTGGCTTCTTGAGAGCTTCAAAAAGAACCCGCTACTCACTATATTCGGAGTTCGGACCTGAGAGAAAAGCTCGATTTACTGTTGGCTACTGCTCCAAGCATCGTGGCATCTCCACAGATTCTTGACACTTGTTTGGAATAGGCTTGGACTTGTTGGCACTCTTTGGGAAGCTCATTTGCATTGATCATCATTTGAATGCATGTCTTCATACACTCGGCTAGGTTTTGATACTCCTCGGATTGATAAATAAAGCGTGAATCCCCACTATATGCACTTGAGGGGGATCGAGGTATAGTCTCTTTCGCCACAAGTCCCTATGTTGGTACTTAGGCACACGATGGCAATGGAGAGCGCTCTGGAGAGGAAGCATCAAACCACGACTTTTTCAAGTGACTTTTATAAGTGTTCCATTCAAATTTGAATTTGAATTCACTTTTGGCTCTCTCTAAAAATTGATCCTTCATTCTAGGAAATATTCCCTCAATGAAGTAGATACTTTTTTAACTAACAATTGCACGAGTTTTCTTGGTAGGGGATTGCAAATATTCTCAAGCCAAAAGAATGACTTTTACAAATGGTAAAGATGAATTCTTCCTTAGCAATTGTTTCCATGGATCTTCATATGTGTATGAACTACAAGACAAATGTGTAGGCTTGTGATTTGCACCAACAACAGGAACATGTGCAGACTCATCTGATCGGACATTCTCTTGAATGTCCCTATGTGCATCATTTCTATGCATGCTAACTGGAGGACTAGTATCCGCAAACACCACTCTTCTCACTTCAACCTCTTTAATGGGTTGTTTATGCATCTTAGACTCATTGTAAATGACATCACTACTTTTGATCATTGACCGTATTTTAGGATCCCATAAGCAATATCCAAATTGTCCTTCTCAACCATATCCAAGGAAAATGCATTTCTTTGACTTATGGTCCAACTTTTGTCTAAGATTTTTGGGTATATGAACATATGCTTCACACCCAAAAACTCAAAGATGATCATAATATGGTGGTTTCCCTGTCCATAACTCTTGTTTCACTTTCAGACCTTTGACAATACTAGGTGAAAGGTTAATCACATGAACAACAATCAATACTACTTTTGCTCAAAAGCCTTGTGAGAGGTTTGCATGATGCAACATAGAAACTACTCTATCTTGAATAGTTCTATTCATCATTTTAGCAATAACATTCTGTACTGGGGTATAAGGAGTTGTAAACTCTCTAAGAATCCCTCTAGACTGATAGAAAAAGCTAAATTCATGTGAGGTATACTCACCCTCATTATCTGAACCTAAAGCCTTAAGCTTAGTTCCTTTTTGAGTCTCAACTAAAGCATGCCATTTTCTGAAAGTAGGGAATACCTCATCCTTTGATTTGATAGGATTTACTCAGACTTTTCTAGTAGCATCATCTATGAAAGTGACAAAGTAAAGAGAACTAGCTAAGGACATAGTGGGCATAGGACCACACATATTTGTATGAATGAGATCTAGTTTGCTTTTGATATTGATATTGACAATGCTCACAAAATTAAAAATATGAGAAAGATAACACAGGTAAGGAAGGAGAAAGATTTTCCATTCCACTACGAGATATATGGCCCAAACAACCATGCCAAATACAAGCCCTATGCTATTCAATAACAGCTAACAAGTGTTCTTTCTATGATACAAATAAAGGATAAAGTGAGCCAACTTTGCTTCCTTTTGTAATAACCATATTGCCCTTTGATATAGAAAAGGATTGAGCATATTAGTCCACCTTGTAACCAAGGTCATCAAGGTTACCAACTGACATCAAACTGAATGATAACTAAGGCACATGGCGTACATTATACATAGGAAATTTTGAACCATCAATGAACTGCACAACCACATCTCCAATCCCCACAATGTCACACTGATAAGAGTCACCAAGTCTCACGGTACCAAGAGATTTTGCAGCATAATTAGAGAACCATTCGCCATAAGAGCCTCTGTTAGCACAATACTATCAAGTGTCAACACATCAACATCATAAAAAATAGCATTGATTTCTTCGATCTTCAGAGATGGTGCACGTAACTGTTTAACATGTCCATCAACATTCTGTCCTTTACCTTTAGCATTCTTGAATGCATAACAGTCTTTCTTCATGTTTCCTTTCTTATGACAATAATGGCATTCAATATTCCTCTTCCTTGATTTACTTCTACTCTTATTCTGTTGACCATTCTTTTCCTTGTTCTTGCTCCTTCTACATTGCTGATTCTTTCCTTGATAAGAATTACAAACATTATATGCATCTCCACTTTGAGGGCCAATCATAGATTTTCTATGAATTTCCTCACTCAAGAGTGCTCCACATATGTCATCATAGATGAGTTTACCACCAAGTGCACTATTGCTAATAACTGTGCAAAACGTATCCCATGATGATGGCAAGGTGCATAACAATAATACTGCTTTCATTTCATTATCCATATCCATGCTTTGAGACTATAATTAGGACAATATAACATCAAACTCATTTAGATGAGCAGCAACACTATCTCTGTCCTTCATGCGAAGGTCATATAATTTTCTCATCAGATACACTCTATTTGATGCCATCTCTGTTTCATATGTATTGCATAACTTCTTCCAAAGCTCCTCTGCACTTTCAGAGTCTAATATTGTAAAGTAAACATTATGTGCGAGGTGCAAGTGAATGGTAGACCTGGCCACTTCATATAACTCATCCCAATCATCTTCATCCATGTCAGCAGGCTTCTTTGAAATTCGATTTACTGGTTTCCATTGCCTGCTTTGAATCAATACATTTTTAATCTGATTCTTCCATAGAGCAAAGTGTGCGATCAAATTTTCGGATCTCAAAATGGTCTTTGCCCTGCAAGTTATACCTCCTCCTTGGAACACAGGCACTAGACCCTGATCCACCAGATGTGCCTAAGACCTCTCATGCCATGATGGTAGAGAATTGAATAGAATGATAATGGAGCTAGAAGAGTCCAAACACCAATGAATAAGTGTATCAAGGAGTAAATCGACCACTGTATAGTTGACAAAACCAAAAATTCTAGAAAAATTTTATGAGAGTATCCTCTGCAAAATGAGCATATGACTAGTATCAAAATATCATAAAACTGCAAGTACTAACATGTTTACATAGTGAATCACTGACTCCGCTGCATATAATCAGTTACCCACTAGAAGCCAACTAGGCTTATCGAGCACCTATGAACAACTATCATACATCTCTTATAGTGAGGCTGGCTAAGTCTTCCACCTGCATCACCGAAGAGACTATGACATCTTGGTGTCTCCCAATTAAGAAAACCTCAGCACAACCCTCTTTATCAAACGTAAAAGGCTTTATGCAAAAAACGTAACCGTTATATCAATGATCACATGGATGTACATAAGTGGTATCCACAGAAGCATACATGGTGTGTATGTGCTCAATATATGCAATGAAATGATACTAAAAAGCTGAATGCACAACCCAAAAACTAGCCAACAACACCTACAAGTGTTTTAGGCTCAAAAACCTGCATAAATTTGGAGTGGGTGCTCCACCAAAACTGAAAACCTTTTGAGAAACCTGTATTTTTATGACTGTGGTTGAAAACACAGCCAAAATGTTGATATTTATTGTCAGAGAAGTACAAAGAACACTCTTCTTGATGTTCATGGACTTGTGTGAAGAGAACTATGTGTGAAAGTACTCCAAAATGGCTCTAAAGGACACCCCAAAAATGCTTCAAATACAGGCTTTGAAAGGAAAGAATGAAGTTTTGAGGGACCAAAACATGTTCGAACTAATGTTAATCTTACTCTTTTCCCTTCTTCAAACACCACAAGAGTGTAGCTTAATGGCAAGAGATTGCCACGTTTAAGCGAGCTCCAGGGGGAGTAGTACTCAGATGGGTGATCTCCCAAGAAGTACCAGGAACCTCTATCTTCCTTGATCATTAAGGTCCTCCCTCGCGTGCAGCCAACGTTGCCAATGGTGACTTCAGTGACACGAATGACAAGGTATGCCAAGGTCTATGCCTTGGTCACCACCTTATTCATAAGCTTTGGGTGGGTGCACGGGTGGTCGCTTTGCTCGCACAAAAGGAACAAATCTTTTGCGTCAAAATCCTCTGATACCAATGAAGTATTTCTATGGTGATCCACCATAGTGTGCTCTCCTTCTCGAGAGCTCTGTGACGATATCCTCGAAGTAGAAAACTGAGCTCCTAGGGATGCACACGATATTCCATACAGAGGCTGCAAAATACACAGAAAAACAGAGTACATAGGGAGCACAAACACAGACTTCTTAGGTGTTACAAATGTGGTTTAACTGATTGACCAGCCACTATTTGTTTTATTAAAAAACATATACAAATAAGTGTCCGGTGGCTATTTGGCTTTTCACATGCACACTAACGATAACAAGAGAGAGATGTGTGTGTGTGGGGGGAGAGAGAGAGAGAGAGAGAGAGAGAGAGAGAGAGAGAGAGAGAGAGAGAGAGAGAGAGAGAGAGAGAGAGAGAGAGAGAGAGAGAGAGAGAGAGAGAGAGAGAGAGAGAGACAGAGAGAGAGATGTGTGTGTCTATGTGTGTGGAGAGAGAGACAAAGATGTGTATGTGTGAGGGGGGAGAAGAGGGTGGATGTGTGTGAGGGGAGAGGCAAGAAGCAAGGGGGGGGGGTATAGTGCACATGAAATGGAGGGGATGTATGCATGCTTATTTGAGTGAAAAAATGGGGGATTCAACTTTTGGGTTAAAAGCAGGGAGTTAGCTTTTAATTTATAAAACACGATGTCGAAATAGATGCCGGTATAATCGTCAGTATAGTTGTCAAAATAAGCATCAATATGTGAGCCAGTATGTGTCTGTGCAATACCGACACCTATATGGATGATTATACCGGTGCCTATTCAAACCATTATTCTAGAGCCTATTCCGATGTGGGGTTTTTAGCATTTTTCCAAGCATTTTCGGACGATCATACTAGGGCCGTGGGATGACAATCACTATGGCTAGCATTAGTATGGGGCTCATATGTTGTAGTGATATGCATGTGTGAACGAGAAAGATTTTCCATTCCATAATGAGATATATGGCGCGGATGACCATGCCAAATACACGCCATAGGCTTTTCAGTAGCAATTAAGAAGTGTTCTTTCTATGATACAAATAAAGGATAAAGTGAGCCAACTTTGCTTCCTTTTGCAATGACCATATTGCCCTTTGATATACGAAAGGACAGGGCATAGAAGACCAAAGGTCATCAAGTTGACCAACTGACATCAAACTGTGTGATAATTGAGGTACATGGTGTACATTATTATGATAGTAAATTTTGAACCATCAATGAATTGCACAACCACATCTCCAATCCCCACAACATCACACTGGTAAGAGTCACCAAGTCTCACAATAGCAAGAGACTTTACTGCATAATTAGAGAACCATTCTCTATGTGGTGTCACATGGAAAGAAGCACCAAAATCTAACCGTCAAATGTGGGAAAGAGAATCATCCATAAGATCCTCAGTTGGCACAGTAATATCGTGTCAACACATAAGCATCATAAAAAATAGCATTAGTTTCTTCAATCTTCACAGTGGAAGTAGATGGTGCAGGTAACTATTTAACATGCCCATCAACATTCTGATCTTTACCTTTAGCATTATTTAATGCATAACAATCTTTCTTCATGTGTCCTTTCTTATGACAATAATGGCATTCGATATCCCTCTTCCTTGATTTACTTCTACTCTTATTCCATTGACCATTCTTTTCCATGTTCTTGCTCCTGCCATGTTGTTGATTCTTTCCTTGATAAGAATCATGAACATTATACGCATCTCCACTTTGAGTAGCAACCATAGATTTTCTATGAATCTCCTCACTCAAGAGTGCTCCACATATGTCATCATAGACGAGTTTACCGCTCGGTGCACTATTGCTAATAGCTATGCAAAACGTATCCCATGATGATGGCAAGGTGCATAACAACAATATTGCTTTGATTTCATTATCCATATCTGTTTTCTGAGCATGTAACTAGGAGAATATAGCATCAAACTCATTTAGATGAGCAGCAACACTATCTGTGTCCATGCGAAGATCATATAATTTTCTCATTAGATACACTTTATTTGATGTCGTCTCTTTTTCATATGTATTGCATAACTTCTTCCAAAGCTCCTCTACACTTTCACAGTCTATTAATGTAAAGTAAACATTATCTGCCAGGTGTAAGTAAATGGTAGATCTGACCATTTCATCTAACTCATCCCAATCATCTTCATCCATGTTAGCAGGCTTCTTTGAAATTCCATTCACTGGCTTCCATTGCCTCCTTTGAATCAACACATCTTTAATCTGATTCTTCCATAGAGCAAAGTTTGTGTCATCAAATTTTTGAATCTCAAAATGGTCTTTGCCCTGCAAGTTATAGCTCCTCCTCGGAACACTGGCACTAGACCTTGATCCACCATATGTGCTTGAGACCTCTGATGCCATGATGGTAGGGAACTGAATAGAATGATAATGGAGCTAGACGAGTCCAAACACCAACAAATAAGTGTATCAAGGAGTAAATCAACCACTGTATAGTTGACAAAGCCAAAAATCTAGAAAAATATTGCCAGAGTATTCTCTGCAAAATGAGCATATGAACAATGTCAAAATATCATAAAATTGCAAGTACTCACATGTTTACATGCATAGTGAATCACTGACTGCGCAGCATATAATCAGTTACCCAATAGAAGCCAACTATGCTTATCGAGCACCTATGAACAACTATCATACATCTCCTATAGCGAGACTGGGTATGTCTTCCACCTGCATCACCAAAGAGATCCCAACATATGGGTGTCTCCCAGTTAAGAAAACCTCACCATGACCCTCTTTGTCAAACATAAAAGGCTTTATGCAAAAGACATAACCGCTATATCAATGACCACATGGATGTATATAAGCGGTATCCACAGAAGCGTACATGGTATGTATGTGCTCAATATATGCAGTAAAATGACACAAAAAGGCTGAATGCAGAGCCCAAAAACTAGCCAATAAAACTCGCAAGTGTTTATCAACTTTGATGTTTTAGGCTCAAAAACCTTCATAAATTTGAAGGGACTGATCCCACCAAAACTGAAAACCTTTTGAGAAACCTGTAGTTTTACGAGCATGGCTGAAAACACAGCCCCAAAGGTTTATATTTATTGTCGGAGAAGTACAAAGAATACTCTTCTTGATGTTGTTGGACCAAAATGGCTCCAAAAGTCACCCCCAAAATGCTTCAAAAACAGGCTCTGAAAGCAAAGAATGAAGCTTTGAGGGACCAAAACATGTTCAAGGTAATGTAGAACTTAGTCTTTCCCCTTTTTAGACACCACAAGAGTGTATCTTAGTGGCAAGAGATTGCCACGGTCAAGCGGGGGGAATGATACTAGGATGAATGACCTCCCGGGAGGTACCGGGAACCTCTATCTTCCTTGATCGTTGAGGTCCTCCCTCACGTGCAACCAATGGCACCAACGATGGCTTCGGTGACTTGGATGACAAGGTATGCCAAGGTCTATGCCTTAGTCACAATATGACAAGGTATGCCAAGGTCTATGCCTTAGTCACAACCTTAGTCGTAAGCCTTGGGTGGGTGGGCGGGTGCTCGCTTCGCTCGCACAAAAGGAACAAATCTTTTGCATCAAAATGCTCTCTTACCAGTGAAGTATTTCAATGGCGATGCACCACAATGCACTCTCCTTCTTGAGAGCTCAACAAAGATATCCTCAGACTAGAAAACTGAGCTCCTAGGGTTGCACACGATATTCCGCACAGAGGCTACAGAATACGCAGAAAACACAGTACATAGGGAGCATGAACATAGACTTCTTAGGTATTACAAATGCGAACGAACTTATAGTTTGTGACTGACCAGACCACTATATGTTTTATTAAAGAACATATATAAAAGTGTCTGGTGGCCATTTGGCCTTCCACATGGACACTAACGGTAACACCACCAACTGCTCTATTTGGAATTATGATGTAGGATGGGTAGGACCAATGCATAATTCCCTTAATTTTACAAGAAATGAATTAGGACAGAGATGTGCAAGAGGTGAACTAGGTAAGTATTGCTCGATATGCATATCCTTCTTGATCATACACGTTAGTCCCATTCAAAAGTAGTAAACAAGGATTATCAAGTCTTAAATATC